>OU342429.1:3802500-4197929 GCA_910589575.2 Carcina quercana
AATTTTTTTAAAGAATTTAAAAATATAAGTTCAAGCGAATAACTATATATAAAAAAACATTCTTACGGAAGTGATGTTAAATTAGTAAGAACACCCGTCACGCTCACATTTTGGAATGGAATCACAATGGAATAAAACGCGTGCATTATATTTTTATCAAAGCGTGAAACTTTAATTATAAGATTACGCTGCGGTAACATTCAAATCCAAAGGCACGTGTTCGGTAGCAGCTTTCCCATCGAATTGTATCAGCACCAACTCGTAGGTAACTATTGCTCCCACCATCTGAAAAATCCATAGTAATATTATGCATACGTTGTGAGTTTGTGTATTTGTTGTCCTTACGTCGTAACGGAGAGTCAGAATGAATACATTTTTAGGGTAGCGATAGTTAAAGAGCTGGATAAGCAGCCTTTAAAACAAGAAAATTTTATAGGTGTCGTAAGAAACGATTGCGAGTACTGACAAATAAGGTAATTGAGTACTTGACACCAAATTAGTTTGGGGTTTTATTGCATTTTATACCATAACGGACATTAAAAGAAAGCCCCCAAAATAAAAATACGTAATCATTTTAAATTTGCATTTGGCAATAATTGAAAGCCACAAAAATTACGTAAAAATATAGTTCCTCGAATAATAAAATGCTTTTTAGATTTAGTTTTCTCATTGCATTGTAAATATTTTCTTATAAGGGTATATAATATATAAAACATTATTTTACGAGATAACTCAAAATATCGAACAAGCTTCATACATTTAACGCTCCAATATAGTAATGTGACGTCACAAAACACGCCCGATTTATATGGAGGGTTTTAGCACCGCGTGACTAGAATCACTTTTCGGCGGGTTGTGATAAAAAACTATTGGTCTTACCGAACAAAAATTGTTAGAGCTATTTATCTTTTTACATTGACTTTATCGAATGAGACAAAAAAAAATTTTAGTCAAATACTCAATTGACATCAGCGTGTACATTGACATTACGTTTGGGCTTGCAAAAAACAGCGTGTATATTTCATACGGGCGTATATTTTGATGACAATTAGTGTTGGTCCTAAACAACACATTTACATACATTTCGTTGATTAATTGTGTTTTTAGCAAAGAAAATAACTAAGCACGCAATGTATTAATTACATCTAAAGTTATCAACTGGTTGACGGTTCTTTTAACAGACAGTTCAATAAACCGTTTACCCTTTGTCAAGTCGATTTGGACGCAATACATTGCTGCTCAGTCGTACTTTAAAAAATGATTAACTCTTTATTAATTAAGCTATTTAACAAAATATCTTTCACATATTATGATTTGTATGAAATATACACGCTGTCATCATCATCATGTAGAGCCTGCAGCAGTCCACTGATGGAGACAAAGGCCTCTCCCAGAGTGCGCCACTCAATTCAGTCCTCTGCTCTCCGCATCCATTCAGGTCCGGCTACCCTACGTAAATCGTCTTTCCACCTAGCCGGGGGACGTCCGACACCTCGTTTGTCTAGACGTGGTATCCATCTAAGGACTCGTCAGATCCAGCGGTTGTCTGACCTTCATCAAATATTGCACGCTGTATTTAAGGCTTATGACCAACAGTATACTTATGCAGCTGATGCACACCATGTAATAATAGGTAATTGTATTCAGAGAACAAACCTGTAGAAGCATATTCCTGTCTATGTAGAAAAAACCCTTGCCACTCAAAGCGACGAAATCTTTAGTCAATTGATTCTGGAGTCTCTCAATCTGTTAGAGAAAGAAAAATTGGCTTTAAATTACTTTGCAAATATTTTTTGACTTGCTTTTATTTTTGTTCTCTTCGTATATTATGGTGTAAAACGTACGTTAATATACAATTTTAAAACATATATCTTTTATAATTAATATATAAAACTGAAGAAAAACCCGCAGTATTTATTAAAACTGAAATAAGTAAAAATTGGGTGACTGTTTCTAAAGACACACACGCTAGACCATTACTGCGAACATTTGGGCTTGCATTCATTGTGACTAACTGTGGTAAATTGTAATGATATGAATCTTAAATTTTAAGACTAACAACTATCGCACAATAGATTACCGGGGCAAAGTCATAAGGCAGACTGGTGAACATGTGGAAGCCTAATTGATACATTACAGGAACGCGGTGTTCTTTTAAAGCTGCTTCTAAAGCTTAATGATGGATATTCACTTACACTCATTGCTGCATCCAAATACACATACAGCTCAAACCTTTCAACTGCTCACAGTAAGAAAGATATAAAATACCTCAACATTGTATGTGACAGAGTGACAGGAATGCAAGCTTCGTAACGCGTTCCTTGAATGAACATTAACATCAGCTGCTGCAAGCACCATGCATCCAAATCTAATGCAGAGCCACGCTAAGGAGATCATGTAGTAGAGACGCTTGATTAAAACTCCCGTGATCCCTTGTCTGGGAATAGAAAACAACAATTAATTTTAATTTATAGTACACAAACAAAACAAAATCATAAGAAAACACGCACAGAGAACGGGAATAGAACGGCAACTAAAGTCACACATAAAAAGTTGAATAGATTTAAATGGAATTAGGTAGATTATAACTGTTTTGTATTATCCCGTAATATATGTGAATAACGTTAATGTTTGCCTTGGAATAGTTTTCTCGTAGGTGCAGACTGATTAATTACTTGTTCAAGATGATATTTAGATTATTAGCAAGCAGAAATTGTAGCGTTTTTACCGAGTGTTTACTTTACTTTTACGTTAGGATTAAATACGTTCCAGATTATCACTCAATTTTTTTATATTGTAAAAACATTAATAAAAAAGCACACTCTAATGAAATGAAGCCTAATTTAAACCACATAGAATATTAAACACAAATAAAAAAAAAGCCATGAAATAAAGTCTAATAGAAGTCACATAGAAGATCTAGCTTAAATTAATGAAGCATCCATTGATGAATTCAAGCCCAATAGAAGTCACATTGAAGATCAAGCTTAAATAAATGAAGCACCCATTGATGGAATCAAACTCAATAAAAGTCACGTAGAAGATCGAGCTTAAATTAATGAAGCACCCATTGATGGAATCAAACCCAATAGAAGTCACATTTAAGATCAAGCTTAAATTAATGAAGCACCCATTGATGAAATCAAGCCCAACAGAAATCACATAGAAGATCAAGCTTAAATTAATGAAGCAAATGCAAAATAGAATATAACGCATAGTAAAAAATTGAGCATCAATAAAAGAAGCACTTATTGATGCCCTACCGAAGATATACTACTTTTGCTTACGTGATCCCTAAGAACAGCTGCAGGCATATAAAGTAAAAGTTTCCACAACTTGACAGAAGAACTAGCCCGCCAATAGTTCCATCCACTTTCCGGACCAACATTGCCTGCTTGACATAAGCTTCGCGTATCTTACGCCAAGTGTATACTTTTAAGATTTCCGTGTTCTATGTTGGAGAGAAAGATATGTAAAAAATTCATATACTTAAATACTGTTAATAAGTCCTGGCAAGGAAGCAAAAGTATCTGTTGCACCGAAATATAATCAGTATTTACTAACATCATATTGTAATTAGAATATTTTAACAGTAGTACAATATATCCTATATATGCAATTTATTAATACCTTACACCACTTATAATCACTCCTGTCTCTGCAACACATTTTTGCAACAAATTGATTAAGTCTGTGGTATCGTGATGCGAGGCCCATACTGATCATCACAATAATCAAATCCTGGAAGCTCCATAAGATCGTTGCTATGTTGCTCATAAAGAGCAGAGGTATAGCAATCCATAGAGAATAGTCACCTGAAATAAAGACAAAGAATACTCTAAATTAGAAACCAACAATTATTAGAGTGTTGTGAAAACATGCAGACTTTAACATTGGAAATGGTAGTACTATTTATGAATAATTCAATGAATGCAAAGAAGAAATCATCTATTGCATCAAGCAGATAGGTATCCCATAAGATATTCTAGGTTAATTAGCTATCGTCTTTTACAACAGTTAAAAGCAGTATTAAAAATAAAAGCGCAATTAAGTAACTAAATACAGATTTATTAACTATTCTTTGCACTTTATTAGAAAATGACATCATATTATAAACTTACTAGGAATCAATATAAAAGCATGAGACGATAATATATACTGTTGAAGCAGCATTGAAGCCGGAACATTGAGGTCTGTTGAAGCCAAAATACTCATAACGTGTTCCACTGAAAACACACATTTCTAACTATCACGAAGAAATTACGATGTGAGCTTTATTTACAAATAAATAAAGTTTTGCTTCCGTATGGTTTCGGCTTTAGAATAGAACAGTCCCATATATTTTCCTGAGTGTCGTATGTAAAAGGCTAAAAGAGAATTCTAGGAGTCAGAAGCGTCCACTTGCATACCGCAAACATCTACTACGATCGTCAAACCTCAACCAAGCGTGGTGATTATGATAATTCTCATTATAGATACAGAATATGGCTTGTTTATCAGGCGTATTACTAAGAAGAAGCTCATGTTCACCAGTGGACTTATTCAGATGTAATTGATAAATCAATGTTTGGGAACTTATATAAGTTTTAAGCAGTACAAGTATTTTGATCATAGCCGCTTTTGTGCCCGACCCTATGCCTCATATATCGTAGAGCGCCCACCCATGTCATAAAAATTAGAGCGTCATACATTAGAAAAAAAGAGTTGGCGCTATATGGTAAAAAAACATTTCCACGAGTGAACTATTGAATAAAAGGTGGTTTATAACATTCATTAACATAGGCAAAAGAAAACATCGTGAGGAAACCTGCACACTCCTGAGAAGAAATTCAAAGGTGTGTGAGAAGTCTACCAATCCGTACTGGGTCAGCGTGGTGGACCATACACACTCTGTAGGAGAGTAGGCCTGAGCCCTTTCAGTGGAGACATATATAGGCTGTTAATGTGGACATAACATGTCCACACAGGCAGTCTACTGAACAGATAGGATAATAAATGTTCAATTATTTATGCGAAGTAATCTTGTTAAACTACCTAGATTTTAGGGAAACTCACAGAAAGCACAAATAGCCATCACGCACATTACTGTTATCATTCTTCTTTTCAAGGTGACATCAATAGGTACAGCCATTCCAATTCTGCGTTCAATAGAGGCCCAGTATGTGGACATACCTCGCCAAGCGGAAGATAGTCTCCACGATAGAATTAGAGACAAGAAAGAAGTTGTATAGAATATAGTACCGGCAAGTCTTGATGTTATGCTCCCTGAAAACAGTAATAAAGTTATTATAATTAAAACAGCAAAAAATTAAAATTTGAGAGTAAATAACACGATGAATGTATTGCATACTTATCAGTTTGCGAAAAATATACAAATCTTTACCACTTGATATTGTACGTGGGAGACGGATCATACTAAAATCAAAAGGTATGTGGTTAAACACTGCGTTGACGGAATCTTGACCTAATTTGAACCATGGAACTCTAAACAAAAATTTTATACACTGAAAAGCAAAATATATCGTAATTTTCTTTGCAAACGACTTTTAACACGGAGGAAGTTCTCAATTTTCTCCATTACCGATTATATAGAGGTGGTCCCATAATTTTTATCATTCAGTGCTTTTTGAGAAAATCTAAATATATATATACCCAGATAATTCTACCTCTAGTAGTACAGCTATAAATATTTAGGGCAGTTGAAGACAAGGTTGTACAGCTACTTGTTAAAGCAGGTCAGGCAACCGTAGATTCAAAGCAATCTTTGACAACGATTCTTACTATTTCCTGCAGAATATGCTGTTAATCCAAGCAGCAACTTGATAAGTTTGTAAATAGCACCTGCTTCAATCGACACCATCATCATCACCATGAGACTTCCCCACATCTTCCAGAAAACCGACGCCGACCCGGCGACACCAAACCAACGAGACCAAAGGAATATTTTCGTCATGGTATCTAGGAAATCCTGAAAAAAAAAGAATAAATAAATACTTCAGTTTAGCTCAGTGACGAAAGAGACAAATAATAATAAATAATAAAACCAACGATTGAGTAAAAGAAAGAAGTCGACAGTAAAGTAATACAAGTACAAATGTATGGAAGATCAAAATCCTGTGCGTCTACCATGAGTTTACGCATCGCTAATGTTGCTCGATGGAGATGTGAGTGACAAGGACAGATGAATAGTTAACCATAAGTATTGCCTATGTTTAGGAAAAAGAAAAAACATCGTGAGGAAACCTGCACACTCCTGAGAAGAAATTCAAAGGTGTGTGTGAAGTCTATCAATCCGCACTGGGCACAAACTCTCTGCTCTCTGTGGGTAGGAGAGTAGGCATGAGCTCCTGCAGTGGGGACATATATAGGCTGTCGTTTGATGATGATGTTGACGACTGCTGACGTAATCTCATGATATCACAGGCATTAAAATCAAATAACGATATCTCAAATACACAAGGATCAGAGCTCAATTTATACTATTTTCGTTACCAGGACTTACTTTTTATACTTCATCCTCCAGATGAGACTGGTCAATCGCAAACTAAATTTACTATTTAAAACTGCAATAGTCTATAAAGATGAGGCATTACATATATACATACATTTTTAAATTGTTTTATTTATTTATTGTTATTTTATTAACACCATCGCCTATTTGTTCCCCTAATCCTTATCTCTCGAGTTTCTTTCACTCAAGGACTTACAAGAGCCTTTCGGCTGCGCTATTTGCTCACATCTTTGTTGTTAAAAAATATTATCAAATGTGCCACGCTTTTTTTGGGGAAAGGAAAAAATAGATAGTACTTACATCCCGGTACTGTTGATGTGGGATGACAGATTTGCTGCGACGATCAACATTTGGAAGAACTGTGAACTCCTTCAGAATGTAACTAAAAAGTCAGGTAAGTAACATCATTGGAAATTGAAATAAACAGCTGTATCCCAAACGTTCCCACGTACATGAAGCGGTGTAGTTAATAAAGGAAATAAAGCTTACCTGTGCATAATGAAAATCACTAGCTAGCAAAGCCCTCAATTTAGAAAAATAAACAGAACCGCCTTCGGAAGTACATAATAATATTCTTTTTAAATATTGCAAGTCACTTATTTTCATAAATTAATCGCACCCTTTGTTTACGTTACACATCCAATGAGCCTTTCAATTAAAAAGTACGGAAGCTTAATTTGTAACAGCTTTGTTTTCGTTTTGCTGATTTTTGTTTGTATAAACACGTGTTAAAATACTCTACGAAATTTTGATGAGCTTTATTAACGTTTGTTTTTAATTTAATTTAACTCATAAACCAATAGTCGCCATCATCAGCAAAGAATTGGATAAGTTGCTAAATGTTTGGTTTTTTTGTAATAAGTACACTTTCATCTGAATACTTTTCAGAAAATTTATAGATACAAAACTTTATACATTCTTGTTTGACCACCTCACATTCATTGTTACGACTCCAAACTGAACCCTAATTACAGCTAATTTGCATTGGGCGTCGAGTATTGTCAACAGAGAACTACAAATACTGGTTGCTCTATAATTTGTTATAGAATAGAAAACACGCAAACTGCTCGTCTAACAAACCCTGTGTTTAGTTGACGTTAAAATATTGTTTACAACACTAACAACTACTCGATGAAGTGATAAAAGAAGTGACATTTGTTGTTTTAATTTGCCTCTAATTTGAAACATAAATAGATACGAGTACAAATATTTTTGACTATTTTACTCTATTAATCATAATCATAATGTATTGGTACTGCTGGTACAAGTCAATATTTTATAGTTAAATAGCAATTTACAATCAGTTACATACACAAAAGTCAAAATTAAATTACTAAAGTTAAATTAAGTTAGTCAAATTACTATTAGTCATGGAGAAGAGAAGAAGTCATCTATTTTATAGAAACACTGCTCGGCATATAGTCTAGGAAATCACAGGAAATAAGCGACACATTTGGCTTCATAGAGGATCCTGTAAATGCTAGTAGAAATCATAATATCTCTGGACATATCTCAAAGAACCGCCTACAACATTCGAGTATGTAGGCACTTTGTACCTAGTTTCACTCAACACTCCTATTTTGTTGGGGAAATGTAATTTAAAAAATTTGGAACCTGACCTTACCACTAATGTTTTACTACAATCATCAGTCAATTCAAGTACATTATCCGATTGCTTAACGGTGAAGGAAAACATCGTGAGGAAACCTGCATATCTTGAACAGACATGTGAAGTCAATCCGCACTGGGCCCGTGTGGTGGACTATTGCCCATACACTCTCTGTAGGAGAGTAAGCCTGAGCCCCTGCAGTGGGGACGTATATAGGCTGTTGTTGATGATGATGAATCATCAGTCTGCCTGCTATTATGATGCCTTGTGATTATGATGATTCCCACAAAAAATAATGTTTATTCTTGTAGTCTTACAAGAAAAATTACGGCCCATTTCTTGTTACTCGTAGTCATTCTAGATAAACGAATCAATCGGCGCTTTATAAAACAAAGCAACAACGAAATAGTATTATCTTGAAGAGGGTCTGCGCCTTAACCGACAATTTCGTGATGTTTCTCCAATAGTCAGGAATAATATCTTGCGATTTAAAGATCATAAAGCGAATATCAGTTTCCATCGTTTCTGTAAATTTTGTGAATATGTAATAGTTTGAAGAAGTAAGTATTTCTGATTCAGCACGATTCCGGACTATATCTATGATTAGAGGAAGATAAACTCATATCTCGAATGATTCTTGGGTCCAGTTACACGTAGAAAAGATTAAAACTACCTCATACCACCAATTGTCTAAAAAATCACAATACTTTGCATATATTAGGTACAGTAGCGCAGTCCGTCACTGGTGATATTAAGAATTCATACAGAACGTAATAGTTTGCTACTACTGTGTACTTCCCCGTTTGATATGCAAGATTACTTTCATTAAATCAATGTTCATTTGGTAATCATTTTAATTCCTAAAATGAAACGCTAATTTCTCCATCAAATTACAAAATCCTCCAACAAAACTCTGGTGACCAAATTAAATTGGAATGAAAACCTAATTACGGTTGGCCTTTGTGTAGAATTTATCTCCTAGGATCTAGAAAAAGGGACCCTGGTCGCTGTGATTTAGATTTAAATAGCCATAAATTCGTTTTACGAGTAAAGTTCCGTGTTTAGCTCGGTCTGGAAGTAGTTAAAATCACGGACGTTGTTGGACGACTTTTTATAAACTTTGTCGCTTCTTGTTTCGTTATTAAATTCAGTTAGATCTTGATTTCATCTCTAAGTTACGCCGTTTTGTGGTTATGCTTATGGTGTTGTGAAAACAATCATAATTTTACTTTCATTGTAAATGTTTTTGTAAGAATTTTTTATGCAATTCGTACAGGCATTTAATTACTATGTCTCTCCGCTGTCACCTGTACCAAGGCTGATGCCCTCTTTTGTCATGTCCTTACTGTGTTACTTTTGTCAGCGTGACATGAGAGCTAGGTAATTTTTGTCACCGTGACTGTTTCGATCATGACCTAGGTGTGTCTACCATGAGTTTACGCAGGCGATAACGTATATCGAATACTATCGGAAATGCTGCTCAATCGAGATGCGCGTGACAAAGACAGAGCGATAGTTAACGATACACATTATCGCCTGCGTAAACTCATGGTAGATGCACTGGAAATGTATGGAGCCGCGCGCACGTTACGACGTGTCAACGTTTTTGTACGCCCATGACGAAAAAGCCCGTGACGAAACTGTCACAGCGCCGTTAGGTTTTCATAGCAGTGCACGCACGGGTGCCAAAATTGTTACTCTCCGCGTCGGTCGGTCGCTATTTGTTTTCGGACTACCGACTCTGGCGCACGCAAAATGTCGTCGTCATCCACGCAAAACGTAAACATTCGTGAAGATAATATTTAATATCTGTCGTACGTTTATATTTATTGTTTTTTATTACATCACAAGTTCGAAAGTGCGTTATTACTACACTACCAGGGTTAAAAGTGTAGATGAAAGAAACCTAACTCCAAACATAAAGTTGGTACTGGACAAATAAAATTGTTTTAAATTAAAAAATGTAACACTAAGAAAAGTGTTTGAATTTAATCGATTTCTATAGTCTTTGTTTCTCTTATTTTGAAATGATGACTTAAAAAGCTGATTACGGCTCATTGACATTCTATGAGTCAAATTATTTGTCAAAATTAAGCGAATGGCACCTTTTGCTGCCCTTTGGGTAAATTAATACGTTTCATAAAAAAGCTATTCTATAGTACTGCATTAGTTAACCTACAGGGCAAATAACAAATATTTTAGATGTCAAAAACCGGGGCGATGTGTAATAATAATCTATCTAAAGGATTATACTCATATATCTCATCTGTACAAAACCTTCACAATGTGATATCGATCTGCCTAAAATTACATTTCACCGGTGCATTTAACCTCAACCGCTTTATCAAAGAGTCGTTGTGCATCTATTGAATTTTGTAAAACTTATGCCTCTTTCACAAACCCTAAAACTGCTAACACAGTTTCCAGTACAAATGAATATGCAGAGTGCCTCTATTCAAACCTACAAGATTCAAACGAATTATTTTTTAACGTCGATGATATACAATGTTATCTTTACGTTTATTCGTCTATTATAAACAAATAATAATGTTTATGAATGCCTACGCTTCGAATGAGGTTGGTAACTTCAGCTACAACTTCTCAGGGGCAGTAAGTATTGTTTGCTTATACGATCTGCGTTGTTCTGCGTTGTTCAGAAGTTTTATTTGAGTTTCATGAACTCGTAGATATCACGTTCATGAGTTTTAATGTATGTTCATGCTACCTGATATAAACAGCACTGCGTTGCTGGGAGGTATGTTATTTCTTTATTAAGTTACTTTATACTCAACTAAAATTTCACATATTAAATGCTGTCGTTACGTCGTGCAGGGTTAGTGTCACGACAAAAACAGTAACTTTCTTAAAATTTTGTTGCGTTACTTAATAACTCATTCTTTTTGAGATACTTTCGTATTTTCTTTAGTAGCAATTCTATAAATATCATTTCTGTCGCTTATTACCTTGCCCCTCGTAAATTCTGGTATTTATCTGAGTAGTAATTGAGGCTTCTAAGTGATCTGACATCGTCACTTGACGTCAGATGAGGTTTAGGCGATTTTCTTAAATAAACTGACTTCTCGGTGTAACTCTATAGGACTCTAAAAGATCCTGAGAGTCTCTAAGTAAAGTAAGTAATTCTTTATAGCTTTATCTTCACTTTGCAAGTACCAGAAACGCGATTCCATGATTTTGGGCCGCTAGATTTTATTTTGGAAAATACCTCTTAAAATCATATTTCCTGAGATTATTGTTAACAACATAAGGTATGGCAATCTAAATTGCTTTAATTAAAAGGTAACAATAATATCATTAGTCCTAAACTTGTGATTTTCTATTCCTCAATGTTTAAATGAATTTAAAAAACGTTTCTAAACGAAAGGCTCAAGCGGAACGATGACATTCCTGACCCTATGGCGCTAATATTACAGCCTTAGATTCTCACACAAGCCACGCCCATTAGGGTTTCAATGTAGCGCCTTAATCAAAATGGCATACCTATTTTACACATACCCATTTTACATTTATAAAAATATCTCTCCTACGTCTTGTCAAATCTTACCTGTTACTTCATTTTTCTTCTATGTATGTATTCGTCATGTTATAAGAAATATTCATCAATTAAATTGTATTGTAAACAAAATAATGTATTTGATATATCAATAAACTATAGTAAATTATATTTGAAATACATTATACTAGTGACAACTGAGAATTAGCCAGATCACTGGACGCCTTGTCGTAGAACTGTATCAGAATTAGCTCATATGTAACTATAGCTCCCGCCATCTGGAACAATAACAGTATTATTGTCACACTCGTAAGAGAATTCCCGCAGCTCACTACCGAACACATCAATTTTTAAAAACCGCTTAAGTGCGAGTCGTACTCGCGCACCGAGGGTCCCGTACAGATTATTGTCATACTTAAAATCATGCTTTGCGGAAAATATAAGTCCGACTAAACAACCAACTTTACTTTGCGGTTACATTACATACCCGATGTATAACTTTCACCTACAAAGTTAAGTTTGTAAACATAAAAAAGTATATTTTTACTGTGTTATAATTAATGTTAAAATTCAGGTTTATTCCTATAGTCGTGCTGTAACCTTTCATCTTGTCAAATTTCTTGATTCTAGTTCAATGGGAAGTATCATATATGATTTTATTCGCTTTCAAGGGAAGCGTCAAAATAAACGGAAAAATTGCCATATCTTTTATACTTTTCTTACGTTGACTTAGAAATTTTACTATTTCACAGCTTCAAGGGACTGCAGACTTCAGTCTTTTCTTTTAATTTGATTTTGATACCTTCACGCGTTCTTGAGAAAAATTGTATTGACAGACGAAAAACAAGGCTAGCTGAAACCATTTTTTAATTGATGTTGGCTCTGGTGAGCTGCAGTAAGGCTCTTATTCGTTGATAAAATTGTTCGCTGCCTTTTCTTCACTATTGATCAGGCATAACCGGATTCAACTAAGACGTGTAAAATTCTAAATTTTTTACAATTGTTTTTAAATTATTTTATTTTTGCCCGCGAATTCTATCAATGCAAATCGTGTCGATCTGTTGTTGCGTGAAAGAAGGACGAACTAAGAAATACACCTACTATTATATTAGTATTCTTACATGCAGGAGCAATGTCCTATCGAGATAGAAGAAGCCCAGTCCGCTCAGTGCAACGTAATCCTTGGATAGTTGATTCTGGAGTCTCCCAACCTGTGTACCAAGTAATGACGTCATCGATTGTATTTTATAGACAAAACTATCTAAACATGCACTTTATCGTCAGCTGACGTGTCAAACAACTTAAGAATGTGTTTGCACCTGACCTTCATCTCATCTGATGGCAATGTTAACTTTCATCTCCAGAACACAATAGTGCTATTAATACTGGAGTTTGGAATCAAGGAGAGAGATAAGTGCCCACCACTAACAGCCAAGCAACAAAAAGGCACCGCTTCAAAGCAACCTTCAACCCCAAATCTTGTGCGTCTCTACACCATTAGTTCCCAAACTTTTTAGGAACCCTAAACATAATGGTGTCATACGAATTCAATCACTTAACGACAAATTCACGGAACCCTTGAGACTTTTCTACGGAACATACTTTAGGAATCCCTATAGTACTCGCACACCAAGTTTGCCCCTCTGAAGTTAGCCCTCCCCAATTTCAAACATGTACAGACGAAATGTGTGTGTATTATTTTCGATAATAACTATCCCTAGATGACATAAAACACTAGGACATTTCTTTCCATCCGCAAACTTGCCTTGCCTTCCATTTATACGTCGATAATTGATACTTCGCAGCCTTTGTAGCTAACTTCAGAGGGGCAAACATAGTTTGCGAGTATTATACCCTCTACAGAGGCGGGTAACACAATCATTTTACCTCAATATTGTAATTACGATCGTTACATAAAGTAAGGTATCTTAAAGCTTGCTTGGAATGTACGTGTACATCAGCGGCCGCCATTACTACGCTACCAAGCCGAAGACACAGCCAAGCAAATGATATCGCATAGTACAGCTTCATGAAGAATCCCCCCGTAATGCCTTGCCTGAAACATATTAGAATTAAATAAGTATTAAATTTAATATATGTATTTTAATAGGGCAACGAATTATATGAAAAGATTTTTGTAACTGCTATAGAACTATACGTATAGGTAAGAATGTAATTCAGTATGCATTTTTAATGTAAGATGGATTTTCACTTGGTCTTCATCTAACCTGATGGTAAGTAACGATGAGCTTTCATATCGGAATACAACACAGTGCTATTGACACTGCTGTTTAGCGGCAGACTCAGGAAACATGGTAGTCGCTAACCAGGTGGACATACCTCTATAAAATGCCTACCTGATCTAACCTTCACTGGGACTTGAACCCGGGACCTCCGAATTGTAAATCCAAGGGTGTGCAAGCCTAATGGCTATTAGGCCACGGAGACGGTTAAATGCTTAGCTCTCCGTAACATCCGTCGGCCGCAATAATATTTATCCTAAGTGAATTTCACCCCTTTATACTTAATTGTAAACCGCATTAAAAGCTGCCATTGAATTGATCCTTGAGACTCGTCAGAAAATTTAAAAAAGTACTTATCACTAATCCATCAATTGAACTTATAGTCGTTTTTGGGGGGTACTTGTAGTCGTTTTTTGTGAAGTTAATGTTGGATGGACGATAACTATCAAGATAAAATTAAAATATGTATTTGGAAACAAAAACCTTCATAACGTAAATCCGTTTAAAAATATACTGATACAAGATTTAGGTAACTATTCAACGTACCTGACACCCAAAAATATATGGAGACAGATGAAGTAAAAGTTGACGGTATTGGACAAGACAATAAGACCTCCTAAGGCTTTATCAATTTTACGTACAAGCATTGCTTGTTTCACGTATGCTTCCCGTAGCTTTCTCCAGACGTAAACTTTAAGTATATCCGTATTCTGTAACAGAAAACAAAAACTAATTGATCTTCCAACAGCTTAAAATCATTTCTAAAGCGGCTGAAAAATTAAAATTCACGTAACGACTTGTCCCAAAACTCCTAGTACATACATATACAACGTGTACAAAAAAGGAGTGATAAAACTTCAGTGCGGTATATGTTAGGTAAGGTTTTTACCTTTGGAGCGGTACTAGACATCTGTAAACCGTACGAATCTGGAGAAAAACGAATTTAAAATATTGACTAAAATTTTTGAATTTCATCCCTATCCTAGTTCTACATGTGTCAATAACACCTAAAACCAAAGATAAGGTCTGCGATCATTGACCCCAGTGCTCGCGTTGGTAAACAAACATTTAGGGTTGTCAAAAATTACGACGTTACACCTATTAAATAAAAATGTATGGAAATTTAAACTAACCTTTACAACGCTGCTACTTTCACAGTGTATTCTATACAAGGGATATATACCCACCTTTAAGTATTATCACTCCTTTTTTGTACACGTTGTATATGTTTATACATGATTTTTTACACGTGATCTTTGCCCTTTTATTGAAAATATAAACAATAAATACTTCTGCCCGAGAGCTTTATCTACATGGTCTCCAGATTTCCCACGCGAACTTCTAACAGGCCGAGATAAAATTACCATAATATGTCCTATTCCATTGTCTATACTAAATACATGCACTTTCATCATTGGTTGAGTCGTTGAGGCGTTAACTAACAAACTTGTAAACACATAAACAAACAAACTCTCACAATTATCATGTTATTATGAGGTAATGTAAAATCCCATCAAAACATACATATGAAATGAGAGCCAAGTCCAATATATGCCTGATATGATTTGGTTGTTGACTAAAACGACAGAAGAAGTGAGATTTAAATGGATCAGACCTGAAATTTATTATAAGAACATAAAATTAGTTTATAACAACTTAAAATGTCTAACTATAATAATCTAACCTAAGGTCTGACTTGACTAGTTCCTATACGAATTATTATCCTATATACGCCGGTTAGATTGAACTTGGCTTGACACGCTACCGCGTCTCTAGAGTACGGGAAAGTGAGTTTGTTGTCCTTTCTTTACCTCGTACCTTTTGTATAAAGATAAAAGAGGTCTGGAAAAGGACATGGGCTACTTTTACCCCGATCGCGCTAGCAGTTCCCGCGGGATAATTTCTGAAGTCCGCGCAAACTGTCGCACTGGCAAAATCATACACCTTACTTTGCTCCTCTTAATCTCGTGGCTATCATTGTTGCATAGCTTAGCAACACAAATATTGAGTCTGTGATATCTCGATGCCAATCCCATACTAATCAAGACGATGAGAAGATCTTGAAAGCTCCAAAGAATTGTAGCAATGAGGCTTATTATTTTTAATATTATTGCGATCCAGACTGAGTAATCATCTGGAAAGGAAAAATATTCCTACATAAATAATACAGAGAAATATTTTGTGAAAAAGGACTTGATTAGGTACATATTTAGGTAAGTTTTCGTACCTGGCGATATTAAAAAAGCGTGGGATCTCAGAGTGTATTGCTCGGCCAAATCAGATAATGAAGATCCAAAGTCAATTATACATATTACACTTATAGCATGTTCCACTGCAAAAGTTCATAAAGCAGAGTCATGAGATTTTTTAGAAATAACTACTATAAAAGTTCTGGTACTCTTTAACATAATCTAATGATAGTTCCGACATCTTTCCTTGAAACACATTATTCAAAAATTAATATTAATATTGTTTGACGGCAGACTTTAGTAGCCCTACCACCAATCAAACTTATGCTATCGACCACCGCTGAGAATTGATCCGACCTCCAAGTGTACGTAAAACTGTTTATGTAGACCATGGACGTGGAGATGGCTGTTGTTGTTAACATCAAAAAATATATACAAAGGAAGTGGCGGTCAGTACAGTCAGCAAGTAAAATATAAAGAAATATTTATACTTACAAAGCGCAAACGTAAGCGTCACACACATCACAAAAACCATCCTCTTTTTGAGAGTCCTATCTGAAGGTATATTAACACCCACTTTTCTTTCAAGTGTCATCCAATGCGCTGATATCTCTGACCAAGACACCGAGAGCCGCCGGGAGAGAATCAGACAGACTAATGCTGAAGAGTAAAACGTGGTACCAGCGACATAGTGGGATACGTTATCTGTAAGAGACAAAACAGTAGTAATGCGTATGATGCCGAAGGGTACATGATTTAATCATGGTGGCAGTAAATTGTCGGTTAAATACTAATCGTGATCACATCCTTCACTCAACAGTCAAACTCAGGTGATATAATGGTCAATCGCTAACCGAACTATGAAAAAATCTACACAAGAGTCATAGGGTGCGATTTACTAAGAGCAAATATCCTTGCCACCTCACGTCCCTAACGATGTCTCTAGTTTTCTAGGCTATTCGGATCAATGTTGAATGACACGAGTAAGGAAAACAAGGACGTGAATCGTGAGATTGCAATGAAGTTTATCCTTAGTGAATTACACCTCTTAATCGTGTTATTTTGTAACATAATTCCAATTGTTTTGTAGAATGACTTGGATATAGTTAATAGGGACTTAGTGTTAGATTTAGAACAAGAAATCCGTACTCCGAAAGATATTAGTGCCACACATGCAAGAAATTTACTCTTCGTGATAAAATCCATAAATAGGAAATCTGTAAACGAACTCATGTGACTGACATAACTAGAAATGCTATGGGTAGGCCACATCACTCTAAGTACAGACGAAGTGGTGAGCGAGAAACGGGTACCAGACCGACTACATGTTAACTAGAGGAATTGAATATATATTAAAGGTCGTAGGAAGCCGCTGGTTTTATGCCAACAGCTCGGAGTAGGTAATCGTTGGTCAACGTTCAGAAGTGGGAGTTTTATGGTGTTGATAATTTCAAATTGATTATCATTGAACTAAACTCGTGTAGGCTGAGAATAGGTGCAATCGATAATATTGTATTATTTACTACAATGCGATGCAATAGTGATGATGCCATCTAATAAGGATGGCATCACGCAGTGAAATTAAGGCACTGATAATAATATTAATCATCGTCATAAAACGTTAGCATATCTTGTTGAATAGTATTTTGGTTGATGTTTATGATGTAAATTGATGTAGAAATAGCTTGATAAAACATACTTACTGCTTACAGAGGAACGAGAAAAGAATCCAGTCACCAATTTGACGAACTTGTAAATAGATACGATCACTATTACAAATAAAATAAGGGAGACAAATACACCCCAAGCTCTCCAAAGTGTGGTATCCGTTCCAATAACTCCAATACCTCTTGACCAGAGAAAGAAAAATTTCATTGTATTCAAAAAGTCCTGGAAATAGAAAAATACAAACCGGTACATTTATTTGAGAAAGGCGTTTAAAATAAATCTTAAAAATTTACGATATCAACATTTAAAGCAAAAATTAAACGTGTTATTCTGTAAGGATAAAATCCACTCCCATCGGTGAATAAGCAGTGAGTTTATATTTCATGTTATGTTAACGAATGAAGTCCATTAAGTACATAGGTTTACCGGTGCTGATGACAAAGTTAATTTTATGCGAGCTTAAGTTTGACTAAGTATGTGTTAAATAAATCATTTTCCTTATTTGCCAAATAAAGTAAGTACATATGAGGTATCACCAAAATACTATTCATTTATAATCAACTATACTGTATATGGACTGGAACGTATATCGCTATTAGAGAAAAGTACAGTTAACAAAATACTTACATCTTGTAAAGGCCGATGCCGATTCGCCAGCTGATTTTTACCACTATCATTCGGCATATTAAGGAAAAAAGGCATGCTGTAACTAAATAACACCTGAATCACACTCCGTTCAAACATGAAACTAGTCTAAGAGCTGTGTTTGCAAATCACAGAACAATTTAACAATTTGAAGACCATAGCGATGTCATTGGATCAAATCAATAAGCGCAGGCTGACATCAAATAGACTAATTTGAAATCCTCACTTTTTATAACCAATTGCTTTTTAAAATACCTTGTGATGCATCGCATCCTACAAATCAGATATGATGATGTTTCAAGTCGGCTTCACGAGATGATGCAAGGCCTCTATTATGACAAAAGTTTTTTTTTTAAATTGAGAATATAAGTTATAATAAAATTGCAAGATAACATACATCGTTTTGTTCTCCACATTCAGCCAACTATTTAAACTACAGCCTCTTATCCTACAATTTCAAATCTGTGCTTTTCGAATATGAATTTAGGCTTGGACTATAATATAGCGGATGTAATTTCAAATTGCAGGATGCAAATAGCTCGGGACCGGTCAATGTGGCATACCATAGAGGAGTCCTATATCCAGCAGTGTAAGTTTCCCGGATGATGATGATGATCAATTTCAAATCATATCTATTACGTTACGATAGACGTTTTGTATACCTGGGACAGATCGTTCAACTAGGTAGGTCCAACTTCGACAAAGAGGTCAACCGAAGAATCCAACTCGGCTGGGTAGCGTTCGGGAAATTACGGCATATCTTCTCGTCCAAAATACCTCAGCGTCTAAAGACAAAAGTCTTTGATCAGTGCGTGTTGCCAGTGATGACATACGGAACCGAAACGTGGTCTTTTACTGTGGGCCGAATAAACAAGCTCAAAGTCACTCAGCGAGCAATGGAACGAGCTATGCTCGGAATTTCTCTACGTGATAAGGTCCGGAATGAGGAAATCCGTAGACGAACGAAGGTCACCGACATAGCTCGACGAGTCAGTGAGCTGAAGTGGCAATGGGCAGGCCACATCGCTCGAAGAACCGATAACCGGTGGGGAGTAAAGGTTCTCGAGTGGCGACCACGTACCGGGAAACGTCTACCAGGCCGTCCCCTTACTAGATGGACCGACGACCTGGTTAGAGTCGCGGGGAGTCGCTGGATGCAGGTGGCTCGGGACCGGTCGATGTGGCGTACCATGAGGGAGGCCTATGTCCAGCAGTGGACGTTTCCCGGCTGATGATGATGAGACGTTTTGTTACAAACACACAAAAAATCGTTAGCTAATCGATTTTGCTGTAGGTACACGACAATTTGTAGTTGTTTAGTTGGTTCAAGTCCCATTTGCAAACAGGTTTCCGCAACTCGACCTCAAGAGAAGGGTGCGACTACTCGGCTCCAGTAGAAACCTTACAACTAGTTAGTTTCATTAAATTCTTCTACGAGCGGCTTCAACCTGAAGTTCAAAGCGACAGAGTGCTGTATGTGGTCTAAATCTGTATTATGTAAGCGTACTGTGGTTTCTAAGCACTAGTCACATGTTCGTGCTTGCAACTGACACTTCAAAATCTTCTGTCACACTCCTTAAAATGTGACGTCACTCAAGTTTTAGTAATGAATTGCAAAATAAGTAACAAAAGTGCATGGCATCAAATGTATAGAAACACGTTTGAAAGTATTGATTCTGCGAACGGATGCAATGACTATTGGAATCCATGAAGTGGGATGCGAAAATACCGCTTCCCATCCAAGTGTCTACCGATTTGTATATAACACGACCAAATTTTGCTTTTAGCCTGACGGTAGCTCACTGCACACGCTGGTTCAAAAAATGATGTCAGATCTTGGTCTAACACGACCCAGTTGCTCCGATACAAGAAACAAACAATGTTGACTGGCGTTTGTTGTTTACGATGGTATTGCATGCGTCGATACTTGGGAAAAAACAACACAGCGGGTCTATCTATCGTACTCGTACATGGTGGAGTTGATCGAGTTTATGAAGACACGATCTTGATAACAAAATAATTACTAGCCATTACTTTTTGCATTTTAAACTACACGTGTATATGATGTATTAACTGTACATTGTAAGGACTGCAATTACGTTATTTTGCAAAAGTATCTGATGTTGTGTTTTTAGTTTCTTGATTCACTGAAACTTGGTATTCCATTTTAAAAAAAGAAGTTACGAGCTGTAGCTAGTCGTAATTTTCCAGATGACTATACCTCTATAGCTTGACTATCGGAACTGACGACATATTTCTTGACTTATACGATTATAAAATCAAAATATGTGTAAGAATTTTCTACCGAATGAAAGGATACACTGCTGTCACGTTTTTTTAAACAGACGAATTCAGAAAAAGAACCAAGCTACAAGTCACATAGAGTCCAAATCAGAACTTTATGAAAACCTTCTACATACGAGAACTATTATCATCCTTCTGTTATTTTCAGCAAACTGAGAAACAGCTTCCCGAGAGAGCGAATAGCTTTAAAGGCGTGTCTTTTACTATTATAATGGCTGGAAAATAAGCCATTAAGCTGCAGCTGCAACTAACGGACGTTGCTAATAGCTGAGCAGTTCGTTTGTGCTCGAGTGCTGCTGTTAACCTAATTTCAAGCTGTCCTATCTTTTATTAAAAGCTTAAATTTGTTGCAGTTAATGGAATTAAAGGTAAAAAGCTCTTCTAAAGTGAAAATAAGTGCAATATTGATAAGTACGACGTGTACACTCGGCTACAAAAATATGTATTCACTTTTGTAACATGTTCACCTTTAAATATCATTTCCCGCTAAATAGGAACAAGAAAGGGTGAATGTGACATGGTACAAAAGTGGGGATATATTTTTGTACTCAAGTGTACTAGTAACAGAACTTTACTTTACTATTAATTACTAATTATTTATGCAAAGAATTAGGGATACTAATAATCGTTTGAAGATGTAGACAAGCGAATTTGCTTCAGGTGCTAATACTTACAGATTCTGACCTAATAATAATTTATTGAAATTTTCCTTTTAATTGATGATACAATAACACTACAACCTGCCTATTGATGTTCTCCCTCCAGCAGTGGAAGTTTCCCAGCTGATGATAATGTTGATTTTCCACCGGCTTGCACGTGTTCGTTATGCGCTGAAAATGGAATTCCCAGGCGGTCTCTTTACTTCCATGGCTGCTGGGTACACTTTTTTTTTTCGTTTGTACCATGGGTTTGCCACACGCTATGTTTGCCCCTCTGAAGTTAGGCGCCCGGAATTTTGCGCATGTACAGTTTGTGGACCTGTGCTACCAATAAACTCCAAAACTTTGCACACGTGTTTTCTTCAATCCATCGATCCTTGAAGCTCGTAACAATATTTATGGTGCACAGAGAAGCGGGATGTGGTTGCCAGCCAAGTCGTGGAAGAATTGCATATTCTCTGGACTTAGCAAACAGTGGTGAGAGAAGGGACACCAGAGGGGTTTTAGCTGGTGAAAATCTAGCTTAATTCGGCGTTTTCCCTCGAAGCCCCGAAAATATGCACTGTACTTAAGATACAAACTGTGTGAGTAGTTGCCAAAGCCGAACCCACTCCAACTGTATCCTTCTATCTGCTTGCATCTCGAAATGGATTGATCTTAATATAACTGTTTGACCGATATGTAAAACATTGCCTATAGATAACAAGTAGTTTCTGATATTATGCCCAACAAACTAACTCATAAACTTATATTTGTATTCTCTAAATATTAACGAAAGCAACGTGACCACTTTTCAAAGCTAATTCACGGTGCAATCGTATTAACTCATCAAGAAGACATAGAGGATTTAATGAAGGGCAATCAACATTCTTAATAAAATCTTGTTACAGCTTTGAGAAACTTCCTGGTTGATTACACATTACGTATGCAATGCGTCAAGTCATCGCAAAGGTGATTTTAGGTACGAGTTTACTTGCAAAAGGAAAGGATATTTACATGTTGATGAGAATTATTTTGTGTGTTACACTCGAGTACAAAAATATGTACACACTTTTCTACCATGACACGTTCATTCTGTCTTGTTCCCATGCAGTGTTTTGAGGGAAATATCAATTAAAGGTAAATATGACATGATAAAAAATGGGTATGTATTTTGACTCCAGTACAGATACGAGATGAAAGCCGAACTTATCATACATAATAATAAAAACTTTGGTAACCGAATGACTAGGATAATATTTAAATGAAACTGGGGCCATCTATGTACAGCTGACATCTTGATACGATAACCAACTCGTCTGAAAAGTTAACAAGTGTTGTGATGTCTGATTTATAAAAGGTTCATAGTTTTAGATAACGATATATGTAGTAAAATATAGGTACTAACATAGGTAATAGGATATCACTAACAAAAATAGATCGTTGTTGTCTAAAAATTAAATAAATACAGATTTTCAAAATTATTGACAAAAGTTGTTGATTGATCAAACGATTTTCTAAATTGAATATTCTGGGGCCACATGGGTAGAACATCAGTCCTTGAACAGCTATTGTTGGTCTGATCTGGGTTCGATCCTGGCTCGTACCAAGAAGTTCCAGTTTCTTATTTGGAATTTATGCGCGAATGATAAAAATCTTTACCACGGCATTTTCTGTAATCGAAAACATCGTGAGGTAACTCTAGAAGAAATTCAAAGGTGTGTGTAAAGTTTACCAATCCGCACTGGACTCCCATCGTAGACTATGGGCCATACACGCTAGGAGAGTAGGCCTGAGCCCCTGCAATGTGGACATATATAGGCTGTTGATGATGATGATCCCTTTTAAATTAGTTTAAAGGTGTAACATATACCATGGAGCCACGTAATATATTCGTTCTACTGTCGCCTCCTTGGTAATAGCGAATAGTAACCGTTTTCTTTATTCAAATTTGGAACGAAAATACAGTTGTTGCCTGAATCACCTGAGCTTGTTTCACCAGTCGCATATCTATCAACATGAGTCATCCCTTAGTTCGTTGATATTACTCCGTCCAAAAATTTCGTTCCAATATTACATTACAGTTCAATCAGTATTCAGGTGTAGGGAGCTAACATTGTTTGCACACTCTCCTCAGGTGAATTTATTAGAATGAAATGCGATAAAAGTTTCAAGATAAACGTGTTATCGGGAACTTCTCTCGGGGAAACGTTTTGAGCCATACGCTGACAGCGATGCTTCTTGGATGCTTGTATCTTTGATATCCTGCAACTGAAACAGAATGTCTTAGTTCTTCTACACAAAGAAAATGCGTGCGAGCATGTTCTAAGCAAACAACAATGGTGACCGCGCTTAACTAAATTACAATATGATCAATGCCTCAGCTAACCGTATTCTTCTATTTCTATTTCTATTCTTATATTTTACTTCATATTATAACTTACAATAACTTCATTTTTACTCATTGTAATATTTTACACAAATTACTATTAACAATATAATTTATATACAAGATAAGGTACAATAATACATGTCTTTAAATACTGAGGTACAATATGATCAATGCCTCAGCTAACCGTATTCTTCCGAATCCATAGCTCGACGAGTCAGTGAGCTGAAGTGGAAATAGGCAGGCCACATCGCTTGAAGATCGGATAACCGATGTAGTGTAAAAGCTCGAGAGCTTGCAACCACGTACCGGAAAACTTGTACTGGGCCGTCCCCTACTAGATGGACCGACTTGTAAAGGTCGCGGGCAGTCGCTGGATGCAAGTGGCTCGGGACCGGTCATTATGGCTTATCATGGAAGAGGCTTTTGTCCAACAGTGGACATTTCCCAGTTGTTATGAACTGAAAGAATATCTATGTTTAGAAATTATAATAGACACTTTCAAATACAATTCTAAAACAAATTACAAAGGTATAATAATACAAATACTTACTGCCATCTATGCCTTGTACCAGCGCCGCCGCACAGCGCGGTTGAGTGAATAAACTTTGCGGTCACATTACTTACTGGAGGTATTCGCGATATTGAGAAGCTTTTATTTCTAGACTTGAATCTCTATGACTGAAATCTTGCATTTTATCAATTCAGTGTATGTAATTCAGTGTATTTTGTAGAGAGGCTTTTTTTAAATGTTTCTGCTTCATGGCAGTCTGTTTTCCAACAATAAGCCACTTCTTTGTTACTTTCTCAGTTTATGTTTTCCTCAAGAGCCATACGTATGAAAATTCTTTTCACACGACTCTATGACAAGTGGTAAATCTTTTATGTAGGGTCGGTATATCACTTCTTTTTAGCCGGGTATGCTGAAGAGCGCCGTCTCCACCATGAGCGTGTGCCAGTTTGTTTACATGGATGGTCAGTTTCTCCTTTTCTAACAAAAGCAGATAGTATCTCTATTCTTGTCATAAGGCTTCATCTTTATCACTAGTGGTAACCTTATTCAGGGGTGCAATCCACCAGTCCACCATGCAGTCCAATAACCACCTTACAACCACGACAAGAACACGTCTCTTTGATGTCTTTGATTTTCAACCTTGTTGCCTAGGAAGCTAGAAATATCGTCAGCAAAGACATCCGTAAGGTTGTAAATATATTTGTCTTTAGTGAACTGCACACCTGACTTCAGGCACGTTTACATCACACCTTTTCTTTTATAGTAATCAGAACTGTTAAAATATATTTATTCTAATTTAAAAAAAATTATATAAGATAACACTGAGAGGTGTTTTTTTTATATTTAGAAAAGCTATTATAGGGTGAATCGCTGTGTTTGGAATGTGTGCGGGATAGCACGTGCGAGTTCGGGGTATCGTTAGATTCGTATTTACTGTGAGAGTGACACTAGGTATATCAAAATCATAATTTTTTTAATGTCTAATTTTCGGGTCGTTTTTTTTAATATACTTTTCATTCACTTGTTTTTCTATGTTCTATTTAGCTCAGTATTTTCTTATAATCCCTTGTTGATGTTAAATACGATTTATTCATTTTCCAAAACGATAATTAACGCATTCAAAAAGAACGAAAACCCGACTTAAAAATTTGGTTTTTGTTGATTTTCTCAAAGAGCCATTAATCAATTTAGATAAAATATATATGCGACCACTTTTGAAGTGTGCGCTGGCAAAAAAAAGAAGTATTAAAATCGGTTCACTATTGGCGGAGTTATCGCGCACAAAAAAAAATACGCGTCGAATTGAGACCCTCCTCCTTGAGTGTAAACAGTAATTAATCCTTAGTCCTAATCGTAAATCTCAAAAATGTATTTGCAACGTAAATTCAAATTCGCATAAGACTTTCATAGAAACTTAGAGTTGAGAAGCAAATAAAGTACGGAGAAGTAAGATTGCACAAACTTGCTTCATTCAATGTGCACTGTAACGAACTTGGGTGCTCCCGGGAAGTTTACCCTGTTCTTTGTGTCGCATATTGAAATTTGAGTTCTATCTTCGATAGGTTTTGACACGATTTTGTCTAGGAATTCGCTCAGAATGTTTCCATACAAAATTTTGTTTACCATAATATTTTAAAATCATATCAGAACAATAATACAATTAATCACTTGTTACGAGTATATCATTATTCAATTATTATTTTAAAACTGCATATTCTTATGAAAAATATCTGTATATAAATAGTGTTAGTCTAATCTGGGGTGATTAAAATAAATAAATTACAAAATATTTTTTAATCTCTACATTCCACATACATAAAATAATTATTATTTAATTGAACATCTCTTACTAATTAAGTACCCTTTTAGACAGCTACATTATTAAAATTCACAGAATTTTTATTTACATGAAATTGCTTTTGAAGATCGTCCACAATGTATTTTACTTCATATTATAACTTACAATAACTTCATTTTTACTCATTCTAATATTTTACACAAATTACTATTAACAATATAATTTATATACAAGATAAGGTACAATAATACATGTCTTTAAATACTGAGGTACAATTTTTAATATAATAAATACAATAACCACAAAAAATATAAAATTGTCTGTTAAAATAATAGGTTCTAAAACTTAAAAAAAATATGCGTTGTACATCAATCTGTCAATATTTATTTATAAGTAAAACTTTGTGATGAAATTTTACACATGAATAAATTTGCCTTAAAATATATTTTTTTAATTTTTCAAAGTAAGATAGTATTATTCATTATAGTAATAATTATACAACAAACGAGTCTGTACGTACTTTAGCAAATTTTAACACCTTATTTCCCCAAATAGTAACTGCCATTTCAAATGGTTTACCGATTTACTTGTGATATCAAAAACGTAAAAATATTTTTCTGATGATATCTGTGATTTCTTTTTCGTTTTAAATGCTATCTAATTTTTACACTGCCTCTAATATCTTATCACATACATTCAGCAATGTCGCAAAAAATTTCTGCGTATTTATTAATACTATTGTTTTATACACACCTTAGCTGGGAACTTTTTAACCGCATCTGTGGCCTAATTGCTAAATGTTGGATTCACAATCCGGAGGTCCCGGGTTCGAAACCCAGTGGGGTTACCTATCGTTACTCGGTTTGGTTGGTGGTAGGGCATTTTCTATGTTCTTCTGGGTAGCTACCACCATGTTAAAGTCTGCCGCCAAACAGCAATATTAATAGCACTGTTGTGTTCCAGTATGAAAGGTAGCATAACCAGCGCCTAATTAGTTTGAGGCTGCTGGGTGCGCTTACCGTACAACGGCCTATTCGTCCCTTACCATCAGGTGAGATAAAGGCCAAATGTAAACCCATCATACGTTTAAAAAAGGATTGTTATTCTAAGGTACTGTTCATTATAAACAGAATCTGGAACATGTTCTAGGTCAATAATATGCATTTTACGAAGTACACAGAAATTCACTGATCGTGTAATATAATTATCTAAAACTCAGGGACTCTTAAATCTATACCTTGAACAACACATAACAGATGCACTTCCTAAACAACAACAACGAATTTTATTCGCTGAAATGTTTACAAACTCGAGACAGTTTATTGGCACAGAAATATTTGGCACAATTCCACTAGTATACATTGTGAATTTGTCAGTTTAAATGTTATGATACGTTTTGATACACGAAATTAAATTTCGAAACTATTCCATTATGGAAGAATATGTATATTTGTGAAAAATATTTTCTAATAGGCTAAATATAGCTTTGCATATAGGCCGACTAGGATGGTCTCTGAAATTACATTTCAAAAATACCGACGTTTGCATTTACCCAAAAAAATTCTTATGGGGACTATTCAATTTTTTTCCTGCTACAGTTGGTAATCTTTTTCGTATGTTTATTCCTTAAAAAGAGATCTACAGATACGCCTATTATTATAGTTTGAGAGAAGGGAGTGGTCCATCGGTCCCAACCACTCACTGTGACCTTGACAGATCTATGTGACCCCTATGTGGTTAAAGCATTCCCCGAGGCCCACTCCGATCATACTTATATCGGACGATATCTCTAGGGGTGGAAACCTTAATATCGTCTGGTGTTACGATACGGATTTCAATTTACTTTTGTCTGCTGTGATGGAGCGCATCGCAGTGACAGAGGATGTGGAATAGGTGTCTCCTTTTTCTCTTTACAGAATCTGCAAACCGTACTGTCTCCTAGACTACATGCGTCTAGGAGGCAGTACGGTTGTCAGTCAGTAAATCAGGCTCAGGTTAATTTTGAACTGCCCAGAAAGGGTTCATTACATAATTCTTAGAGGGTATCTGATTAAATAGTGTGGTTCTTTTGCGTTGCAGCCTGCTAGAAGCGCTTTCGTGTGGTCGTGGGGCGAAAAACACCCTCATACTTCCAGATACGTCCGATTGAAACCCGGTTACGAATCCAACTTCAGATTATTCTTACTCAGCCCAAACGAAAACTGAAACAAAACATATCTGGGCTACTGTGTCAGTTTTAATTTTGATATGATTGGAAACCTCAAGCAAAATTTAGCAAATACCTATATTCCTTGTTTATTCTATTCACTCATATTCGTAGATTACTTCCTAATATCGTACATTATAATCACATGGTGCTTCCATCAGGACTGTTTCGGTGGTGTCAGCGGCCGGTGCTTGAGTGGGCATCGCTGAAGGTCTGAGCGAGATAGCGAGAGGCAGCGCTGACCGTGCGCAGAGCTGGGACGCGCCTCTCGTCGATCCCACGGATCTATAGCGGGTGCAGCGGCCGCGCCTGTTGGAAGAACATATCTCATATTATGTGTGATTCTTATCCGTGCAGTACCAGCTTTAGATTAGGATCACGGTATCTTTATTTTGTGAGTGTCGAAAAAAAATACGAAAGTTGAGTCACACAGACGTAGAGTTGAAGCCTATTGACTGCACACTCTTAAATTTTACACATGATATTGACCTCTATCTCCACTGAGTAATAATAATAAAAAATTACATATAATATGAAGCCGTCTCCTTTACTAACGGAAGTAATGAACCTGCTGTTCAGCTCCAGAATCATAATTATACTAAAGCCAGACGCGCCAAAACTGGACATAAAAGAAGCAATTCGATGTCTGTTCTTTTTTTAAATAGTGATGTCACATAAGCAGTCAATCTCTTCCTCATGCGTAAATTTACTAGATGAAAAAACAGTAATATTTTTTGAAATTCCTACATACATAAACTTGCGCTAAAGACTAGGGCCTCTCCGTTGTGTATGAAGTACAATTTTTTTCCTCACTGCTTTTATCACACTTATCTCTACAATTACTTTGAACTGGATTGCCCAACATATATTTGTCTACAAGACGGAATAGTAAAAATTAGAATTTAGACTCATCTATCACTTTGCTGTCCCATAAATAACGTGTTCGCTTTCTATTTGGTTGAAACAAGCCACTTGTCTGCGCTTGAAGTTTCATTACGTCGAGTTTACGCTACCCTCGTCACAGGGCTGTTTATCGGTTTTTATCTACCGCACGTGCTTTAGAGACAATAGGCTAGCTTAGCGATTGCGTGGGATCACCCTAAACATTCCTGAGGTTGACTGACGATGACGTAATTATGCGATAGTGATTAAAATTTTGGTTATGTGGTTTTGGCTTAGGAATATACCTACTGTTATTGATAGACACAATATAAACTTGGTGAGGCTGAAATGTGAAAATTTGGTTAGTTCAAATTTGAAAAATCCTTTTCTATACACACAGCGGGCATAACCATTTTCAAGGAATTCCGTATATCAAAGTGACCTATGTACACGTTTATTGATTTCTCAAATTGTTTGTTTTGGCACCCGTCCAAAACAGAGTGCGGTACTGTCCGATGCCAAAGAAGTATATCTGTGAAAACGACGACATTTTGAACTTTTGAAGGCAGATTGACGTCGGTGTACAATGTTGGTGTGTTGTAAGTAAACACACCAACATTGTAATTTTATGGATATATTCATGAAAAATTATAATAATCTGGTTTTAATATGTATTAATGAAGGACAAATCAAGGTTGCCGCTGTCATAATTTGGTCTGAAGCAGGCCGGTTCCACTTTAAGTACAAGTATTTATGGCAGATGACAGGCCAGATAAATTATATCGCACGATATTTTAGGATTAATACTTTTTGGAATTAAAGAATTAAAAAGATAATAGACAAGAAATTGGTCCATATTGCCCTGTATTACTTTCTTAAGCACAACCTTTGAAATGACATTAATTTATATCAATGGGAATGGTCTGTTCGGCATTGCTTTCTTTCTTAATTCGGTGAAGGTGTCTGTTTGGCTTTCCAATGCTGCCAACATTGTGTTGACTCTGAGTACTTCATGTCGGTACAACGTAATGTCCCCACTGCAGGCACAGGGGCTCAGGCTTACTCTCCTACAGAGAGTAGGAGAGTAAGCCTAAGCCCCTGCACCCGCAGCAGCTGCCCTGCAGCAGTATGGGCCATAGTCCACCACGCGGGCCCAGTCCGGCCTGGTAGACTTCACAAACATCTTTCTTCACATCTCTCACAATCGAATCTCACATCTCTCTCATCATGAACATCTCAGGAGTGTGCAGGTTTCTTCAAGATGTTATTCTTCCAGAAAAGCCAATGGTAATGATTTTTATTATTCGTAGATAAACTGCAAATAACAAATTGGAACTAATTGGTGCGAGCCAAGATTGAACCCAGACCTCGATTGTTCAAGGACTGACACTTTACCCAACTAAGCTACTAAGGCTTTCCAGATTAAGATACTAGTGGTTATATAAGGAAACGAGATATGTGTGTTTACTTCCCGCCTGACGCCGGACTTCACTCCGCACGGACGCCCGGAAACCTAGTTGTTTCCGTTCCAACAACCTGACACTTTTCCAGCAAATCTACAATCCATTTGCAATTCCATCACGTTTCCTTGTCGAGTTGAGGGAAAACGAGACTGAACCTATGCCAATAATATCTAGTTAGTCTGTTTTTTAAGTCTAAAATATGTAGGTTTAAAGTATTTTGTATTTTGTCATTAAATTACTCCACGGAATTTTTTGTTCAGTCGAGATGAAACTAGTCGTTATTCTTTTTCAACCCTCTGTTACGGCGACAAGTAAAGACAAATAAACAAACTTACTTCGACATTTATAACACTTGCTTTTGCTCGCGACTTCGTGCATTGACTTCAGAAAGTATCCCATGGGAACTACATGCTTGATCCTTACACAAAGTAGCTTATGTTCTTCTCCGGCCGTCCTACTGACCCTATACAAATATCCAGTCATTCTGACTCTCCGTTACGACGGTAAGTAAGAACAAACAAACTCGCTTTCGCATTTACATTATTAGTATGGATTGTCTGCTCAATACTACTGTTTGACTTAGGCATCCTCATAGGTCGCCGCATTGAGCTTTCCGTGAGGGGATTTCTCATGATCGCCAAGCTTTGCTGGCGCATGGTAAACGAAATAAGATGTTTTTACATGAATATTTTGCCCTAATCTAATATGATTAGGGTGATATGCGGTGGTACTATTCTTTAGGATATTTTAAACTACTTCAAAAAGGAGGTTTTTATTTTGACCTGTATATATGTAATATTTCCAGAATTTTCCAGTATTTTCCAGTTTTCTTATACATTAGTCTATATCAGCTTCTAAACAAGTGTGCAAAATTTCAAAAGTATATGTATTTGTATGTTTGTCCTCTCATATCTCCGGAACTACAAGTTCGATTTAAACAATTCTTTCTTTTGTTGAAATAGCTGCATGCAATGCAATGACTGCAAGTTTCATTAAAATCGGTTCAGTACTTTATGAGATAGGGAATGTTAAATGTGTATTAGACAGCTTACTTACAAGCATTGCCTTAATAAAAGTAGACTTTTAGGGCAGTTGAAGTCGGTTTCTAGTTCTTTTTGAACGCGTTTACTTGTTAATATCGTGCGGATTGCATCACGCACGCGGATTGCCCCGCACGCGGAAAATTTCAATCCACGATCTAGTTTTCTGCTATCTGATGTGCATTTTGTGGCTGTGTACAAACCCGCGCGGGGCCCACGATCTCGACCCGCGTCCTGTGCATCTACCATGAGTTTACGCAGGCGATAACGTGTATCGTTACCTATCGCTCTGTTCTTGTCACCCGCATCTCTAATGAGCAGCATTTCCAATAGTATTCGATATACGTTACCGCCTGCGTAAACTCATGGTATACGCACTGTGTGCGTATTCCACGCATAACAATAAATACTTGTATGAAAAAGAGGAAATCCGCACGATATTAAAACACCCCAAATGCAACAGTAATAATATATATAAGTAATAATAATAATATAAAATAATAATAATATATATTTTTTACATTTTTAGGAAAACCATCAGTCTTTTACATACAATATAGTTGAAAATATTTATAACAGATATACTAATTATAGGTTTCCGCATATAAGTAGCAAAATATATCACTAATAAGCTTACTCAGTGAAACACTAAAATAATATAAATAAATAATGATCAAAATTACAATAAATCAACAAACAAAAAAATTAAGTTACAGTAAATGAATCACGAATAAAGGTGGGAATAAAGCTCTAATGTCCCTGCATTATGGTGAAATATAAAGGAAGAAGCCCTTGTAATGCAGCCAAAATTGATGACGCCATTAATTAACGCTCCTTGGGGATCCACTCTGGCTTCCACTGAATAATATAATATATTATTCGCCTTGAATATGAAAGGATCTCTGCTCTTTCTTATAAGAACTATTTGCAGAAGTTTTTAAAGAATCTTCGGCCATGAAACGGAATTCAGCTTGTCAAAACTTTTGAACATCCATACTTCTTGTTTTAATACTACAATGAATGTGAGTTGGTTTGTTTGTCCTTCCTTTAGAGTAGAAATGACTTGCATGGCGGTAAGTTAGGCAAACATTGTTTATATTGAATTTTTGCAAATGATATATGACACTCGAGTGCTCTAATGTCAAAGGTCAAGCCCCACTTTGGGTCACTGAGCTAGATAAATAAGATAACCAAGTAGGTAAATAATAATAAATATGTGCAATTTAGTGTGAAAAATAATAACTCAATCATAGTTTTAAACAAAATTTTATTCTACAATAAATATTGATTTTTACCGTTTACATTGGACGACTGACCTAACGCATGGCCGCTGATCTTCTATTTACTTCTCTTCCGTCATTAAAGCTATCAATTCATCTTGACACAGCAAATTAAATTGGCTGATTATTTCATCCAGCCTCTTTTCGTTTGAGTCTCCATTATATTTTCTTCTCTGCACACTTTCTGTTTAGAAAGTCGCGGTAGAATTTTTCACGTTTAAAAGGTGTAACAAAATTGAAGACAAATAATTTCATTTCTCAAGGGAAATCCCTTCTCCCCTCTCCGCACAATGTATTCTTTTGTACACCCCCGCCACTGTTATCTAATCATCCATGTTCTCACGTTCTCATTTCCGATAAAAATACCACAAATCTAATTTGACCAAACTACCGACGACATATCTGGGTCACTAAAGTTATTTTCTTGATCCTGCAGGATAGTTTGCCGCAGATAGCTTACTACATTGTCTATCGCAGTATCACATAGCTAGGCTAGGGATATACACTATTTTTATGCAGGGATATACACTATTTTATGTAGGGATATACACTATTTTATGTAGGGATATACACTATTTTATGTAGGGATATACACTATTTTTATGTAGGGATATACGTTATTCTATGCAGGGATATACACTATGTTTATGTAGGGATATACACTATTTTATGTAGGGATATACACTATTTTTATGTAGGGATACACACCATTTTTATGTAGGGATATACACTATTGTTAGGTAGGGATATACACTAAACGATTAATTTTAGCCACTTAATTATTTTGAGTGGAATTTAGACTATATCACACAAGAACGTGATAAAAGATAAGCCTTTACACTCTCTATGCCAATAAGTTGCATGCATACTAAAATCTATCAAAATCAGATCAGCCATTTCTTTTGCATTTATAATCTCCTACGTGTGATGTCATGCAATGTCCCTATGCCTTGATCGGGGGAATGAAAACACAGCTGACACAAAACGACTTTTCTAGTCTAGCTTTCTCACAATTCAATTCTCCATAATCATGTGAGTCGTAAAAGGCGTCTTTATTAAAAACAATCAAATATTCAACGCTGTATGCATGATTCTCAAGTTATCTAGTCATCTCACGTTAGACTAGACAATTAGACATACATTATTGTATTTAGATCTGCCCTATACTTTTAGTATGAAACATGAAAGTAGAGCATAAATACGTCTAAGACACAACTGGCTTAAATTTCCTATTAGCATCCGCTTTGGCAACGTTAAATAAGGCATCGCTTTAATGCTATATTGTTTACAATTACTCGTTGATTTCGTCAGGCGTACCTACTCGTATTATTTATGATTTTATGACTCGTACTTCATCTAATTTTTTTAAACTGACAATTATACCGTATCGGGTTGGATGGTTTAATTTATCATCATTGTCATCAGCCAGGAAGCGTCCAGTTCTGGACATAACCTCCTGCATGGTTTAATTTATAAATCATGAATATATTTTTTTATCAAAACCGATAGTGATTGCGACGTCGTCAAACTGTACATGAAAGCCAGCCTTAACATTACTTTATTGATCATATTATGACAGCTCCATGTAGTTTAAGGCAAGCCTGCGTTAACCGCAGGCACCACGCACATTGTCTATCTTGTCACGTAATAGGATAAGTATTACAGCTTTATAGTACAATATCCCGCCTAAGGTCAACCTTCCCTCATCCTTTTCTAGATTTAATATATATATCATAATGTGCCGCACACACACCTTAAGACGCCAATGAAGCAAAGTCTCCGTAGAATAGTAGGTATTTGAATATGTTATTGCTGTCGCGATTCGGTACGCACACATACAGCCTTTCACATGCTTTCACTCACACAAATAACGCTGCATAACATCCCAAAGAGGCCCCTGCGCGCCGCGCATAGTCGCTACCCCTCCGCCTGGGCTAGAGTGTATTTTTCAAAATTATAATAAACTTGACGTGAGCGTGCGTCAACCCTTGTTTTACGTTTTGAGAAATTATTGTTCGCATATTGGTTTAGTCTCGACATACTGTGGTTGTATTTGATATAATTGACTAGTAAGTACCTATCACATATAAATACAATATAAATTATGGCGTTGCTATTTTAGGGTTCTACGGTCAACAAAGAAACCTTTTAGTTTCACCATATCCGAACGTTCGTCTTCCAACGATACTTTAGGTGACCTAGAGGTGTTTTAGTACCTAGAGTGCTAGAGTCTAAGGACTAACAAGTTAAAGCGTTCAAAAAGAACTAGAAACCGACTTCAACTGCCCTAAAAGTCTACTTTTATTAAGGAAAATTTAATATGTATATTGTTTTCTCATGGATTCCATTCTAAGAACCGGACCAAATTGAAATGGGACCACATGGAAAGCATCAGCTTTCAAATAATAAAGAATCATCCAAATCGGTTCACCCAGTGAAAAGCTCTGAGGTAACAAACATTTAACTAATAGAATAGAATAGAAATAATTTATTCGGCATACAGATTACAGTACAGTTAAAACATTAATTTTAAATTTGCTCTGCTGCACTGCAACGCCGAAATACACACTTAACATTCCCAGTCTCAAAAACTACTGAACCGATTTTGATGAAACTTGCAGTCTTCCCTAAGTTTTACAATACCTAGGTAAACAAAAAAGGGATTATTTAAATCGAACTTGTAGTTCCGGATATATAAAAAATAAATTAAATAAAATAGCCTTTATTGCTGAACTAATTTTTTGTTACAATTTTCTTAAAAATATGCTTACTTTATACGTTACTTATCTTTTTATATTAAGTATCAGTAACCGGTCGTTCCTACATTTCAGCTTGTCTTTCGACATAGGCCTCCTCTAAGGATTTCCACTCTATTCTATCTTTCGCTATGCGGGTCCATGTTGGACCCGCCACTTGTCTGATGTCGTCCTCCCATCTTCTAGTCTGTCTGCCTCTTTTTCTTTTGCTATCTCGTGGTTGCCATTCAGTTATTAGTCTTGTCCATTTCTATATACTCTATTTCTCCATTATTTACTGTTATGGGCTCTGTTTGTGAGGAATTTGACATTACTTTTGTTTTCGTTAAGTTCGTTGACAGGCCTGCTTTCTCGCTCTCTTCCGCTAACTGTTGGAACATTGTCTGTAGGGTTTTCGGGTTTTCCGAAAGTAAGATCAGGTTGTCTGCAAAGCGTAGGTGACTCAGCTTTTTGCCATTTATATTTAGTCCTTTATTCGTCCAATCCAGATTTGTGAATATCATTTCCAGGATAGCTGAAAATATTTTTGGTAAAATTGGGTCTCCCTGGCGTACCCCTCTCTCAATCGAAAATTCTTCGCCTGTAGATTCTAGCTTCACTTGTGCGGTGCTTTTTGTGTATATGTTTTTCAGTATTCTTATGTATTTTGCATGTACGCCTTGTTTTTCCAGTGCGTCCCAGATAAATCTATGTTCGAGTGTGTCGAATGCTTTGTTGAAATCCACGAACCCTATGTGTGTTTTTCTTTTGTGTGTGTGTTCCGGATATATGCGAGGACAAACAAACATACACTTTAGAAATTTGGCACACTTCTTTAGAAGCTGGTATAGACTAACATATATGAAAACTGGGCAGTTCTGGAAATATTACATACATACAGGTCGCATTGATAACCTCTTTTTTTGAAGTCGGTTAAAAAACTGTAATTTCACGACACCTCACACAATAGAATAGACGAGTTAAAAATCCCGTCTTAAGTGTATGAGATGTATAACTGGGAAAAAATATTTCAAGTTTTTATTTGTCGACATGAATAATAATATCGTCGAAATCTATCGTATTTCCTACTGTCATACTTCATATTATACTATTATATTTTAAGTACCTCAAAAGGAAAAAAGGAATCCTTATAGGATCACTGTGATATCGAATACTCCAGTTTGCTGTCCCTTAGATCTGTCAAATAATGAAACTTATAGGTCAACGCAATAAAAAGATATAGCTGTATTTTAGACCATTTCCGTACAAAATGCAATGAACCCAAAATCTATACGGTATTTCCCGTTGACCTAATGTCTTGAAATTTGGCAAGAAGAAAGGTTTTACAGCACAACCATAGAAATAAATCTGAATTTTTTAATTGTAACACAGTAAAATTGATTTTTTAATGTTTACAAACTTAACTTCGTAATATGTAATTTAGCTTAGAATTTCATTTTCGGTAGAGCATTGTTGGGTGCATATTACCGTACCTATTATTTATGATTTTCAGTATGTCATTAATTCATATTCTGTACGGAATCCTCGGTGCACGAGTCCGACTTGCTCTTGACCGGTTTTTGAGTTGTTGGAGAGCCATTTCAAGCTCTTGCTGGCTGATCTCCGGGATATCTGTGTCGGGTCATATAGTCTCCGTAGCGATTTGTACATGCGATGTCCATATAACTTCTCGTTCTCTCTCAAGACTTTCAATAATAATAAATAACAAAAAATAATATAAAAAAGCTTTTAAAAAAGTTATAAATAAACGGATGTCCATGCAATAAATGTTATGTTTTTTCTGTGTTTTTTTTTCTGTTTAGATATTTTACAGTGGTACGGAACCCTTTGTATGCGAGTCCGACTCGAACTTTAACATTAAAAAAATATTTGAAACATAAGTCACTTATTCATAAATCATATTTAATTATTTACACGTAACAAAACGTAACAACAACTAAGAATTTCAGGGAAAATGTTCTGTTAAATATGATATGATAAAATAAATTTCCTTAGAATTATTTGTCTTTATATTTGTTTATTTAGATCAATCTAAACATTAAAACTAACAGGTAAAACCATTATAGCTCGAGAAAGGGTATCTATCGATATATTTTTCCCACCACTATTAGTCGAAAAAATCGATAAAGCTTATTGACATCACTAATGCATGCTTACTTTATTTTTATACATATAATACACAGTATATAGTTGTGATATAGTGTACCCTGCCTCCCGAACCGAACTGTGCGAGAAGGACAGTTGAAGCTTTTTTTGGTATTTGCCTAGTTTTGCCGTGAAATTAAGGGTTTGGGATATAGCTGTTTTCTCAACGAAACGTTAGCCAAATTCAATCATTTTGATCTTATTCTCTTTATCAAAGAATAATCTAGGCCCGTTGGTTTTGCTTTTTCTGAAAATGTTACGTTTACTCTAAATAATGAGTACCATAAGTTGAAAGAAATTTTTTCTGAAATTTTGAGTTTTGAGATGCCCATAATTCTAATTGTAGACAAAATATTGAAAAAAGCAAAACCAACGGGCCTAGATTATTCTTTGATAAAGAGAATAAGATCAAAATGATTGAATTTGGCTAACGTTTCGTTGAGAAAACAGCTATATCCCAAACCCTTAATTTCATATGAAATTTTTTATCTGCTGTTCCCTCTTAAGCCGTATGTCGTTCCTAAATAATAATTTATTAACTTACGTAAAGTGTTGATTTGGTACAGAGTGGTACACTCTTCTACCTCTATAAATGACTACACTGGGACAAGCAAAGCTCTATATATAGGATTTGTTATTTCGTTTTTATCGTCATATATGTATGTACTTTGTTTAAATTGAGTTTTTTTAATTTTATAGACATTGACCTCTGTAACTGAGATAACATCAATTTGTCACCTCTCTAACTGGACCAATGATTAAAGAAATGGCACAAGATACGAGCGAAGTTTGAGCATTCAAAACTATTCGCACCTCTGTCACTGAAATAACCTGTTTCGTCACCTCTCTCTATTGATTGTACCCTCTGCGAAAAATATATGAGATACTAAGTAGGAATACCTCTTTCAGTGCGACAAATTTGCAAGTCTTTTAATGCCCCAGTTATCCACTTTCACCATACTAACACTCTGGCCTGGAACTATCAAGAGTTAGCAAAATTCCCTAAGTTCACGTCTCTTTATAAAAGCGCAGAGCACGCCTCGTGCGGTCCACGAGCAATCGTATGAACATGAGTAATCGATGTGAGAGAGACGGTGCGCTGAGACGGTATATTGTTTAATAATTGTACACGTAATTGTATGTCAATAAACATTTTAATTTGTAAATCCAAGAAAAACTATTATTTGTTCACATGTCAGCGCTCGGGAAACAAAAGTAGGCAAGAAGTTCAATTCTTTAGCGATGCGCAGAATCAAACTACAAAACCAATGTTGTCTGTCAGCTTACAACATGGACAAAGACATGGGTCTTTATACTGTTGGGATCATTTCTAAAGTCCACGTAAACCGCGTCGTGCGTAATAGCGGTAAACTCGTCACCTAAAAATAAATAAGGGTGGAAACAGCTGGTTGACCGATCTCTACCGAGGGAAGGTGGAATCAGGTCGTAGAGTTTTTAGTAGTTTGAACTCACCTGGTACAGTGACACCTCAGCAACCTCAGGAATGCAGCCCTGAAGGTTCTATTGAAGACTGTGTAGATAATGGGGTTGATGGTGGAGGACACGTATCCCAGCCACAGACAGATGTCCACGACGTGCTCTGCAACAAGGACAATCGTGATTCTGGTAACTTTGTTAGAAGTTAGGTGATCTACAAACTGAAAACTTTCTCGAAGTCCTATTCCTTCGTACTAACATTTTCGCCCGCTAAAAGCTTTCGCAAGCATGTCAAGCAACATCATTTCGTCTATCATTCGTTGCTCGTTAGTTCATCATCATCAACAGCCTATATACTTCCCCAATGCAGGGGCTCAGTCCTACTCTCCAGCCGAGAGTGCATGGACCGTAGTCCACCACGCGGGCCCAGTGCGGAACGGCGGACTACACATGCCTGTTCAAGGCATGCAGGTTTCCTCACGATGTTTTCCTTCACCGTTAAGCAATAGGATAATGTACTTGAATTGAAAAATAACTCATAGGTACACGGCTGGATTCGAACCCGGAACCCTCAGATTGAGAGTCCGCGCCTTTTCTAATGCGCCATCGACGCTTTAGTGTAGCTCATTAGCTTCGTTAGTAATTATGTTATAATTGTATGTAATATTACTTTTTATTTATATAAATAATTATTTGTATCTCTCATGTTCAGCGATAGCATATCATATTTATATAAACATGGATTTACTATTTCTCGCTGGAACCAGGATTGCTCAATGAAAATATTACAGAAATATAGAATTATAATGTTTTTACACTTGGGATTTAAAATGTTATCGATGGATAGATTTAGTATCACATGCGCGACGTCATCTGCGTTGTTTTTTAAAATAATAAAACGGTTATCGCCGACATCCTTGTTTCCTTTTCTTTTCCTTAGTTTCATTGGAGCTAAATCTCGAAGTGGTTTTCCAGTTAGATCATTTAAAAATTTTGCAAGGTTGTCCATCTGCAATGGTGACGCCATCATAAATAATGTCGATCTATGACAATTAAGTTCAAAATGGCCGACACTATACCTCAAGTTGCAACATTTGAATTTGTTTTTAAACGGAACCCTTCTATTATTAAGGCCCCACTGCACTGTCCGTCCGTCCGTCCGTCCGTCACATCGTTTGTATCTCCTAAACCATAATAAGTAGAAGATAGATATATTTACTATAAAAACAAATTACAACAATAAAAACGTAATAAATTATAGCGATCCCCCATATAGGACACGTTTCAATATTGAATTGTGGCAAGATGTGATACTGAACTCTGCGTTTGTGAGTCGACTTGCGCTTGACTTATAATTACCTGGGACTATACAAGCTGGACATGAAGCGAAGAGTATGTTGAGCAGGAAGAACGGAGCCCAGCACAGCACGAAAGTGAAGAAGACCAGCCCCAGGACCTTGGTGGCTTTCTGCTCGTTCGCAACAGCATTCGCTGACATGGAGCGCGCCTTCTTGCGGTTGGCCAGGAATCTGGGGAAATACCGTTACTATTTAAAATGTAATTGCAAATCAGCTACTAAACAACTATCGAAAACCCGTCTTCGCTCACAGTCTCAGATATTAGAATAGAGTATTGAATAGTGACTATACTTCTCAATACTTTATATAAGTCCATATTATACTATACTGGTTTATACTATGATCCGTTCGCTGAAATAGTGTCGGTACACCCAAACGGTATAAAAATGCGGTTATTATAAAAACGATTATTGAATAATGCACATGAATTAAGTCAGCAAAAATAATTTAATCATCCTAAAAATAACTACTCATTACAGAGCATAACATTAAACACTAAACATTTTCTATAAAAGCAGAAATCACCACAAAGTCACAGACACAACCTTAATACGATACTTCGATAGAAAATGTCAAATTCTTCAGTGGGTGTATAATATCGCGTCGGCTTCATTTGACAGGAGGCCAGCTCGTCGCATTTTTAAAGGTGACACTATATAAGCTAACAGACTTTATGTAAGGCTAAATATATGTATTCGTTAAATAAGAAATCTTAAAATTAAATACAATTTAGAACATAATACATTCGGACAAAATACAATATTACACCAAATATCTGAATTTAGTTTAGAAGAATATAGGTGAGCAACAATGTTATACAATATTATTTAAAAAAATAGTGGATAGACAGAACAAAATAAACAAAACAAAACATTCAGCCGATATAAGCGCGCGAGGTACATGGCGATTATATAAATTATATAACAACCTAAAATATCATAAGAAAACAAACAAATGGATCAGGTTAAGAAACAAGTAGCCCGTGTACCGTAACGCAGGAAGTAGCTCAGATCAAATGGTCACAAATCTGTCTAGACTAAACCTAGGCACACGGTGAAAAACGATTCATGTATCTATTTAAATCTAAATGATACAAGCGAAGACAAATATCTAGAAGCTGACGCTAGATCACTAAAATTATTCTGTAAAATTTTTCTTCTGTGTGCTTACTATTGGACATCACATTGCACTTTTTTTTTATAAATGTGAGTCAAAAACTTTTTATTAAAAGAAATTTTTAAAGTCAAATAATTAACCGACAAATCGTCGATGGCGCAGGGTTCGAATCCAGCCGTGTACCTATGAGTTGTTTTTCAATTCAAGTTCATTATCCGAAACATCGTGAGGAAACCTGCATGTCTTGAACAGGCATGTGAAGTCCACCAATCCGAACTACGGCCCATACACTCTCTGTATGAAAGTAGGCCTGAGCCCCTGCAGTAGGGACGTATATAGGCTGTTGATGATGATAAATTAACCGATTTCAGATCGACTGTAATTTTTGAACGTCTTTTACTCCACATCTTTGTCGTAATCGTAATGCTTCTAATTGGAAAAGAATTTGTAGGATTTGAAGAAATCCCACCACTAAGGGTATTTATAAACAGTGCAATTAAAACTTCGTTGGCATATAAACTCAGTTCATTAGTTCTATTTGAACGGATTCCATTCTATTTTAAAATCATTTGTTTCAGCAAAAGTTACACACATATCTCACGCTCACAAAGATCAAACTCACAAAGCTATAAAAAATTATGTCCTTTAGTAAATTTTTATAGAATAATTTATATAAACCGCAAGCACCTTAAAATCTAATTTAATTTGCGAGACTGGCTGTCAACACTCATTTTATTCGATAAAAGAGTTCCTGGAGCACAATCTTTGAGTATTTCCACAGATAGTACGTACCTTATGGATATAAAGAAATATACGTAATTTGATGTATCTCTGTTGAATAGGTTGAGTTATGGAGGGGTCAAAAGTCGCTCGAAATGGGTCGTGTAAGTATACACACGGCGCTGAGTCGCCAGTTCTTTTGCTACAATATGGCTTTGACACGCTGCCGCGTGTCTATATACATTAATATTATATAATTTTAAATTGATATTCATTAATATTTACTTTTACCATCAGGTCTTTTAACATTTGCATGTCAACGGGTTGGCTAAATGTGTGATCTGTGAATACTATTTGAGATTAAACACCTATTGTCTACCACATTTATGGCAAATAAAGTTATCTTATCTAAAGATACAAAAAAGTAAATGAAACTTACGTTAGAGTATTAGTAATTATCAATTTTTCTGTCTTTTACTCACCTACATTAATAAAAAATCAGGATTATGTGTCTTTGTAAAAGGTATGCTTGCTAAATAGGTCATTACTTTTAATTACATATTTAAAACTGTATTAAAACATTTAATCCGACCTCATTACGGCGGTGCAGATAAAAGAAGCAACAAAGCTACTCAGAAAAATGCAACGTTGTAGGTTTTTTATTATTGTATCTCAAAGCAGATAAAAGTAAGTACAGTGGTCTTTGTAGCGGAAGAACGAGAGAAAGAACGAAGCTTTGATCTCCCTCATAATAGTTTCCTTCAACTTGGCCTTTAAACCTGACCTTTGGCATTGACATAGCCTTTTATAAATCTGTTTATACTAAAACCGAATGAGTGTGAGTCGGACTCTCACAAGAAGAGTTCTGTACCATGTGTATGTACAATATTTAAAGCGGAGAAATATGTTTCTTGTGTATCTTAACTTTATTATTATTTGTTAAAGCTGATATATTAATTAACACTCGGTGGAAATTTCAATTAGCAATTCAAAATAGCTATGTGACAGACGAACTGACAGATTGCGGAGCCTTAGTCATATAGTCTCGTTGGCACCCTTTGGGTACGGAACCCTAAAAACGAAAACAATATTATTACATATTATAAAACAGACCCCGCCGCACATGTATGTCTGTTCGCGATGATCTCAAAAATTACTAGCGGTTTTTCGATTTTCGATTTTCAAGCGGTTTTCATGTATCAATAAAGTGATTTCTAAGGTTACAGTGTATAATGCGCTAAGATTTTGTGTAAATTGGTTGGAATACGGTGAAAATATGTAGAAGATATCGGAAAAAATCAAGCAACCGAACACTTATGAGGAAATTATTTGTATGGAACCATAAAAATCACTGAAGTTTTGCGGCAAACTTATATACCATCCATCACATACCTATCAATATACCGGGGTCAGCTAGTCAGTCATACATAGCATAACATGGTCCAAGGTCGTTGTTATTGGTTATTCTTAGACTCACCAGACTAAAAGTTCGCAATATATTTCAGTATATAGGTAGGTGTTAACCCTTTTTGCGGGACAAACGTGACCGTCTGTCCCAAATGTACAGAGAATTCAGGATTAACCTTCAATCTCTTTCCGCCAACTTTGCGAGAGCTGTCCAATTTTGTGTTTGACTGTATCATTCTTTTCATTGATAGCTTATAGTTAGAGTTACAGGATGAGAAGTTGGTGTCCGAATCTTACAGCTTGTTTTCGTATTTGACTACGAAGTTTGCAATCCGCACTAACACAGTCGCAAATCGTCCACAGTGTTTCCCCCCAAAAATAACGCAGAAACTTTGTCTTTATGAAAAATATTTATTTATTCCTAGAGATAACAATCATTTTTAACCCGTTACTCATAGGAAAACTTTCACTTTTAATTTAAAAAAACTGTGGTGATAAATAAAGTCACACTAAGATTTCGTTTTGAGATTGCGTACCTCACAAGGTAAAAAGGATCACTTGGTTTTTCCTGTCTGTCTGTTAAGACCCTTTTTGTTCAGCAATGCGTTGAGGTATCAAAATTAAATTCAGATCAAATACTCAAATCTTCAATCCCTTTTATCTGTAAACAAATCAAACTTCTAAGTCAACGCAACAAAAAGATACAGCCATTTATTCCGCTTATTTTAACGAGTTCCCTTGAAAGCGTATGAAAAGGGTATTTATAGGGTGCTCCCCGTTGACGTAGAATCCTGAAAATTGATAAAACCAAGGTCTTACAGCACAATTAATACACACACACACACAAAGGAATAAATCTGAAAAGTAGAAATGTTTAATTTTATCTCATTAATTTAATTTTACGATTACAAACTGTTATAAATTGCTCATTGATTTCGTAAGGTGCATTCGTTATATGTTCGGTACATAAAATCTTACCTATTATTTATGATTTTCACTACGTTAATTCTTCATATTATGTACGGAACCCGCGGTGCGCAAGTCTGACTTGTACTTGGCCGGTTTTTATATAGCAAAGTAAGTAAAAAACAAACAATAAAAATAAAATAAGTATAAAACTTTATATAGATAAATTCTAACAATCTCATTCATAGTCCAACAACCTCAATAAAAAATTTAAAAGTTTTTGTAAGGTATTTTATTCATGAACTCTGTAAACCTGCACTTACTTCAATGTGATTACTATCATTGTCATAAATAATCAAATTAGTTAACTTTGATCGTAAGCCTTCCCCACCAATACTTCAGCCTTCACATGGTATAATTTGCTAACAACACCTCGCTACGCTGATTTTTGGTCACAGTTAGATGTTATTACCTAAGGTACGTAGTATTACGATACCCTCGTGACAGGATAGTCTTATTCTAAAGCTGAGACCACACAGCATTAAATAAGGCAAAAAAAAATTAAAAAATGACCTTGACTGCGCAGTCAACGATTAACTCTTTGACGGGACTCGTGAAGGAAATGTCATTTCGAATGACATTTCCTTCATGTCGCATTGAATTTATTAAGACGCGTGATTGGCTGAACAGCTCTTGCGCTCCTCTGTCACCCGGGATGCGCAAACTCGTCTCCACTATGCCCATTTTTGTTGCATATATTATAGTGATTTATGATTATTGTTAAAGTTGTTTACCAGTAACTATATCTGGTTGTAAAACATCAATGGTTCAGCATAAATATTCACTGTGGTGGGTACAGTCGGCGACATAGCTGAAAAGCTTGTTACGCGCTGGCCAATCGCGAAATATTTATTCTACGCGATGGATTCTTCTGGAAATCACCATAAACTTTTACTGTATTCCTACTTATTCGAGAACTCACAAAAAACTTTTGTTAGGAATATGCAATGCGTAGTGTTATTGAATTGGCGACGATAAGTTTTGCGATGTTTTCGATGATGAAGTTTTTTATTTTTATTTTATTTTTCATAAATATTTACGAGAGCGGGGATGATATCGATAGTCCTTACAGCTCTAAGGCATAACTGAGTCTGTTCTTGAGGTACAATAACTTCAACTGGGCCTCGTTTGACGTTCCGTAAACACACCCATCCGTCCCACTCCCGTACCTCAAGAACAGACTCAGTTATACGTTAGACCGAACTATAAGCGACCTTTTATAAAGTATACGTTTTAAACCCATGTTATATACAGCAACAGACACTTGATTAGTTCAGTTTTCAATAATTTTGCACTCAAAACTATGACTAGCAACAACCTTAGCGAGGTTTGGTGAAAGGTTAATTTGAAATCTTGCTCGGAAACATAATAATAATAATAATAAAAGAGGTTTATTCATCACAAATTCTTAAAACTATTGAAATTGGGACAGAAAAAAATCATCGGGTCTTTAAGTGACCAAAAAAAAACACTTTAATTTAATTATATTTGAAAAGCTTATTATAATTCGAAAAGCTATCACAATTCTAATAATTTGATTTTTTGCAGTTTTTGATTCCTGTTAAACCCCAAACATAATAATTAAATTTTTTTGTAGTATAAAATACCATACGAATCCAACTAATTTGGAGTCAAATACCCTATTTGAAATGAGTAACCATACTTAATATACTTGACTTGATGATGAATGACTTTCCTTGTTTTCAATAGTTACAATTAATAACTCTAATAAAATAAGATAGGCATCATTAATCAATATAATCAAACAACGCAAATCATTTAACGTTAAACTCTCACGATGAGCGATAACCTCTACTTCTGTTTGTTTACGAGGATAATCTATCTGCACTATTTCATTTATAGCTGTTGAAACGTGATTGATGAACAAACAAACAGGTCATTCAATGTTACGGTTAACATAATTTATAGTCTGTTCTTCATAGTTATTTTACCTATTGGCTGCTAATGTCAGTTTATTTCATATCCTAATATTGGAGGGTTCTGATTTTAGCAACCTTTGTTTGTATGTATGTTCATCTGTATCCTCATGTCTCATAAGACACTCGTCAAATTTTTACAAATGAGTGTGGTTTTATTCTGCGCATTCAGGCTAATGACGTCACATAAAATCCAACATGTTTGCTTCTGAAGCTGAGGAGGTTGTTGTCTTTGACAGCAGTCGTTACGCCAAATCAGATGGCTATGGCGGCTTGACAAACTAATAGACTAATCAATAAAATATGGTCTAGTTTCTCTCCTGGGAAGAAGGTTAGATTGGATCTATGGCATTTTTATTAAATAGGGCGCCGCAAACAAGCGTCGGTGGCGCATTGGATAAGGCGCGGACTCCCAAGCTGAGGGTTCCGGGTTCGAATCCAGCCGTGTACCTATGAGTTGTTTTTAATTCAAGTACATTATACGATTGCTTAACGGTGAAGGAAAACATCGTGAGGAAACCTGCATGTCTTGAACAGGCATGTGAAGTCCGCCGTTCCGCAGTTGGCCCGCGTGGTGGACTACGGCCCATACACTCTCTGTAGGAGAGTAGGCCTGAACCCCTGCAGTGGGTACGTATATAGGCTGTTGATGAAACTCTCTTTTTAGAGGCGAAGATTAATTTATTGAATGTTACATTTCATACACAAAGTGTTGATAGCTAGCCAGGTAACGATAGCAAAAATGCAATAGCACTAACCATCGTTTGGAATTGAACCTGCGACCTCCAGATTGAAGTCCAACTTTTACGCGATTAAAAAGGCACACCCCACGCGAATGGGCTATTAATTAAATAGCTTCCTTACTTATCTTTCCTCTCCCTTGCGTATTGTATATCTAACATCCCAAAGGCTAACAAAGGGTACAATACCACTAGCATCCACGTACCCTTCACCAAACCTCTTAACTAGTCTAAACAAATAGAGAGGAAGTTCCAAGACACTTAATGTAATTTATTCCAAGTCCTGCCGGATGTAATCCCTTTGGTTTACTAAAACCACACTGTGCATTTCCTGTATCACTAGGATTAGTAAATAGCGAGACTATTGCGTAATGATGATTACAGTTTTAGAACCACTAGAACTCCACTTCAATTTGCATAGATATACGTTTCGAACAAAACATTGAGGGTACAGAACTATTTTAGGAAAAATCATTAATGTTGTAAAACAATATAAAAAACAGTTACACATTTAACCCTAAGCCGTGCCCTGGTGAGTAGATCTTGAACTGTGAATGCCGATCTAAGGGTCGCGGATTCGATTCTCGCCTCAAGATACTGATACCCGGTTTGATTGGTAGTAGAGCATCATGTTATCTAATTCTGACGCTACACAGCAATGTTAATATAAGTTACGTTCCATTAATAAAATGTAACGGCTCATTAATTGGAGACTTCTGGATGAGCAAGTTTACAACCTATAAATGCATCACTTACCATTAGAAGAATTTGATTTGCTTGTCCATTGCGATTTTTTTTAGTACGCAATGGCTAAGCTTTATCGCTGTCGGGTGAAAAAAGCTTGTCGAACAATGTCATGTAAAACTAAATTTTACGCGAGCCCATTTATTTTCCGGGGTCCCGGCGAGCTTCCGTCCGGCGATGCATTAAAAGGGTTAACAGTGCCCTGAATATTGATAAAGCAGGCGCGAGGATGATTTGAGGTCCCAATGGTGAGACCCGCGGCATATCATGTTAGGAGTTTATGGTGTTCGGGAAAACGGGGACCTCTGTGTTTACGGCCCGGTTAAGTTTTACAGGGAATAATTTCTAGAGTATTTTATTACATGTACGCTATATAACTTCGTACATTCCTCAACCAAATCCTTTCAATGAGACGCAGATGCTGTGACATCGTTTTGTTTATTGTTTATTGCACATAATAATAATTACAAAGTCAATTATAACTAAAATTGTACAATTAGAGTGGCCTATCCCTAACAAGACATTGCCCCGGCACTCAAACTGCAGCTTTCAAAAAATAAATATACTGTAAGTAGACCTACATACATGCACATAAACAAAAAAGTATATATTAGAGAAGAAGATAATGTAGTAAAAAAAGGATAACAATAAATAAAAACACGATTTACATTTACATAATATATAAATTCTAAAGAAATATATAAGTACATACATATAAACTGCCTATTACTTAAATGAGGGATAAATAGTGCTCCTTGAGTTGTTTTTTAAATGTTCCGATATAGTTATACAGTCGCGTATGTCATTTGTTAACAACACCATCGTTATGTTGTCATACATGGTTAGTCAGTTACAAGTGAAGATAATATAAAGCGTGTAAAAAAGAATCATTTAAATTAATTGGCAAAGTTATGGAGTATATGCATACACACAAAAAACGTACAGTCTAATTGAGAACCTAAAGGAAGAGCTAAGAAAGAAGTTGTGTCCTTACACCCTTAACATTGTTTTAACTTTCCCGTAATCAATCGTAAGTTAATACATTGCTCAAGAAAACAAATAAAACGTAGTGATGAAACAATCCTTGCTACGGAATTAGTTGGGTACTTCGGTAAAACTTTCGCAGAAGACCGGGGCTTACCTGAAGGTCAAAGCGTTGGGTGCGGAGAGTGTAAGCTTGAGCGGCATCAGCCGCGCTCGCCTGGTCTCAGCTGCTATGCTCAAGGGTGTCTGCGTGGAGACATCACGTCCTCTCTTGGAGCCGCTGGACCCTGACCCTGTGCCGTTCATGTAGCTAAGTTGTGGGTGGGAGACGCTCATGCCGACCTTGTTTCTGGGAGTCCTGGAGGAGGGAAAGTTTTTTTGATGAACAATGTATTATTTCATTTTATTTGTACACTAATAAATTCTTTTTGTTCTTTTGTTTCCATTCCAATTAGTGAAGGTTGTCGGTCAAGTCGCTGTACTTTTTCTTTTGTGTCGCGGCTAACTTGTCGCTTTCCAGCAACTTTACCCATCACAATAAATTGAAATTTTATGCGACTTTTTTTCTTCTTCTTTACGATGGACATGAGTTCACGTTTCTGGTTAAATCGTGGCAGGGCAACTACATTAGAGACCGTTTGAGAACAGGACTAGCATTTCGAATGCTTCTATTCGTTTCTGAAGGTGTCCTCACAGCCGTATAGAGGAATGGGCCAAATATGGCAGTGCAAGAGGCAAGTACGTAATGGAAGCTTGAGACTACGATTGCAAAGCACCTTTTTAATTGTAATGAATGCAGTTCTGAGAATTTCGATGCGGGTTGTAGCCTCTATAATGCAAAATGTAGTTTCCGTACCTCGAAGTAGCCGTGACCCGCCAGGTCAACTGTCTGGACACAGAAGTCCCAGGAGAAAGTTCTGGAGAGCTCCTCGCACCCACTCGCCGGATACCTTCGAATCCATTATCGAGGCCGCCGCATTGTCTGTAGAAAACAATAATAAACATTAAAACTTAAACTCAACTATCACGAAAATTCTCGTGACACACACACACACAAACACACACAAAGACATAGTATAATTATCATCTACAACCAACATCTGAACAACTTAATTAGGTGTCAATTTTACACAACAACATTTTCAGTCCTCTGCTCGCCGCACCCATTCACGTCTAGCTACCCTATGTAAGTCGTATTTCCACCTAGCAATTAATGTTATTAACGGTAATTCGCTCAGAATGCTTTTCATACAAAATTGATTTTACCACAAATTTTTAAAATAGAATAACTTTGCTTTGTAATTACCTAAAGTAATTACCTAAAAGTATAAGACAGGATTAAAGGGACGGGAAACGAATAGAATTATCCTACAACTGTTTGTGGTTAAAAAGTATTATGAAACAGTTCTCCGCGAAGTCGCCTTAACGTTATCCCTCTCCTAATGCTTCCATACAAAATTTATGTTGCCATAATCTTTTAAAATAGAATAGCTGGCTTTGATAAGTAATTACCTAAAAATAGGAGACAAAATTATAGTGTCGCGAAATAAATATCATTAATTTACAACTTTGCATTTAGCTACAATAGCCGGTTCAGTTACGCAGATAATGGTACATAGATGGCGCTTTGAACAATAATCGAAAAACAGTGTTCAAAACCGTCGCGGGTAATGAAAATTGTGGTTCACTGTGAAGTTATATGTTGATGATACTCATTTGGCGACATTGCAATCTGATTTCCTATGTTTAGATAGTTACTGCACAAATCCAGCTATTACATTTTAAAAGATTATGGCAACAGAAATTTAGTATGAAACTTTGATGGAGGTGGATCGCGTAAATATAATTATTTTTTATAATTATAATTGGCCAACAGAGAGCGAGCGACATGCTGATTGAATACTCTAATAACAGAGATAATTACCTTTCCTGAGGTTAAACAATCTCGTCATAACTTTTCTCTCTCAATTTAAATAATCCTTTAGCTGCCTATAAACTTGGAACTTCTAAAACGCTTTGGTCCCAAAGTACAACTACCTACCTACCTAAATCAAAAGTAAATGAAATTTAAATTAGCTACGAGAACAGTTGCTGTTTCGAACTGTTGGTTTGCCGCAAAATCAGGGATCTACATTGACTCACAAAGAATGTAGACACTATGGGCATTGCGCATACCAATACCGTGCGAAGTAGGTGCATGATGTACTGTCCGTCTACTTCTATGCTAGATAAAAAATATTTACAGTGGAGTGTCAACCAGCGAAACCTATAAAATAAAGTATCTTCGGAAAATTATAAGTAGTTTTGCATAATAATAGAATCAGAATTATTTATTGCAGAACTGGGTCGTACAGTGAGCTCAGGTGTATAACTGACTATTACAGAATTTCTCCAATTCTTACCTGAAGGTGTATAGTATTTTAAATGTAAAAAGAAATTAATACAATATAATAATATATTTGTTAAAGAAATAATAAAATATACATGTCACCTGGTTTGCCATTATAAACACAGTCTTAATTTTATCTTATGCTATCAGCTCTAAAAGTCGTCACTCAAAAATCATTTATATTATAATAGCATTTGTCAATAAGTAAATTGTTTAATTTCATTTTAAATTTTTTCAATGCCAATTCTTTTAAGCAGTCAGGTAATTTATTAAATAATTTTGGGGCCGTTACGAACGATGTATTTGAAAAAAATGAAATATTTGGCCGTTGTCGTGGTAATACCTGTATCTTATTTTAAATTAACACTAAAGGACGTTCTTAGCTAATAATCGTTGACACTCTATTAGCTCTGAGTCTACCTTATGATGGTACGCTATATATTTTTGATGCCATCAAAATATCTAGAATGCATCAAGCACAAAATATCACGAATGACGCAACTTGAATGTTATACATACGTATTACACACTTTTTAGGCACAACTAAAACTAAGTAACAGGTCTTGTTCCGTAAGTCAATGACGTTAAATCAAATTAGTTCACATGATCTAGCAGTTGCGGTTTTCTGGATTCCGATCGAAATTCTAAAATATCGTCCTGAGCAAATCGAGAGATAAATTTTCCTAGAACGTGTAAGTTTTTAGCTCACTAGAGGTGGTTATTTATGTACCCTATCTAGATGATAAAACTACGTTTTAATCCTTAATTTTTTTCAGGTTTTTCATTTGTAAATCTATTTATTTCCCTAAGGAGACTAAATAAATCACAGTTACAGAAATGTGCAATTTAAGCAATTTCTACCATGTCATACCATCTCTTAATTGATATTTCCCTTAATACTGAGAACTGGTACGCTGTAGCACTTATTTTGGTATTTAATTCGTATGTGTATTTATTTTTTGTGTAAATAGATAAATAATACAAATATTGGTTTCATAAACATTACTGTCAAAGCGATATATGAGTAGTTTGTTTCTCGTTAGAAACTGAGGAAATATTTTTATAACGAAACAGAATTAAATAAGAAAATCTCATTCGAGGCGTAAAAATAGAACTCGGGAAGGCCAGGAATTAGTTTTTGCTCGCAATAGGAAAATCTCTTAGGAAGGCTAGAAACTCTCTTAAATGAGACATTTTTAAACGCCTACGTGGCCTAATGGCTAAATGTTGGAATAGCAGTCCGGAAGTCCCAGGTTTGGTTCCCAGTAGGGGTATTTATCGTTACTCGGTTTGGTTAGTGGCAGGGCATTATCTATGCCCGCCTGACTAGCTACCACCATGTTCACTAAGTCTGCCGCCAAACAGCAGAGTTAATAGTATTATTATGTTCCGGTATGAAACATCGAAGAGCCAGCGCCTCGCAAACGCTTACCATCCAATTTTCAGCTAATTTTTCCCAAAAAATCTTAACAAACCTTTTAAGAACAATTACGAAATCGTGACTGCGAGTTGAATCTTGACCAAGCATTAATCATGAAAAGCTAACTAGTGAAATCATACAGAAAATAAATTGTTTTAAGTATTGTTGCGGGCTTCCAAGTTCGAGGGATAGAAGAGAAACACGAGTCAAAAGTTCTGGAGTTTATTGGTAGTACCGGTTCACAAACCAATCTTCAAAATCACCGGTCACGGAAGGAGATAGATGGATCCGCCTCTTGCGTTCACACTCGTTCGAGAGGTTTCCAAGCTACTCGGCACGAAGGAGATAAGAGATCCACCTCTCTTTTCAATATTTCTAGACGGTTCTATAAGCTTCGTGACAGTATTATTAGTTGCATAATAGTATAGAATTTTCAAACTGATTCTCTTACCGGCAACAATAAAAACGTTCAGTTCCAAGAAATACAAAAGCGAGTGTCGGTTTATTTGTTTGTTGGTCTTTAGGTCGTAGCGGAGATCCAGAAAAAAAAGCTTTTTTTGTTAGGAGTAGTGAAAGGTCTCGAAAAGGACATAATATATGCTACTATTTATTCCAATCGAATGAGAGACCGTGGGATAATTTCTGAGTCCACGCGGACAAAGCCGCGGGCAAAAGCTAGTTACTTTCCACAACATTTTTTACGAACACGTTTGGACGAATACCAAATTGAGAAAACTTCGTTTCAGTCCCAACGTCTATTTTTTATTAGATAGACTAAAAACCTTGAAAACATCTAGGTCTAGGCTGAATGTCCAAAAACTACGAGAAGTGAAAAGTTTCTAAAAGTATATATAAGTTCAATAGCAGATTTTCTTCTACGTGACATCCCTTTTTTGTTTACTTTTCACTTTTATGCTAGGAAATAAAACAGATATGTAAAAACAATTTTCCCAGCTACACCGTGTGGTCTTGGCTTTAGAACCTTTAGAACCTCCCAAGGCACCCAGCGGGTGTCGTAAAAGGCGACTGGGGGATAAATATTCAGGAGATGGGCAGCAGTATCTACCTATGTAAGAAAACCTTGGTGCAATCACAAATCTGCCTGCCAAGCATGTTGATTATCGTAATCCTATGAAAAGTCACACGTGGCGATCTATGAGTCAGGCTTGATAAGCTATTTCCCAATGAGCGATTTTCCAGTCGCTTCCAGATCATTCGCTTTATCACTCACTAGATGTCGTTGTCGTTAGTTATGGTAACAGTAGTGTGGTATGGACATTCTGCTTTCCTTGTTTATGGGAAGTTGTGCGTCAGTTTTGAAACAAATTCATTAGTAATAGTTTTAAAACTTTAAATGACGTGTCGTGACAAACTTCAGTCAGTCGTTTTATTTTTATTACAAGAATAGCTTTTGCCCGCAACTTCTTCCGCGTAGACTTTATAAATTACTAGCTTCCGCCCGCGACTTTGTCCGCGTGTACTTCAGGATTTATACTATACTATATATACTTGTTCGATAGGCATAGAAGGCATCTATCTCCATTTCCAGCATAAGGTACAAAATAGTGTTTATTCTGTTACGTAGGCTAATAGTTTAAAGAAACAAAAGAAATTTCAATATCTGACGTAGTACATTCAAATAGTCTTCACACTAATATTATAAACGCAAAAGTTTGTATATACGAATTACATATTCTATGGCCGGTTGCTAGGCAACGCGTTTTTGTTATGCCCAAATTGCCCATGTAATCCCACTATTATTATAAGTGTGATTTTGTACAATTTACACAATATGTCTTTATAAATTATAGCCTATATGTTATTCTGATGTATAAGCTATATTATTGTAAAGTTTCATTCAAATCCATTCAGTAGTTTTTCCGTGAAAGCGTCACAAACATCCAAACATCCAAACTTTCACACTTATAATATTAGTAGGATACCACGGAAGCTACTTGTTTATTCGGGATGAAAAGTAGACTATTTACTTTTCCAGAACTTCAACTATTCATTACGACGTAAATGAAGGACGAACAAACGAACAAGCATACTTTCGTATTTATAATAATGACATAATATGACAGAATGAAAAATAAAAAGTAAATACCAAAAGTTACGCCAGCGCCATCTCTTGATGGCAAGAAAACTAAACTGACAATGACTTACAAAAAAACTATCATTTTCAATAAAAATGCTGTCCCTAAATAAAATAAACAGCATAGTCATGAGACTGTGGTGTTTGATAAATGCATGCAGGTTGCCTTTTCAAATCAAACACAATGTCCAAACTCATAAAACTCACATACAATTGTTTTCTATGCCAATATCTTGTGGACACGATTATAATAATGGCTCGTAAAACAAGGATCTTGCCCCCAGTTAAGCGAACTCCATTAAAATGGAGTGTAAATGTAAGTTCCAGGGCAGAACTCGTTAAATTGGTATAATAGCCTTTGAATGTGACCATTGTACGGCATGGAAGTAATTGAATGACGTGGTTCGAGCAAATGAACTGAAGTGGTCGGTTACCTTTTTTGCTGTCGAACTGTCGTGGGACAACTTTGCTTACGCTTCATCTTCGGGTTGCGAAAATATGACCACGTGTCAGTTTTTCGCGCTCAGCTCAAGTGGCTCCCTATCCGCCTTCGTAGAAATGCTCATATCCTTTCCCTTCTGTACAATATCCTAAATAACCCTTCTTATCCTAGCTACCTAAGTGAGCGATTTACATACTCGCATCCTATTGACCAACCTTGTCGAGCTCACATTAGGACAATCCTGTCCATCCCTTCCCATCACTCCGATTTCTTTTCCTACTCATTCACGGTTCATGCAGCCAGATTGTGGAACTCGTTGCCTCACACTGTACGCGACTTTAAGAAAAACGTCAAGGAACATTTTCTATCACTATAAGATTATATATATTTATAGTATGTAAAGTATGTATGTATTATTATTGATATATATTAGTTTGTTTTGTATCTCGTATTTATGTAATCGTTTATTATGGTTTATTATATTTATTATATCGTACACGCCTAACTGCCCTCCTTTCTTCAATATTTCTCCTTAACCTAGGACTGCTGGAAGAAATTTCTTTTAGAAATAAGCTGTTCCTTTTGTATATATTTTTTCTGTTTTTGTGTTATGTAAATATTTTCCGTGTACAATAAACTGTTTAAATAAAATAAAATCATTTTGGACTCTACAATGAGCCCACTAAATCCTCATTTACTCGCTGATTGATTGTAATTAATTAAAAATTTCTTTTTTACAGATTCGTTGAAACTTTTTAAATTTACGTAAAAATTTGACTTCTAATTAATTACTGTACCTTTACAAAAACCTTCCTTTTTTAGGGTTTCGTACCTGACGGTTACAAACGAACTCTATTACTTACCCACTGCTATCCGTCCGTCTGTCTGTCAGTGGGTTGTGACTCATGATCCGTAATAGATAGATAATTGAAATTTTCACAGAATGTGTATTTTTGTTGCCGCATATAATAAAAATAAATTAAAAATTAGGAAAAAGAAATTAAAGTACAATTTTCTTGCTTTTTTGTTAAATATTAACCGTTAATCCCGCACTTGACCGATTTGTTAGTTTTTACCAGATTTTATATACAGTAATTTGGTTAAAAATCTTTTAACATTGCTGCAAACTTTGGTGACGTGGTGGTAGCTAGTCAAGAGGAAATAGAATGCCCTACCACCAACCAAACCTACTGACTATTGTTACTGGGATTCAATTTTGGGACCTCCTTATTACTATTCCAAGTTCCGTATCGTGGCATAGCAACAGCGAAAACAAAGCCAGATTTACCTATTACCATACTCGTAAGTACATGGCTGCCATCAACATATTCAAATCACAGGAACGTGTCATCAAAAGTTACAACTTCGTAATCTACTTAATTCCACTGGACTCTCACCCAGGGAGTCGTCTATTAAATCTGAAACGTAAATCATTTAAACTTTATGCACTGGCGACAGAGTTCAAGGTTGCGTAACTTGGCATTAGCTGGTGCAAGTGAAGTTTCAACGTTCTGGCAAGTCGCCAGCGCTCCGGGAGTTATCTCCACTCTGTCCTGCGCATCAATCATGGAGGAATAGTTACTATTTTTGTCTCTGAAAAGTTATATTATGACCATTGTTTTTACTTTTACTCAACGGGACCAGTACTTAGCCTTCGCTGTCTGACCGTCCGTCTGTCTGTCAGCGGACAGTATCTCATGATCCGTAACAGGTAGACAGTTGAAATTTTAACAGAATGTGTATTTCTGTGTAACTCCACGCGAACGAAGTCGCAGAAGAAAGTAAAAATTTTTACAGTTGACGGTTGAATTTTTTTATTAAAAAGGCAGCTAAGGCTTTTGCAACAGGGCACGTGCCTCGTTGCAATCCACATTAAACATTTATACTTTTGACCGCTTCAACCAAGGCTGTCAGACTAGAATTTCTGTTTCATAACATTCGTTCCGTTTTCGCAACATACTGGTATTATTTTTTTCATGCATACAAAACGTGTAAATATGCGTTAGTTCAAATTACACATGCACTGTTGCGATTAGAATAGTATGACGTATGATTTTATTAGGAATGTCGCAATTGCTAATGATATTCATTATTTTTAGGGTTCCGTACCTAAAAAGTAAAAAAGGAACCCTTGTAGGTCCACTTTGTTGTCCGTCTGTCTGTCAAGACCTTTTTCTCCGGAGCACGTGGATGTATCAGGTTGAAATTAATATCAAATACTCGGTTGGAGACAGACTGAGCTGTGAAGAAATCAAACTTCTCGGTCAACGCAGCAAAAAGATACGGTTTTGTAGTCAGCATTTTAGACCATTCCCGTTGCTGTTCCAATAAATCAAAACCTATCAGGTACTTCCCGTTGACGTAGAATCTTGAAATTTGTCAAGAAGCAAGACATAATATAGTAATATATCTAGATACCAGAATTTTAATTATATCTCAGCATAAAATGGCTTTTTGCGTCTTGTTGAGAATTGTTCGTGATATAGACGGATGTAAGGGATCTAATTCTCGCAACTGCAAAGTTAAGTTTGTTCTTCAGACTTACAAATTCGTTAGAGCTTTGTTCGGTGGTAACCTTAACTATTGTTATTATTTATGATTTTCATTATGTCGCAAAGTATGGAAGCAGGAAAATGATAAACCGATAATGGCACCTGCAGTTTTAAAGAGTGTGTAGTAAAATATTCTTTAATACTTCACACAAAATTCAAAACAAGCTATCTTTATTCAAGGTACACAAACTGTGCACTAGAGCCCTGGTATCCTGGTCGAATTGTGGGCTCAGACTGACTGATGAGGTTCTATTACTCTAAAAAGACCGGCCTCTTTTTTTAAAACGCGCGCGGTACACCTAGATGTTTTCACAGAAAAAGGTCATGAGCTAAATTGCGTATTTAGAAATGATGAGGATGAAAACGAAAATGTAAATAAATTTCCGTACACCTACAGCTCTTTCATGATAAACATACTCGTCACAATTAATGAAGGTTTTTGTGTCCAGCTTTATTTGAACGTGAATTTTATAAGTTCAATAACGAGTGCTGTCCGATAAATTGAGGGTCGCGGAATTGGTTCGAAAAAATTTCTGACTGAATTCCCGCCTTTTTACAATTCGAAATTGACAAGTTTGATACAGAATAGTACAGCTTGGTTGAGTATGTTTTGATTGATCATCAGTTTATACAATTAAGAGGCCATACAGCGACAGTGGCGCCCTCATTCACTCTTTTCTATCTTAATTTCAAAAACCAAGCCGGACTTAATAGGCTAGTTGACACCAAATCAGATTGGGGTTAAATTGTATTTTAAACATAAAGGGCATTATAAAACTACTATAAAATTTAAAATATCTAATATTATTTTAATTTTTTATGGACTTTTACAGCTTATAAAGCCCGCAATTTTTTTAAATTGCTCCAATTCAATTTTTTATTTTTCATTTTGCTTTGTAATTACATTGTGAAGATTTTTTTAGTAAGGGAGTGGTCACATAAAAACGTTATTTTACGAGACAACTCAAATATTTTTAAAAGTTTCATACATTATCTACTTCAATGCACATACGTGACGTCACTCCTAGGTACCGATTTGTATGGAGCGTTTTTGCACCGCGTGGCTAGAATCGCTTTTCGACGGGTTATATTAGGAAAACTAAAAGCCATATCGAAAAATCTTTTTGTAATGTGGAGGCACAAAGAGCTTTTAGCAAACATGAAAATGAAAAAAAAAATAGTCCTAGATTTTTCAAATCTAGAGTAACTTTGGAACAGTTTTACTTTGAATGGAGTTTGCACTTGGCCTTCATTTCACCTGACGGTGCTCTTACCCAGAATCCTAAAGCTAATCCAGCGCAGAATATGTAAAATAAATAAAGTAAATTATAATTAATGATCATACAGGTGTACGTACAGTGCTGCCCATCCCGTGGCTTTTTCTCTTAGTCGTCTTTCACGACTAAATGGCGTGATTCTAATTTAAACAACGAAAATCTTGCATTTGAATCTGTCACATGCCCGTCTCTTGACACAACCACATACACACATATCCGCTGCTTGGTAGGAACCCAATCAATATTCAATTACTTCCATTCAGAGGTACATAAAAAGATAATTTGCATGAAACAGGAGCTATTCAACAAATTATTCGTATTGTCGGCAGATTCCCGTCGTTTCTGAACTCCGAATCACATCGCTCCACAGTCACTTCTGTTGTAGTTTCATTTGCCTAATTGAAGGAACGAACGGGAGCGCATTTATCAAAAGCGAAAAACACAGGTTTTTAATCCGATTGTTTCGAAGCTGAAGCTACTCGATGTTGGAATTGTATTTCAGGCCTCTGTTTACTCGACTACAGCCAGCCAGGAGGGTTATGATTTTAACAAACTTTGTATGCATGTTGTGTATCGTCGAAAACGACAAGTTTTAGTTTTTAAAAGCTTTTACTTTTTAACTTACTTCTTGAATAAACTCGATATACGTACGTACTTGTGTTATCTAAGATTATTTTTTTAAGAAAAAAAAACGGTAATTTCAAAAGGCAGACAGTAAATCTGTTGGTTTGCGAAATCGTTTTCACATTTAAACCTAAATTATTTATTCTACTCATAGTAAATTAAATAAACATAAAGCAATTAAAAGTTTATACTTGTCTCACGGTGTGCTCACCCTGGAATCCTCAAGCTATAATAAGGCGCTGATTCCGCTTCATTTCATACCGATACACAATCGTGACCGAAACTACTGTTTTGCGGCAGAAATAAAATAACAACGTAACATTTTGGTATTGATGAATGACATCAATGAATGACATAGATACTCTACCGCCAACCAAAACTACAACACTGGGAATCGAACCCGAGACTTCCGAAATATGAACCCAAGCGTGTAGCGACAGTAGTCGGTTAAATGATAATTTGAATTTCCACGGCAATGCAAAACATTAACTACCTCTAAGGACGCTACACAATAAGTCTGATAGTACAGAGATCGCGAGTTTTGCTCCCACCGGGGCATGTAGTACATGACTTTATTGTTTGATAGTAAAACATTTTTCAATGTCAGCCTGGGTAGCTAGCACTACATTATCAAAATCTGCTGTGTTCTAGTTTAGCGCAACGTTACATTTTATTGCAAACCAATGCTTTGACGTTGTCTGAGAAAATTGATGATTAATGCACAAAGCCAGCTACGAGTATCCTGTATTAAAATATTATGTTCTTTCGTGTGCGATTGTTTCGTGACTCTACACTGCTCACTCTTGGATTGGCACTAAATTGGCCGATCAAATTGCCCAGTGTAGAGCGCTTTTAATACGAGTTTTATTTTTAGATACGCCGCAACACAAGTCTACAGTATAAATCGGTGCTCAATGTCAGCTCGGAAAACGGATAGAGATAAGTAGTGTCGAGTGGTGACCACGTACCGGGAAAAGTTTACCGGGCCGTCCCCCTTCTAGGTGAACCGACAAACTGATGAAGGTCGTGGGGAGTCACTTGATGCAATCGATTCAGGACCGATCAATGGGGTGGCCGGCTGATGATTATGATAAGCTTATTTAATACCTTCTATGTGTTCCTCCCGGGACAGGCGTGGCTGCCAGCCTGGCCTGCCGCTTCAGGAGCTGCACCGTGAGAGCGAAGGACACCACCATCGTCAGCATGGGGATGTAGAACGCGACTAGAGACCCGAAGATCCAGAACAAGCGGTTGTTGATCACGCACAGCTCCGGCGTCGGCATTATGTTGCTCCTGTTTATGAGACCTGAAAATAATTCGCTGATTACTATTAGGGTAGAATGCCAAGGCATAATGTCAGCGAACATGTTTTTTCCACTAGAAGAATCAGTCAGGATTGTTTATTTAATAAAAAATACACTTTTGCCCACGACGTCATCTACATGGACTTCTGAATTGATTCTAAATGAACTACTTCTTCGGTTGGGATAAAAAAAATTCTGTCTCTGCAACTATCCCTAAAAAAATCAAATCAACCGACTCTCCGTTACGACATAAAGCAGGGACGAACAAACAAACAAATTTACGTTCGCATTTATAATTATAATATTAGTATGTATATATCAGAATTGCATTTATTTTGAGTAACGGACGGTGTTTTACTCCACCATTGCTTTGACAAATTTGAGCCATTATTTAGAATAAATCAAAAAGCAGTAAATATTATTATTAGCGATAATTTGCTTACAAAAGATTTTAACAAATACTGCGGATAATAAAATTTGTATGGTCCAGAATTGTATATTTATCTGTAGAATTCAGAAGTCAATAAAAACTCAGTAGTCTTCTTAACAATCTTATTAATAACCTTTTATGGCAATTTATGAAAATATTGCAGCAGGTTATGAGTGGGATCAAATCTCAACCCAAAATATAAATGTAATCCTAAGTTAAAGATAGGGAAATAGTTAACCAAAACATATTATTTATAGTTTCTTTTTATCTGCGCTTAGTTCAACAACAAAAATAAGATAAAGTAAACCACTTATAATCACAAATAAAATTATTGTGGCAAACCTATGACAGCCCCAGACAAAATCGGAAATTACTTTTCGCTTTCATCCTTCTGATGAACTGTAGAAATGCTTCATAAATAGTAAAAGATCTACACGAATATCGATATGTGAAATTTCAGCAAGTTATAAATAAATTAATCATATTTTGACGATTATTTTTCTTTATCAATTATTACAACTAGCTTTTTCTAGAATATGAATTCAGAAAGCATCTTATAGAAACACATATCACGCCATTGGCACGTAGTCAAATTTAATCAAATTTGTTTATTTTCAAGACGATTTGCCCATAACAAATACTTACCATTTTTCATCCCATTTGAAGTGGGATTTCGAAAAATCATTACCTTTTGCTTCTCCATCACAAATATATCGATGTTCCAAATTTCACGTTTTAACTCAAGCAGTTTGAACTGGGCTATGGCAATATCAGTCACGTAAACCTTTTATAAAAACAGATAAACAAATGAATTTAATCAAAATTAATTAATAGATGGTCCCAACAGTTGTCTGTCACTTCACTGGCTTGGACAAAGATATAATATAATCTGTGGTACAAGTACCTTTAGATAGCTTATTTCAAATTGAACAATTCTATCGATACTCGTAATTTTAATTGACGTTACAGTAGCCGAATTTGTACGTATTGTAACACATCGTCCCGGTTTTTGACAAGTAGTACTAAAGAACAGCTTTTTTACGAAAGTAAAAGCCCAAATGGCGACATTTGCTTAAAGTTGACTCATAATTTGCAACAACGAATGTATATTTATCTCATTCTGTCTTCTCTCAATTCAATGATGTTAGAATGGCTAGAATATATGTAGTTATTTAGATCTTGATTCTTGTAACATACATAGGAACATTCTATAACAAAGCGTAACATCGTCGACCTCATCGTCACCTAGCGTCCGGTGAGATTGAAGTCAAGCGTTGATCAATCGTTCATAAAAACATATTGACACACGAGACTGTGTGACTATGCACTACATCTGGTATGATGCTAAAATGCCTTCTCGTATCTACACCTAGTTGTTAGTCTGACCTAATACGAAGAATTTGTAAGATCAAAGCATTCAATAAACGACTAGCAAACACAAAATAAGTTTTGGCAAATCGATGAGTCCGCCAGAGACAAACCCAAAGTGAAATTGTTCAGAACCCATTGACTTACAAGAAGAATGGAAATTACGTATGATAGCTAACTTTACGAACCTTGTCTGACATCATTTTAGCTTCTCATATAGGTACTCTCACACTCGCGACCCAATGACACCAAACAGCAAAGTTCTCTTAGGAGGCTCATTTTTAAAAGCCTGCCATATTCAGAAATGGCGTAGCACGGGAACGAGGTGCCACGGCAAAACTAGTCGTTCTGTCCTGTCCAACAGACGCGGACTGTAAACAACGTCCGTATAGCACAGTCTGGAGAGATAATAGGATTTCACTTGGCTTCATGTCACCTGATTCGAAGTGATGATTAAACTATTGGATGGCAAGCGTGCGCTAACAGAGCCTCAAGCACAACACTCCCGCAACAAAACACTGCTGTTTGACCCAGAACCCGGACCTCCAGAACGTAAGTTCGTGTAGCCATTAGGTGACGGAAGCGGTAGTCACTTATTCTAGTTCCTTTAGGTTTGGTTTATCAGTAAGATTCCAATGACATGTACCTGCGTTAGTTAGGTCAATGTTACAACGGAACAAATTGATGTCGGTTACAAGTTTTGAGCGGCTCTCGTTCCAACTCAATCTCGCGTGCCTGATTAATGGCAGAACTTGTGCGTTATGAACGGTGCGCGTTTTATTTAGCGTTCACTGAGCCCACGGGGTCGCTACGCGGCAACCGCTGTTGATTGAGATGTTTCAAAATGAACATGGACTTGTCAAACATAGGTCTTTATTTTGTTCATACAATATTAAACACATTCGCATGCAGACTTCATAAGAAAGCAGGTATTCGGGGAAACGCACACTTTACATAGTTTTAATTACTTATGGAGGTCACATATTCGATTTCATGAGCGGAATATCGATCATACTAGGTCGAGTAGTAGATCATTTTAAATTCCGCTGATAGCTAACACTTTGTTATCTAAGTCTGCCGCCAAGAACCAGTTTAAATGCCAAACGTAATGCTTATTGGTAAGCAGCAGGTGACATGAAGGGCAAGTTCAAACTCTTTGAACATAATAATTAAAGCGTACAAAATGAACTAAAAACCGACTTCTTAAAATTGTTACGCCTTAAAAATGTTCACACGTAGAGGTAGAATTATCTGGGTACATATTTAGTTCTTGTTTATTTTCTCAAAAATCGCTAAATCAATTTCGATAAAATTTATATGGGACCACCTCTGAAGTCTACCAACCAAAGAAATCATCAAAATAGATTCGTTATTTGTTGGTGTTTTCGCGTAACATACAAAAAAAACATACAATAGAATTGAGAACCCTATCCTTTTTTGCCGGTTCAGAATATAGATAAATAGCCTATCCTAAATCTAGTAGTTTTAAGTTCCATATTACAACTTTCATAAGATAAACAGTAACTTTTGTATTTATATTACATAGGATTTCATTTGACCACAATTTCGGTCTAGGGTAGTCAAAGGTGTCCAAAATAGCATATCAACTCATCCCTTGAAGACGTCTCAAAAGCCAGCAGGAAATCTCTACAGCTCACATAATTCCTATATAAAAACAATATCGCATGACATTCATTAAGCAACTCCAGCCCTGGAGATTACTCACCCAGGGTCTCATCAGTCTTGGCTCTTAAATTAGTGTTGTCTTTTGAAAAATGAATGTTGTTTGGCTGATATTTCGCTAAAGTTGGATGGAACGTGTACGTGTTCGAAAGTATTTAATGACAAAATTTGTATCCAAATGTATCTTAACATTAGCTTTTGTCCGCGGCATTTATTTTATTTATTTGGATTTCCATCAAAAAAATACTGTAAGTAATAACACAATAACAACAACTTAAAATAACTGTAAGTGCTCCTTTAATGACAGGAAACCACCGCATGCAATCAAAAATAACACAACAAATTAATAGAAAATATAGCTAAAACAAGTGACTACTACAACTAAGTGGAGGCAATGGCAGAGCAGTGACTCACAATATATTTAATCAAGGCAGCTTTAAAAGCTGACAAAGAAATATACAGGAGAAAAAAATACATGGAAAAGACATCAGAAATTGTCCCACGGAAACAAGGTTAGCGGAATAAAAAGAAAACTTTCTCACTCTCCAGTCCACAAACAGTCTGTTTACAAAAATGTCGCCTCATCTATTCCTCTATACCTCATATATAATAAACTAAAATACTACTAAACAAATTTCAAATATAATTTAACCTTTAACATGCTACATTATTCTCAAGTAATGTAGGCTACTTTTTATCCCCGGGAAGAATTACAACGCGTACAGAGTCACGGTAACACATCTAGTTCAATATAAATACCGATACAATATCGACATTATCAAAACATCACTATTTTAATTGCCATAGAACTAACTAGTAACTTTATTAAAACATTTGTTATACACAATATTTTTTTTAAAAAACTACTGCACGTATGGAAAAAATTGTCTTAGATGAATATTATATGGGATTAAGAAACTAACTTAGGCAAATTGTCATGTATTTATACCTCACATTAAAAAGTTAACTTTTGCGAAAAAATTTCGCGTTTCATTCTATAGGAGCTGTCATCGAGGAAATAAAATCCTGGCAATTATTTAAAGGAAAACATTTTCTAGATGTATCTATAGTATTTTTACATGCTTTATATTAGGTTCACATGTCTGTATAACAACATAATAATAACTAACAATATAAACAAATCTAGCAAGTCAATTTAAAGCTACTTCTTAGTGTCGTAGTGATTTGAAACTTAGCAATTACATATATGTAATTCGGATGACAATACAATAATTTGCCTCCATCTAGCTGATCTGCCCCTGAAATCAGGAGTTGGATGGATAAATTCTACCCTGGGCCCCTCGATTTTTGTTTTGTTTCGAAATTAGAACTCTTGTCTTCTGTTTAAAATCCAGACTCCGACTATTGCTCGAATGGCAGTTCTTAGAACGACTTCGCAGTGATTTTAGTATCTGTTTACGTATTTCAATTTGGAAGTTTACTTGTAAAATAAATTGACCTATATAGCTTGTCTCGCACCCTACTAAACAATTCCTGCAAACAAAAAGAAATTCCCATTCGAAAGGAACAAAAGTCATGAAAATTTGAATTAATGTTCGGCGTGGAATCGTCTATTTTTGAGATGTCTAGCCAGAGCTATTGTGGCTAAGTAGCGCGGATATTTGTGGCTATTATTTACTGACGAGCTTTGTTATTGTTACATTTGCTATGGTTCTGCTATTGTGTGATATATCGCACCCAATTACTGACACATTTTCGCTATGAAATGTATGTTTTATTTAGTTTAGTTTATAGTAAATAGTAACTTTAAAAAAAAGATAAATATCCTTTATAGAGGTAATCCTGCTATGTCATCTGTCTGTCTGCACATTTGTCACAGATAATTATTTAGGCAACTAATAACACTATCGACTTGAAATTTGGAACATTTATAAGAAATTGTGACGCACAGGAGTAACAACTCGCCCGTATAACTCCGATAGTAATAACTCCTTAATAAAAAAATCTTTAATATTCACAGTAGGCATTACTTTGTGTAAATATTACGAGCCTCAGCGAGATCTGTATCTAGTACAGTTTTTGAAAAATGTCCCAAAACCTTGACAAACAAACATAGGAGGTTTGGAAAATGAACCTTATTTTAATATATCTGTACGTTCCTTTCCACGCTTCGGAACCCTTGGTGCGTGAGTCCAACTTGCACTTGGCAGGGATTCTTTTTTCTTTTTCATCTTTGCTATTGCTAATCAAAACTCAATCATCTTAATTTAATTAAAAATATAAAAATTTAATTGAAAAAATTATTATATTTTGTTTCGATTGGACTTGATGCTTTTGGTCTTGTTACCTCTACAGCTTCACCCGGGCAAAATGGCGGAAGGTGCTCTGACGGTTAGGTTATTACTTGCAAGCCTAGTCAAGCTCGGCCTCGGCTTTGTTTTAGCTTTTTGAGAAGAGGATCGGTGAGAATCAGTCCGGAGGGAGCGGGATCAATGGTGTGTATTTGCCATCTCCGCCGGCGGAAACGATGTACGAGTATATGTGCAGTGTCGTGTTGGGGACACTTCGGTAAACTCACCTAATACTGTGATGGAGCTTGACACAAACATACTAAGCAGCCACACCAGAGCAATCTTAATGACAACGACCCTCTTCGTCGAATGATGTCTGCTCTTCAACGGGTTACGGATTCCGAGATACCTGGAAGAAGAAAAAAAATATTATTTTAACTTTCCATTACATACGAAATAATGCTACAAATATGAAAAAACTGACGCAGTAGATGGCCCGAAAATGTTTGAACTTTTGCCCGTGAAATAGATAATAGGTTATCAGCATTCTCGCCACTCCAAGGCTTCAGTTGAACTCATGCATACCCAGAGAGATTTAAATATAGTAATAGGTTATAGAGCGGGCATTCAGAAATGTTTCATATAAACATTTTGATCTCAAAAGTCAATGGTGTGTCAAATGTCTTGTACGGCCGCGTGACGTGATGTGACACTAGATTGAGTAACTTATTACCAATTGGTAATAAGTTTAGGATCAAAATTTTGGTTTGCTTTGTCCGGTCTATTAATATTAAATGTCTTTGTGCATACCCCATAAACGAACAAAACGAACGAAATTTTCATATATGAACTGACATAATCATCGCGATTGGCAGGTGGGTTAGGAATGGCAAAAAAGATTGTTTACATGGCTCAGAATACAGGAATATTGAAAAAGCTAACATATCAAGAATTGAAATACATATTACTTAACTAGGAAGGAGAGCATGATAAAAATTAACACGTATATATCGATGCTCACACCACCTCCGACTCAGCATGTTGCAGTCATTACAGCATCGAGCAGCAGTGCGGGTTTTGCAACAGAGCCTTGGGGCTCTGAGTGCGATTGTGCTTTTTAGTTTTTCTATTTAGTTTATCTATCTGCAACCAACAGCCTAATCGTCAATCCGTATATCATATGGTAAGATGAAAACCCATTATGCATGAAAAAACGAAGTTAACTTCCTTAGCTCTTGTCTTTGATTCATTAGATACGCAGCCTTAGTCATCGTTATTTGATCAGGATAAAAGCATTAACTGTAACCCCGGCAAAGTATTTCTGTGGTATTTATTTCTGAAGGACACGTAAACAAAGACGCAGAAAAAGCTTATTACATATATTATCATTATTTATTAAAAACAAGCCCATTTTCGAGTGCAGCCTGTAAGTGCCTTTTTTACGTCTTTGATACATAGATAAAAAACACAGCACTTTTTAGTATTTTCTGTTCGGTTCAGTAATTTCTCAAAACTTCCCTTGACTTTCGACTTTCAGTTCGATTTTTTCCGCACAATCATTCATCTTGAAAATCAAAAGGCAGATAGGAGTCCGAGGAAGCAATTAGTGCGTTTTTTCGAGTTTGTTGGTTTTATCTCCACATTACTGACAGATGAGTGATCAATCAAAAAGTTCGTTTTTGTTTGGGAACATTGTAGGTAATTTTTTTGCTTCCGCTTGACTGTAGCCAATAATAACAGCCTTTGAAGGTTCAATTCTTTAGATTTTTGTGATAATAATTTTACAAGTACTTCTAAAAGCCCTCGTTGCTTATAATGTTTTATGACTTAAAGACTATTATCATTGTACTGTTTGTCAATCATTGAAAAATCAGTAGACGAGCTGAAGTAACTGACACATCTTGACAAGTTTAGTCTGTAAGTAGAAATAGCAATGGACAGGGCAGTCTATAGCTTGGAAAATTTCTAACCGATAGGGTCTTCCCTATCTTTCGGTTCTCGAGTGGTGATCTTAAACTAGGAATCTACACTGGGCAAAAAAATTCAACGTAATAGGGATAGTAAAGTATTGTACGGATATATATTTACTAAAATCTAATAAAAACTTTGATTTATTGGGATGTATGTACAAGTATGTTTTATAATTGATAAATGAAACTTATTAGAGATTAGAAACTATTTAGTAGATACAGAATGCTAAGAAGTAGAATTCTCTGCAGAACCTTGTGTTTCCCAATGGTTTGCACCTGGATATCTTCAAGATGAAATAATAATAATAAAACTTTTAATAAAAACTTGTACCATCCCCAACCACATCGCTTACACATACGAGTAACATTAGTTAATGTTATGATCAAACGCTAAACTTATTTTAATTAGAAACAAATACCAACAAACATGCGACTTATATTTTGGTGAAATCAATTTGTGTAGAATTCTTCCATACATTTTAACTTATTCAGAAGACAACGTTTTGGATATTTTTCGATCTTTTATTTTCTTCAAAAATATGAATTGATCAACCCTTAAGCATGTTTTCCAAAAATAACACTTAAACAATGTTACCCATCAGTTTTTCTGTTAATACGGAATGATAAAAGTGGATGTGAAACTATTTCTCGCGTGTGAAGGTAGACATACTAATAATAAAACCAAGCCTAACGGACTACACTACTGGTAGAACTGGTCAAACTAGACACAAAATCATTGGAAAAGGAACTCTAACAAGGTTCTAGATAGTTTGTCCCAAAATCCTAGAGCAAACTACTATAACGAGGTTTCTCGTAGGCTAGTGCTACGATATTTGGGGCCGCTACGTGCTACGCCGTAGATTTTCGTTACAACAAAATTTTCCTTTCCATTTTGCTTCGTTTCGCGTTGTTTACGTTTGAAACGAGAAAATTTGTTTTACATAATTGATATATTTAAAATGAAGGTAAGTACATAATTTCATTAAACAATTATTTAAATTAAATTTATAATTTGAATAAAGCGAGTCCCAAATAGCAATTCATCCTAATCTATGAATTAATAAGTTGTTATTACATTGCGTAAAACATCAAATAATCACCACACGACGGTTTGCAGACTAACTGGTGATCAATGGCACACAGAAAAAAAACTTGTGTGAAATTGTAAGCGCTAGAAGCAAAAACGGAAATTTCTTTTGAAATCCAATTCGTTACAATTTCTCACCTCACTGACCAATTTAAGAATGTGTGCCAATTTAAAAAATCCAGATTTCAAACAGTTTTGATATAGCATTTTCACAAAACTGCATCCTGTCTGACATTCCAGCTGAGCTATTGGTGAACACACATTATCGATTTCTTGTTGCTTCTAGATTATATCCTATAAAATTCCACAGATGAACATGGTATGTTTTTGCAACTATGACAGCTACTTATCACAGCAATCACAAACTTTGCCTTTAATTTTATAATGGTTTGTAAATAATGGTTGCCTATCTTAAATGAGTATTATTGAATAAAGAAAAAATCTAATTACAAGTAAACTAATAAATACAATAGCAAGTAATTTATAAAATAAATCAGTTCGTTGGCTTGGCTTCGTGTCGTGTCTAAATAACTTTGCAACAAAATCGAATAATGAACCGAAGTATGTTTCAATAGACTTTCACAGCAACGTAATAGAAAAGGGACTCATCCCACTATCTTTATAGCTTTAGGCAAAGTCCTCTGATATATTTAGGGACCCAATGATAGTTTGGAAGGCCACGCATCGTGATACACTTTCTTTAAATAAAGACCTTATTCGTAAGGAATACAATGTAACTGAGATTCTTGACGTTGGGATATGTCTGTTATCGTATTAAATATATTGATAAACCCTGAAAATTTTTGTGTTCAGAAAATTGGATAATAAAGTATATATGTAGATTGTGTGAGAAATGAGAAAGATAAGTAAGAATTTGTCTGCCTCCGTGGCCTAGAGGCTACTTGCTCGGACTTATAATAGGGATGAAGACTAAATTGTTTTTATTCCCTCATTCGAGAGACCGCGTGAAAAGATAAATAGCCTTGTTAAAGATTTTTCGATATGGCTTATAGTTTTCCTTATATAACCCGTTGAAAAGTTATTCTAGTCACAAAAACGCTCCATACAAATCGGTACCTAGGAGTGACGTCACGTCCCCGCATTGAAGTATATAATGTATGAAACTTTTAACAATATTTGAGTTATCTCTTAAAATAACGTTTTCATGTGACCACACCCTTACTAAAAATCTTCACAATTAGAAAGCAAAATGTAACATAAAAAATGTAAATCGAACAAGGTTTTTTTTAAAAAATTTTGCGGGCTTTATAAGGTGTAAAAGTCCATAAAAAAATTAAATGATATTAGATATTTTAAATTTTATAGGAGGTTTATAGCCTGTTTGGAATTCCCAGGTTCGATTCCGTTTGGTTTGCGGTAGGACATTTTATGTCCTCCTGGCTAACTACTACCATGTTACCTAAGCCTGCCGCCAAATAGCATTTTTGATAGCACTGTTGTGTTTGGTAGTGAAAAACAGATAGCTAATGCCTCATTCAATTGAGTCTTTCGAATATCTTATCGTCACATATCATCTCTATTAGGTGAAGGCCAAGTGCTAAAGATATATATACTTAAAATTGTTTATTAAAACTAAATGTGTAGCAAATCTTGTTCGACGTAAGATACAATACTTTCGGTGAAGTGTTCTGTGGAGGGGAGAAAGGGTAAAAAAGAATCTCCTATCCCAAAGAATTTTTGTACAACTCGAACTCAATTTCTGATGCCAGACACCTATTTGCCGCAAAGTGACTATGAAAGCGAATTAATTTACCTTCAAACCTTAAAACTTAGATTTTAAGTGGAAAATTTACTTTAAGAGAATTTCGATTACTCGAATGAATGCTCAAGACGAAGCGAAGCAACTTTTGGTCCTTAGATGTTGCTAATTGGAATTTCTATGCTAATTGGCCTTGAGAAATAATAAGTCGTTTATATTAGTTTTAGCAAAGAAATTCATTTGAGAAAACTTATAGTTAAAATGTGAACTTAACGTAATTTTTAGTCATAGCGGCTTTTAAACTTTAAGCATTGTAAAAATCCTGACAATAAAACGTATGGAAACCCAACTTTCGATATTTGTCAATACTTGTGCGCACAATCTCAGATATAAGATGTCTAATATGTGACAAACCTTAAAAGGTTTTGTATTGCTACATACTCGTATCACAGATTAAAGAACTACGCTCCACTCCTCTACAGATAAAATCTAATTTAGCATAAACCTTTTTGCTTTCGCACACGTAATCCAGCGTTGGACAAACCAAGACTTAAAAAAATTCAATTTTTTTATTTCATTACAAAACCTTTACATAAATACATTACGTGGAGGCTCTACTTTTAAGTATAGATAATACTTGTGTTAGGAGGCGCCACTCTTTCCAAGGAAAATAGCTGCAGCAGAAGGCTGAGTAATGAAAGACTACAACCTTTTTCTGAGCACGTCGATATATACTTCGTTACTTCATTTACTCCACTATTCGTATCAAAATAACCGAATGAAAAAAAAAAACAAATCAAATAAGTTTCAAGAAACAAAAAGCAAACAAAAATCCAGGTAAAATGTAATTTTAGGTAGTGCGCTGTAACGTAGAAAAGTTGTATCTATTGGTCTTCTATAATCTAAGGCTTATACACTTGAGACGGCACATCCCGGCCATGTCTGTCATGCGTTGTAACGTGACGTATCCATCAGTACCCATCTAACCAACTCGATATATACATTTTTATATTTCACTAGCAGCCCGTCCCGGCTTCGCACGGGGTAGACAATTATTTATTTTTGGAAATTTGGATATAAAACACTTTTTTTCACAAATATTTTTATTTATTAAAAAATTATTATTTATTAATTATATATTTAAAAAAAATTATTTCAGTGCCCCCTCCACCGGCGCGCTTTTCAGACTGCATCGCAAACAACGGCCACGGCGCTATGGCGGTTTTGTTTACTGTTTGAATTTTTTAATTCGTAATATCTTTTGAATGGAAAGTCCAATTTAAATAATTTAAAAACTATTTTATAGGTAGTTAAATGGTCTTGGCAATAAAATAATTTATTTGGATAAGGATTAATATAAACACATAAATAGCATGGTTTGAATTTGGTTAGCATTTTCATTAATGTTTAAAATGAAAAAAGTTGTTGTAGTGACATAACTACAATAGTTGGACATATGCTACCGCAGAGTTTTTTGTAGACATTATGATGTTCTTCAATATTGTTGTACATTATTTTGTTCTATCGCTAATAGTTTCGGCAGCGCATTCGACGAAAGACATTTTAAGACTCATTTTTCTACACCTTCGGTTACATTGTTCAAATTTTACCAAGGATCCCTAATTTTTTTCAAAATGAAATGTAGCCTATGTCAAATTGGAAGAATGTAGCATTCTATTGGTGAAAGAATTTTTTAAATCGGCCCAGTACTTTTTGAGCCTATTCATTACAAAAATACAAACATACAAAAATAGTTACAAATCTTTCCTCTTTATAATATTAGTGTAAATGTGCACTCGAGTACAAAAATATGTATCCACTTGTGAACCATGTCACATTCACTGTTGCTTGTTCCTAGTGTGTTGGAGGAAATGTCAGTTAAAGGTGAATGTGACAATGTTCAAAAGTGGATACATATTTTTGTACTCGAGTGTACATTTTGGCACGTATTTCTCATTCAGTAAATCAAGCACACAGTTGTTATACACCTAATTGTTATTCAAATTAAATGTTTTCGTATGTTAATAAATAATGATGAGAAAAGTTAGCAATGGCGTTGTTACCGCAATTTGAAATAACTTGAGCTTTCTTTTATTATGAATACTCTCTGTGATCTAGTGGCGGCTGCATGCTTTGAATCACAATCTGCAGGTCCTAGGTTCGGTTCCCAGTAGAGGTACCTATCGGTACTAGTTTTGGTTGGTGGTAGGCTATTTCCTATGGCAAGTTCGCTAGCCTACCACTTACACAACAATGTTACGTTGTTTTTTTACGTGGGATGTTTTTTGTCGCTAAACTTATAATCGTATCTACGCGACGAATTTGTGACGTAATGCTCAACCAGAGCCACTCGTCCCAGAGTTGGCATCGAATTTGGAGTCACAGCGGGACTACCGCTGCCTCTCGTTCTCATTGCCTAAGCGTTTTCCATCGTTCAAACGCTTAATATTCATGTCAACAAAAGTACAAGAATTCAATAAGTTAGTATAGAGAAAATCAATATGGAAGGCTGTTGACCCGTGTGGCTCTGGCACGCCGGATATTAGAAATGATGCCTTCGGGATTAGCTTGGGTTGACGGTAAACCAAATACTCTTACTGTTATACCTTTGTATTTACTGTTTTATAGGCCCGTGCCTCAATCAAACCGTTATCATCCTTCCGTCATTCGCATAATTTACTCTAGTAAACGAAGATGTATAGAAACTTAATATTTGACGCAATGATACATATATATATTTTTCTTTAAGACTGTCTTTAGCCAATGTATTCTTTAACGTAGACTTAACAAATTATCTCAAATGAAATACTTGGCTGATCGGGGTAAAGAGTAGCCTATATACAATCTTTACGTGTCCTTCAACGATCTTTATAATAAAAATGAGAGAACTTGATATGAGGGAGGCACTTTCCCAGCAGTAGAATAGTACACGCTAATAGTAATTAAAATAATTTAACGGGAAGTGAGGTGAATTTCACCCCCGAAATTTGCCCTTCCGGTATTATTTGCAACTGAAATTCGCAACCTGTTGAAGGTAAATAATAATCATTAGATATGTTCACAATTATCGAATATATGACGTACACACACACACACACACTAAAAGAATACATCCACATAGATAAACTCTTCCTTTCGAATTCGGTTGAAAAATGAAAGATTTTCCTGTCTATTCACATACTGTAGACACTATCGGTAGGAAAAACAACTCGAATATTCTAGATAACATGTATGATAGTTCTCTGTGATAACGTCTACGTAACTTACTGCGTCGATATGAAAGCAAATATTTATAGTGGTAGCGTAGTGGCGATCGGATAGATAAAGTGATTTACGGTTTAAGACATTTATTTCACAAAAAAGAATAAAATTCACTTGTATTGTGAAATACGAGATACAGTGGGTATTATTGCAATTATTTAATCTGTACTAACAAACTAAAATTTCACGAATCTAGGTTAATGAGAAGTACCCTATAATTCTTCCTTGAAGAGACGTATTCTTTATTGCGTTGACCTTTTTTTTTTACGAAGTGGAATCTTCAAAAGATACCCGACTCCTTAGGGGAAGAGTCGGGTTATGTGAGATTCCTACTCACTAAACCCCTTCGGTGGCCAACCGCTGCGCATATCAGGGAGCTCTGGGTCCTCCAAAGGAACGTCGCCAGTGCTCCCCTCGCGCGATGCATTATGCTCTTCCCGGGCTGATGTGCCAGCCTTTGCACTCTCCAGAGCGGACTCCGCAGTGGAAAAGGACACCATTTCCACTGCCCTCTCGGGATCGGAGCAGGACAGTCGGAGCCCCCACTCAGGCTGCCTCCGGTCCCTTGCCCTTTGCATCCAGGGCTACGGTGGCGTGACTACAGGGTGAAGGTGAATGTGATTATATAAGGGTTGCCTTTGCCTATAAGGGTTGCAGTACGGAACCCTAAAAAGGAAAAAGCTGCCGCATTACTGCTAGAACTATAAATTATTTCCCTTTGACACACTTCTCTCTGCACGTAGTCTTGACCTACCATTCCAGCACGTATTACGCAGGCATATCAGAACCTAGTCATAACATAAAGCTAACGTACCTCAGTTTGCCGCCCGCCCATGACGCATTCCGCCCACGCCTCGACATAATAATTCAGCGTCAAAATGAAGCCTGTCTAACCCTGTTCCAGTTAATGACACATTCGTGATGTGGCCGACAAATCCGTGCCGTGCCGATGCCGTGCCGTCTTGGTGCATAAAGTCAACTCGTGCGTTATAACCGCTTTTAGGTTAACCGAGCTTCACCGTTTAACCGTTTAGGTCGGTACCCTTACAGTGTGTGTTTGCTTTAGATATCTGTTGTAATGCTTATTATGTATAGAGCGATAACTAAGGTTAATCGATACTTTGATTCAGGGTTCAGTATTTCAAAAGGAAAAATTGTTTGTTGGCGGCCTGTCTGTCAGTCAAGACTCTTTTTCTCAGAAATTCGTAGAGATATCAAATTGAAATTCATATCGAATACGCAAATCTGCAATCTCTTGAAGCTGTGAACAAGTAAATGGGTTCAAAAAGTACTGGAAGCCGACTTCAATGGCCCTATAAGTCTACTTTTACTAAGGCAAATTTAAGATTTATATCGTTTTCTCATGAGTGCCGTTGTCAGAACTGGACCAAATTGAAATGGAACCACACGGGAAGCACCACCTTTCAAATAAAACAATAATCATCCAAATCGATTCACCCAGTCAAAAGTTCTGAGGTAACAAACAAAACATACCCGCCGAATTGATAACCTCATCCTTTTTTGAATTCGGTTAAAAAACTATCTTCTAGGTCAACGCAACCAATCCAAGGGGCGGATTCACTAAGAACAAATATTCTTGCTTACTAGCTTGAGGATGTTTTCGATAACGTCATTCGATATTTATCCTTGTTGCCTAGAAATCTAGATATATCGTCAGCCAAGGTTGAGGTTGTAAGATGTATTTCTTTAGTGAATACCACTCCTAGCCTATTTGATTTGATTTTATGTGACATCGGTCTAGGAATGTGACAGAAATTTCTAAATTAAGGTTTTGATTCGGAGACACATTTGATATCCTAAGCCGTAAAAGTATGAAGATCCCAAAACAATCAAATTACAAAGAAGCAAAATTGTCCCGAGCGTCTTGAGTTTAAGCGCTTAAAATTTTATTGCCTGAGAAGGAACAATAAAGTTTAGCATTGAGTCTTACGAGAAAATATCTCGAGAATTGTGTGCCCTTAAGAGGCTATGTTGGTAAGACCACGTAGTCGGTTTCAAGGTTGCATTGTTTTGTAGCTGTCCCTCTCCGAGCCCTATCCTACCCGAGCGCGTACGGTGAGACAGCATACATTACGCGATGTTATCCACCCGTTATTTGGATGTTTCGTAGTCCAGGGATCATTTGAAGGATACAGTATATTATATAACCATTTTTTTAATACAGTATACTAATGAAATTTCAGATGTCGGTGGTTTTTTCCAAATTGTTCTAAATTGATTCATACTCTTGTAAATCTGGTTCAAAGTTGGGGCTTTTTATTACTAAAAAATACAATACTTTGACGCCCTGTAACTCTGGAAGTATATATTTAAACGAAAATCTGACTCACCACCGACACAGATATTTGTTTCTAGATTGTGTCTTGAAAATTTCATAGATTTTCATAGCTTAATACTCAAATATGACTGGACTACGTTTGTATGGGCGCTTTGACACCAGCATACCCTCTTAAGTCGATTCGGCCGTGATGGCTTGGTGCTACGTCTGGGAATTTGTGATTGTTTTCTTTGCTACGAGATACTTGATTTAGTGGTTAACTGCAGTCAAGTCATCGTCATATAATCATCAACACATCCTTACAACCGAAAGGCTCACGGATATATTTTCTGACATCATTGAAACAAGACATATCGCGAGAAAAGACCACCTTGAGCCAAGGGGTTGTCAAAATGACTTCAATTTTTGTATAGGGATATTTGAAAGACCGAATAATAAAATAGTCTAGTTTTTATCCCAACTGAACAAGTAATTCCGCGAGATAATTTCTGAAGTTCAAGCGAATGAAGTCACGTGCAAACGTTGGTATCAAACTGGCGTTTACAATGTTTGTTTATTTTCATTTTAAACGTTAGCCTACAGAAAATGTGGAAGCTAATATTCTGACCGGCGACGAAAGACAAATTATGTCGGGAGCCACAAACTCGTGGCACACGTCCATACCCTCAATATTTGTATGCAGCCCGCGCTCCGACAGTCCCTTGAGTGCTAGTCGAGTAAACAAACTGCTAGAGACGTCCTATTCAAATTTTCAACGGCAACATTTGGTTCTCTTTCTAAACTATTCGTTCATGGTTCGCAATCTACTTTTTTCACCTGCCTTTGTCAAGGTTATCCGTGTGCTCTAGGCTTTATAATAGAAAATTTCCCCCTATTTCATAAAGTGGGTGTCCAAGTGTGACCACAAGAAAAACAATAAAATACAGGAGGTAGGTAGCAGCAACAATAACGTCTAAATGCGATTACTTAAAATTCGACTTCATGTGTTGATGTTGATGATGAACAGTAGGTGATCAGAGATTTCATCTGTTTAAATTAAGGTTCTCTGACTGCCTGATTAACACCTCTTGGGCTAAAAAAGGCAGTGAAATTCTTTTACAGGCAAACTACTTAGCAAGAACTATGAAAAGAGATGTTTTGAATCCAGCCAATTCTTGCGTGATGGCTGGTGGGGATAAGGCTGTTTGATGGAAAGCGTGCTCACCCAGAAACTTCAAGCTAATGAGGCTCTGGCCCTGCTGCATTTCATACTGAAACCAAAAATTGCTATTAACACTGCTTTTTGGCGGCAGACTTATATACAAACTGGGGGAGCTACCGAGAAGTTTTTTGTGCGTATTAAATACGTAATGCGTATTTGTATACAAAAATTAAGTCCAATAAATTTATTTGAGAATTCTTACAAAATCCAAGCCGTGGCTCTGCTCGTATACTTATTTCTTAGGTCTTTTCTTCTCTTAGATAACTACTGTGGAATATTATTAATTTGAAATAAGTTTTCACAAGAGAAACACTGCGGCAATACCGTTTCTTCATAACTTTCCACTATAATGAGATCCAGAAAACTCTTTCCTTAGGGACACTAAAATATCTAAATATTTGTGAGCTGCTAGAGATTTTTGTATGACACATACAATTACTGAAAAGAAAACAAAACAATGTGTTATACTGACTAGAGCTTAGCTTGAAATACAAGGAGTAAATGTTGTAAGAAAATAGTTTCAAGTATATTACGATGAGTAGAAACTCCAATATCAAGTATGTGTTACGTGAAAATATGACTATGAAGTTAGACCACGGGCAAGGGACCAAGATCTATAGATTATTTTATTACTACATAATCTATATATTTTACATAAAAAGATTTTTTAACTTTTTAAATGTCAACCTTATCGTAACGAAATATGATTAAATTACGCTATCAATGCTAAGTGTTGTTCATAAGGTATGGCTGACGAAAAGCGTCGACGAAGATAATCTACACAACATCTCACTGCGAGCACTAATCCGACATCCAAAAGTTGTACTTATGACACATATGGTATCCATAGAAAATTTGACATGCGATCTGTGTAGACTGACCTATGTTTAATAGAAGACTTTTAGAGTTGATGACATTGCTATGGCCTATGGCAGTGCCATTTTGACAAACTGCACCAATTTAAAAAGTATTTTAGCCTTAAAAGGCTACAGAAAGGCTAAGGCTAAAAATGTATTTTTATTGTACAGTTAGACCGGACTCATAATCAGGAGTTTGCGTAGTCCATTCCCAACTGTCTAGACTAACAAACAAACAAACATCACAATTTTAACATGTATCTCTAGCTACAATATTTTCATCAACATAGAAAAAACTAACATGATCGGAAATCGAAGAAAACTTTCTAGGGACTTCTCTTAATAAGATAAGAAAATGATATCGCCTGACGAACAGAGCTGGGGAACTCAATCTCACAGCTATTATTTACTATGAAGCCTTGTATGCTATCAGACAGGTACTAATTCAAGAGCTTTACTAGACTTTTTATCTTGATTTTCTTAGTTATTACATTACATTTTTGATAATACTCTTTGCCACATTTCTATTTTATTTGACTTCTTATTACGAACACTAATCCGCCTGCCAACGTGGAGATTAAGGGGAATCCCCTCATGGAAAGTCTCACGTGGCTGTATACATATTTGGGAGGCCCATGTCCAGCAGTGGACGCAAGTAGTAGAGAATGATGATCTTACTAACAAAATAAATTTAATGCAAACGTTTGTGATTTGAAATGTGGCTTCCTTGACTAATTTAGGCCTAGTAGTACTAGTAACCAGTAGGCCTAAACCGATGGCACAATTATATACACTGATGTATTTGATTATGAAGCGAAACCACTAATGAAGAAAATATGAGAAAACCCGCGAGTGGCCCAATAGTTACAGATAAACGCCTGAATAGATTTGAAGAACACAGAACATGTTCTGGAATCACACACACAATAAATTTATTTAATCTTGTTAAATAAAGTGTTACTGTGGGAATGTTTTACTCGTATGCAATTGACTTGGCCTAGTAGCTAAACGCATTCCAACTTCACATATACCTAATAGATCTAGTGTAGGTGTAGGGAAAACGTCAAATTGCCATCAACATCAACAGCCTATATACATCCCCACTGCAAGGGCCATAGTCTACCGCGGTGGCCCAGTGCGGAACGGCGTATTTCACAAGCCTGTTCAAGACATGCAGGTTTCCTCACGATGTTTTCATTCATCGTTAAGCAATCGGATAATGTACTTGAATTGAAAAAACAATAGGTACACAGCTGTATTCGAACCCGGAACCCTCAGATTGAGGGTCCGCGCCTTATCCAATGCGCCACCGACGCTTTTGCCATTTGCCATACTCCTAAATAAATAACGTAGCTAAAAGCTTGGAGTCACAATTTGGAGGTCTCAGGTTTGATTCCTAGTGGATGCACAAATCGGTACTCAGTTTGGTTGCTCGTGGAGCTAACAGAAAAAATCCGTGTTAATAGCACTGTGATGTTCGGTATTAAACATACCAGAGCCTTAGCACATTAGCTTGAAGCTTGTGCAGACCTATTATTATATGTTATGAAAATATATGTATATTATTATAATCGACTATAAGTCATCTCATATAACTAGTTCTTTAAGCAGAATATCACAAAAAGAAAGTCCGATAAGGCCACTTCCTGTTAGAAAGGGATGGGGTATTTTATATCAAAACCCGCTCATGAGCACCGAACATTACGGTGTTATGACGGTTAAGCGTAATTTCATCTGTAATCGAGGCATCAGACCGTAAGCTGTCGTATTTTATGACCATTATGATACCGAGGACGTAACTGAAATTTATTATTGGCTATAAACTCTTCATAAGCTTCAACTTGAGATCGTCAAAATAACAGTCAATAAAGCTGACAGAAACATTTCATAGATACCAATAACAACAACCACAAGTTCGAACGCACATTTTTCACCCACTTAAAATGAGTACTCTGAACGTTTATGGGGCAAGAAGGGATGAAATCGTGGTAAGCGAATTTACATCATGAGGAGAGATAAAATTCAACAATGTCCATGTGACAGAAAGAGACCACACGAGACCCCTTGAGACGTGTAAGAACGTCTCAGAAATAAACAATCAAAATAAGTTTCTTTATTCAAATTTCATTGTTTTAAAATGTTATCCCATCTTTTAGTAGTAGTAGTAGTAGAGTACACCTCTATTAGGTACACTTTAGACAATATTTAATGATTTACCTTTATCCGCTACCACATGTGTGCGATGAATGTGTCCGTTGAAATAGCCTGAAATAGCATATGTTTGGTGTTTGCGGTCGACCCCGCACGCGCAAATTGTACTGAAAACCTTGAAAATTTAACATCATTTCGTTTGATGATATCCTAGAAACACGTAGAGACATAATGACACCCGCGTGCTATGGTGGCTCTTCACTGAATAAACATAAACTCATGGCGGTATAGAGAGTAGCTCAAAATATTCTTTAGTAACAGCGATCTAAAGACAAAAGTATTTAATCAGTGCGTGTTGCCAGTGATGACATACGGAACCGAAACATGGTTCTTTACTGTGGGCCGGATAAATAAGCTCAAAGTCACACAACGAGCAATGGAACGAGCAATGCTCAGAATTATTCTACGTGACAAAATCCGTAATGAGGAAATCCGTAGACGAACGAGTCATTGAGCTGAAGTGACAATAGGCAGGCCACATCGCTCGAAAAACCGGTAACCGATGAGGAGTATTCGAGTGACGACCAAGTACCGGGAAAACGTCTACCAGGCCGTCCCCCTACTAGGCGGATCGACGACCTGGCTAAAGTCGCGGGGAATCACTGGATGCAGGTGACTCGGGACCGGTCGGTATGGCATAACATGAAGGAGACCCATGTCCAGCAGTTGACGTTTCCTGGCTGATGATGAGGAACAGCGATAACCTTACAGTTTCTAAAGCCTTTTAGATTATTCCGTTTGGGAAATCAATGAAATAACTGATAACTATTTAGCCTGGCTAATAATACCATAGACCGACCGCTCCTGACTTTTGTAAATGTTTGAAAGGTTTCCTCTTGGCATTAATCTCACCTATGTGGAAAGTGACGGCAACTGCTGGACGGTACGACTGGAAACCCAGAAGCATTAAGCCTTGTGGCGCTGGCTGTGGTACCTTTCATCATCAACAGCCTATATATGTCCCCACTGCAGGTCACAGGCCTACTCTCCTACAGAAAGTGTATGGGCCATATTCCACCACGCGGGCCCAATGCGGATTGGTAGACTTCACACACACCTTTGAATTTCTTCTCAGGAGTGTGCAGGTTTCCTCACGATGTATTCCATCCTTCGGATAATGATTTTTAACATCCTACTAATATTATAAATGTGAACGTTTGGATGTTTGTGACACTTTCACGGAAAAACTACTGAATGGATTTGAATGAAACTTTACAATAACATAGCTTATACATCAGAATAACATATAGGCTATAATTTCTAAAGACATCTTGTGTAAATTGTCCAAAATCACACTTATAATATTAGTAAGATTACATGGGCAATTTGGGCATAACAAAATCGCGTTGCCTAGCGACCGACCATACAATATGTAAATTCGTATATACAAACTTTCGCGTTTATAATATTGGTGTGAAGATTATTTGAATGTACTACGTCAGATATTGAAATTTCTTTTGTTTCTTTAAACTATTAGCCTACGTAACAAAATAAACACTATTTTGTACCTTATGCTGGAAATGGAGATAGATGTCTTCTATGCCTATCGGACAAGTAGAATAAATCCTGAAGTACACGCGGACAAAGTCGCGGGCGGAAGCTAGTTCGTAAATAAATTCCAAATTGGAACTGGTAAGAGCCTGGATCGAACCCAGACCTCGATTGTTCAAGGACTGACGCTCTACCCAACTGAGCTACCGTAGCGTGTATTGTATAAATAAATGTTAAAATTTCTGTTATTTTTATTAGAGGCCTAGTCATCTTATCGCCTCTCAATATGTTTCACGGATTAGAAAAAAAATAACACGCATATTTTTACAGCTTCCGTAAAGTTGTTCTGTCAAGTTATTCAGTCATCAACAACATAGGAACTTCATCGTCCCTTCTGTTTGCAACGACCGAATTTATACAGCCTCGTAATTTTTATAGCGAGCCTTAGGATAAGGCATTGGAAACGCCTAGTGAAGTAGGTGGTATAAAATCTTGTTGACGAATTTGTATCTGAGAGAGGGTTTTGTACGGAGTTATTTTGTCAGTGTACAAATTTTTACGGACGAGGTTACGGGTAGCAGTCACAATTTTATCTAAGTCTGTCTTTGATCCGTAAATAACAGTAAACATGGACATTGCTTTGATACTTTTGAGATACTTAACTTTAGTTAGCAAATGGTGGCACTTGGTGAAATTAAAGCCACAAGTCACATATAACACTCACAATATGTAAGTCTGATCCCAGCCCGGAATGTTGGATAAAAAGCTCTGTTTGTGGTAGGACATTTTAAGTCCTTATTTAGGATTTATACTGAAATCTGTAATTAATTTGCTATACATTGTACATTTATCCGTTCTTCTTCTTCACCGTGGACTTGAGAAGCTATACCACGGGATAATCTATAACGTCCTTTTCCATGCTTTTGGTTGACTCATTTAGCCGCAATGTGGTAAATAACTCACTTCCGCATTTATTACATTTGTTGTAAATACTATTAAGAACAATTAAAATGCTTAGTAGTGTGTCAATGAAAAAAAAAATTAATCATTGCTTCTCTTTAAGTTCACTCATAATTCTTTTCCAAGAAGTGTCATGTCTTTGAAGGCTTGCATAGGTACTTTAGTATAATAACAGATTTTATTTTAATAAAACCTGTAAGCAATTGATACTCGTACATTCAAGTGCAAAATCCACTTTTGTACTATATCACATTCACTCTTACTTGTTACTATACTACAGTGTGTTGAGAGAAATGTCAACTATAAGTGAATATGACATGGTCAAGAGTTGATACAAATTTTTGCACTTGACCCTACATCTGAATATCGACTGTATCCAGAAGGTAATAGTATATAAATCGCCTCACCTCCCGATGCTGATGAAGCACATATGCATGATGCTGGCGGAGCAGGCGAGCACGTCGCACGTGACGTAGACATTGCACCACACCACGCCCAGGGGCCAGTAACCTGCGGACACAATCACAAGCTTAGTAATGATATTCGTAGTACCAAACAAACAACACTCGGTCACAAACCACGACCTCATCATCATGTACAACCTGCGGCAGTCCACTGCTGGACATAGGTCTCTCCCAGAGTGCGCCACTCGATTTAGTCCTCTACTCTCTGCGTCCATTCGCATCCGGGTACCCTACGTAAGTTGTCTTTTTAACCAGCCGGGGGACAAATCAAAACATCATCATATTCATCCTGCGGCAGTCCACTGCTGGACATTGGCCTCTCCCAGAGTGCGCCACGCGATTGAGTCTTCTGCTCTCCGCATCCATTCACGTCCGGCTACCCTACGTCAGTCGTCTTTCCACCTAGCGTAAAGACAAATCACAACACTTAGAATGTATTTCTTAAGTTAAAGAAATCCACTGAAAACTTCTATGAATAATAATCGTACAAAAAGATTAAGTAAACGACATGTCTTAGCATTTCTTTGAAAGGGTGGGATGAAGATAAATGAAATGGAATTATGAGAGTTGAAATGTAAAACTTGGTCGATACGCCACATTTGTTTACTAATTAGCGGGAATAAGAAAAAATTAAATTACAAATAATAGACGATGCAGCTATAAATAATATATTTTTAACTATAAATAAATAATAATAAAAATGTATTTATTACAATACAAACATTTGAAAGCATGAATTTGTAGTCTGTTTCAAACATAATGGTATAATAACGAACAAAAATTTGAAATAAAACCAACCAGGAACAGATATTGGTTTCGGTTATTTTTTCCATTGGTATAATCGCAATAAGTATTTATATATAAAAAGTGGCACTGAAAATGATTAATTTTGTAGCATATACATTTACGTTTACGACTCATACAAATTTAAACCATCATGATTCTTTGAAACATTTAGTGTGCGTAGCTCCAAAATGACTAACTTGAAGACAAGTTTTTTACGCTCAATGAGCGACTACCTTTGATCCTCACTCACACTGTGTTGGGTTTATTTGGGGAAACATGATCTCTCCTCCGATTATTATTTGCACGCACTGATATTAGTTTGTCGAAACTTCGAATGTGGTAAAGTCTTTGATGAGATTTCTCCCCACGATTCCTTCGAAGTCAATGTATCGAAAGTTCCCAAGGATTTTTGGACATGTATTACTTCTAGCAGATGTATATAGCTTTAGTTGTTGGATTTTTTATTTATTTATATCCAACTAATTCCAAATAATATAGAACAAACGACACACACTTTTTACAGCTAGTTCTAATCGTGCTGCTCGAGCCCTCAAAGCTGACAACGGTGGCAGACCAAAAATGAGATGGCGAGAAGAGGCGGACTAAACGACTGGACCAAAAATTGACCACAAAGAGGAACCACAAAGGACTGGACCACATAGGAGGGATAAAGGGGAAGCTTATCCACTAGTGAGTGACGCATGCCTGCGGTGAGAGTTATTATATAGAGAATCTTCCGTAGTTCAATTCATAGCTGTTCTTTCGACTTTAAATAAAATCATTACTTAACATAATAGTCTAGATCCAATTAAATCGTAAAAAGAACACACACAAAAAAAAGCTCCCTGTACTCGTAAATACTTCAAGGTCAAGATCCTACATTTCCGAGTACACCTGTCATTCCAGTCTCAATACAAAACTTTGTTCGTTATGGCGTTATAAGGCGACTCATATCTATCACTTCATTAGTAGTATACTTTTAAAAAGAGACAAAGAATAATAAAGGGCATAATGACGTTATTACTCACCTAAAAACCCTGGTATAGCTCCCATCGGCATGACGAACAAACTGACCAGCAGGTCCGCTATCGCTAGCGACAGCAGGAAATAATTCGTCACATTCTGCAACCTCTTATCCAAACACACAGCTAAACACACAAGTATATTCCCCACACCTCCCGCTATTATGAACAATATCACAAACAGAAAACTCCAATCGTACCCCGTTTTATCAACAAAATCATCGGTCCCGTTCCTAAAATTCGAACTACACTGAAAAGTTTCGTACACACTCGCGTTAACACTATGATTTGATACATCAATGTATAACGTTCGATTGAAATCATCGTTGTAGCAATACACCGAATCGAAATCACAGTAATCGAAATAGGGCAGTCGCAACCACAAATTTTTAAGTGCACTCTCGAATATCATCGTCACCATATTCAATTTGAAGCCAGTATTGCATATCGAATGGTTGCTGTTAAAGTCCAAAGTCTTGTTGAAGCATGCGTGGCAGGTGTAGGAAGTCTCATTTTGAATATCGATGTTCAAATTGCAATTGAAGTCTATTGTGGCGCCATCGCTGTGGCAATCTAGTCCCGATTGTTCGGAATTGTTGGAGCATCCGTATCCTGTTACAAGTCTGCAGGTGGCATCGTTTAAAGTTGTGTCGAAGAAGGTGAGATTCGACATATCCAGGTCAGTCCATTGGTGTCAGTCAGGTCACCTCTGGAAGCATTGTTGTCGTTTTGGGCAGCATCATTGCTTGATCATGTTGCTACGACGATCTGGAACAAGGGAATTATTTTGTTAACATTGTCTTGTCAAAGTTAATAGAATAGGAACACTAAATAACTTTCGTTAAAGCTTCGTTCGCTGAATATACCTCTGAATAATATGTTCTCATAAATTGTATTGGTTAAAACCAATTCTATATTCAATTTTACATTAAAATCAATAAAACATCTTCCCAGAAAACTGTTACGAGATTTTTTTATCTATCAGTTTATTGAGCCATGATTAGTATTACTAAACAGATGATTTAAGCGACATAATCACATCACATAAATTGAATATACGCATCTATGTGTAGTTTTTAGATTCAAAATCAAGGAAACACATTCAAAAACTATACAGAAAATGTACAAAAATTGAGCAATGTTAATATTCAAAACACAAAAGTGTGTAAAGTGTGTTACTTGTTTTGTCTTTCTTTTACGAAGCAACAGATCGCCGTTTTTTGTTTTGTTTTTTGACAAAGATAGTTTATATTACGAAAAAAGCACAAGCTGTAAAAATTCAAGTGCGTGGATTCCAAATTATCTATTTGGAATTCACGCAGGCAAAATCACGGGCCACATGAGTACCATGAGTCAAATAAGGGCCCGGGATACTTGACAAATACCATAAAAGCTGTCAGAGAGTCGGAAAACCACTTTCCCCCCCGATGGTCGACTATTGCACTGCAATGTCTCCGCCATTATCCATGCTAGTAAAGTAGAAAACTACAGAAAAACCTCCCAACACATTTATCACCAGCTGTCACTGACAAAAACAAGTTTACGAAAGGTATTCGTTATAAGGCCCGGGGAAAAACAGTGCTTCCGTACCTCGCAAGTTCTAAATAGCACAGGACTGTACTGGGTTGGTACAAAATACTATTCTAGAAATTCACTTTTAGCCGAGTTCAAGAAAGGAGGTTATATGTACGAGTATGTATTTGTTTTATATATGTGCCACGATTTCCTCTTCCACTGTCTCTATTGACACCGTGCTAATTATTTCCCCCTCCTTGAAGCAACAACAAATTACATTGAATTTTAAACGCTTACAATTTCTTAGAAGGCTTCGGAGTGTAAAATCTTAAACCGCCTCAGTGCTTCAAATACGTAGATCAGTGGTTTCCAAAGTTGATTTAACCGCGACCCACCTAACAAGAACTTCCAAGTTCAGCATGCACCTATTGTCTTGCTGACTTTGCTGTATGAATGTTTAAATTAAACATTCAATTGCAATGGAATTTGGAACAAGGAGCTATTTCTATGTGTGACTGCTATGGCGATGATAAAGCAAATGATCCAGGACTCAGACAAAGAGATCCAACACATATTTTAATACCTGAATGTAGAACTGTACAAGAATTGGTATATTATGTCAATTAAGGTTTACCATAAGCTTCCGAAGTATATTAGAGACCTGCCAAAAATCTTTTTCGAATCTAAATTGTGTGATTGGCTATTAGAAAAGTTTCTATACACTTAAAGAATTCCTGGATAGTAGTTGAGAAGACGATAGTATCACCATCTTTTTTATAGCATATAAAAATATTTTAATTGGATATAGAGTAGAAGTAGTGTTAAAATAATACCTATATGCTTAGTTATGTAAGTAACCACGCTCTGGAAATGTTTAAAAGTTTAAAATTTTTGTGTGCCTCTCTAAAGATGGTATGTGAGGAAATCACGACCCATAGTTTGGGAAACGCTGTCGTAGAGAATACTTGAGCTCGCATATTAATGTAGAAGGTTACGGATTCAAGACGTTATATGTAGGTAGAATCAGGTCTTTTCATGGAGGAAATGAGTACGCTTGTAGATACGGAAGACTCCTTTCAAAGTAATTGCTAGATAAGTGATGTTACACTCTCAAATATTGTTCTGTTTCCTATGTAAAATGTAATGTAATAAAGAAGAGCTGCCAAATGTTAATATACGATTACTAAAGCTTCACCAGAGCACGTGTTGAGCGCGTAGAGCACTCAGCCTGTTAAGATTTCACTAGCAACTATCATAAAGCCCGCTTGGGCTCAACTTCGACTGTCGCTTTTAGGCGAAAGGGTCGTCGAGAACAACCTAAAGTATACATGTGTCGTAAAAGGCGACTTAAGGCGCTATATGGAATCCTAATGGCGTGGCTTGTGTGACAATCTGGAACGGTCGGAATCTGTTCGGGATGTAAGCGAAAAAACACAATTTAATTCGTTTAAAAAATAACCGTGACAATTACAAATAAACGCTTCTTTACTATTGTGATTATTATAGTTACATATTAATAAATTAATTTAGACTTGCTTACCTATTGCATACCTAAATATTTTTAATTTTAAGGGGTCATTTAAAATTAAAATCTATCGAGGCAAAATTAGCAATTTACGTTGCTGGTTCTTTACAAGTCAATATATAAAGAAATATATGTAATACCTTATTTGAGATTCGCATGATCTTTCAGCCCCCTATAATGGCATTACACCAACAGGTCAGTTTATTTCAGAATGTCGCCTTGAGGAAAATATCTTGGAGACAGGCAACAGAATCTAGACGCTTATGTTTCACCAACATATTTCTGCCCGCGCGGTGATGATAACTGATGATAGCAATATAAATAATAATGATCTCCGGTCCATGAAATATATCTTTGCAAAGGTGCTCGTACAAAGTTGTAAATTACATGTATCAAACGAAAGAAAACACTTATTGTTTAATGTTCAAATTACCCAAATTGGTTGTTGTTTTTCCATTACTCCTTCTCAAGATAGACAATTACCGTTAGACCTTACAGAAATTTCTGGCATTTCCTTGTTCTTTGCTGTTATTTTTTATTCAATTTTTAAAAACCGAAGCCATTTTTCTGTTTTCTTGACAAAATTTACAATGTTTACATATACAGACTATACTCGACATGGTAAATCCTTTCGATCTCATCATAATCCTCACAATTGCACTTAATCATATTTCAATACCATCCGTAACACTTTTTGTGTTTTTCTTCCTAAGCAGCAACTGAGCAAAGCATTGACCTGTTTTTTGCGCATATCCTTAGACTTTCTATCCGTCTGTAAAGTTTTCCCTGAGCAAAATTTCTGAATTCCATGCAAACGAATTCACAGGCAAAAGCTATTCCCATATAAAACTCTGTATACGTATAGACATAAACCAAATACATTTAGAGAACGCAATACCCAGTTAGCGCCTTTGCATAACTTTAAATATTTACCGATAAACAGTACAGGTAAAACAGAGTAATGCAAACTATAAAACTTTACCGCACTGACTCATCTCTAATGTGATGCTAGCTCGTTCCATCAGATCGCAGCGGAACTCGAGTGGATTGATATGGAAATGACAAGCCTGTGTTATGTAGGTTATGCATAGCGTAGGTAGGGCTCCACGTCAGCACTTTGAAACGGATGGCCTGTGTGGAACTCTCAAAGAGAACGCGCTTACGTGCTAATTTACAGATTGTCTGTAACAAGTCTGGATTCTGCTTGAATGTAAAATGTTTTAACCGGGTACGGTGAAGCATGAGGGTTAATGGTAGGAAGGCTATGTATCTATGTAACTTTTCTTATAAGTTTTCTTACTGAATTTTTAATCGAAGATTCTTGTTCGAAGCCTGGACCGGCCGCCATCTTGCTGTTTTTTTCCAAATCGGCAGCACACAATTCTTCCGATACATATCGGTAAAGGAGTATGTATAAACAAAAAATTTACTAAAACATAGTGGCCTTAAGTGGCACGTTTCCCAGATATGTTGAAGTATTTAGTAGGTACGAGTACTACAAACAATTACAAAATTATCGCCACGTGTTTTTTACATCGATTTGTCTTTAAATAAAGTCTCCAATTCAATTTACTTATTTTTTTATAACCTATATTTATGATTTTGATGATTTATGATCAAAAAGCTGTTTTAATGAGATGTAATTTAAAAAATCATTTCCAGATTTATCCTCATGCTTGCTTCTTCCAAATTTCAGGGTTCTAGGTCAATGGGAATTGTAATATCATGAAAATAAGTGGCATAAACGGCTGTATCTTTTTACTGCCTAAACTTAGGCGTTTTATTTTTTAACAAATCTTAGGGTTTAAAAACTTGAGTATTTAGTATTAATTTCAATTTGATGCTTCCACACGTTTCTGAGAAAAAGGGTCTTGACAGACAGACAGACAGATGGACAAAAAACTAATCCTCTAAGGGCTCCTTTTTTCCCTTTGAGGTAGAAAACCAGAAAAACATGAACACATCCTATTTTATATGCTTTCTTGTATTTAAGCAGACTAAGCCGCGAGAAATAGCGAGTATTTTCAAATTAAAATAAAATTGAATAGTGATGACATTACTTGGCAGACTACGCATAGCAGACACGTTAGCTCTTTGAAATGGAAACCTTTGTGCAAAGCCTTCATTTATATGTGTAACTCTCAAAGGCACGTGTTTTTGTGACAAATTTTATGTAACGAGATACAAGTCAAGAGCATGAGGATTTTAAAAGGTGTTTTATTGCACATTTTAAAGTTGCTCCACTATATTTAGGTATATTTTTGTGTCATTTTTAAATATAACTTTACGGTTCTAATTTTAGCCCGACTACGCTGAAGCTAAAAGTATGGATTTTTTGACTAAACCTACAACAACTACAAAAGTAAAAATGTGAACAAAAATAAAACACATAATTATAAATATCTCATGAAGATAAGAAGAGTTTACGAGTGTATAAAATAACGATAATTCTCATCCTTGTGGAGATCTCAAAGGAACTCATATTACTTTGACATTCCAAAAAAGAAATTACCTATCAGTCTCAAGACTACTATGAGCAACAGGGCTCAGCTTTTCTGTACTAGTACACCAAACGAAATAAGATTAACATTAAATAGTCTTTACAAGCTTACGTTCAAATTCTATAAATATTAGAAACATTTCCTCTGACCTTGAGAGCAATTTTTTTTAAATGTAAGTAATTACGTTCATTCTAATATTTCACACATGCATATTACAATATAAGATGTAACACCCTGCGAGGGCACAGCAGCATATACTTGTAATTAAATCCAATTTCAAAATTACAATTTAATATTTTACAAAATATTAAAATAAGGAAACATTAAAAATTTATGAATTTTTTTTTAATAAAAATGTCACAATGTTGTCAATCTGTTATAAATTATTTATTACATTTGTTTGTCACATAAAAAATCTCTTACATTGTAATAAGCTTGTTAATATTTTGTATCTTGTATTTATGTAATCGTATATTGTATTTAGATATATTAAATGTACACGCCTGACTGCCCTCCTCTCTTCACTATTTCTGTATTGACCCAGGACTGCTATAAGAAATTTCTTATTGGAATAACCTGATCCTTTTATGTATATTTTCTCTGTTTTTTGTGTGTTTTGTATTTTTCTGTGTACAATAAATTGATTAAAAAAAGCTTTTTTCAATAACAATGTCTTAAGTTTATATTAAATGTAATTATCATTTAGTTCTGACTCTTCTTTCTTCTACTTCTACTCTCCTTACTCACTTATAATAATTGATTTGCACTTGACCGTCATTTCACCAGACTACTTATAATAAGGACGTGTGATAGAAACCTTAGGGCGTTGCTCACGTATGCTCCCGTAGTAACCTTAGAGCGCCTCAGTAACTGCACACCATAGTGCTATTACTACTGGTGACGGCAGACAGACCACATATTATCTAGCCTGGCGAGCATACCAGTGCAATACTACCTCATCGTTAATATGCTAGTTGACAGCAGAACAGATTGGGATTAAATTGTATTTCAAACCATAAATTGCATTATAAAACTACTATAAAATTTAAAATATCTAAAATTATTTAATTTTTTCTGAACTTTTACAGGATATAAAGCCCGCAAAAATTAAAAAAAACTTGCTCGAATTCAATTTTTTATTTTACGTTTTGCTTTATAATTACATTGCAAAGATTTTTTAGTAAGGGAGTGGTCACATAAAAACGTTATTTTACGAGATAACTCAAATATTGTTAAAAGTTTCATACATTATTTACTTCAATGCACATACGTGACGTCACTCCTAGGTACCGATTTGTATGGAGCGTTTTTGCACCGCGTGACTAGAATCACTTTTCGACGGGGTATATTAGGAAAACTATAAGTCATATCGAAAAATCTTTAACAAGGCTGTTTATCTTTTCACGCGGTCTCTCGAATGAGGGAATAATTTTTTTTTAAGTCTAATTCCCTATTGAGGTCAAGAATATATGTTTAAATACATGAGAAAAAAAAACTAAACCGAGTACCGAAAGGTAATAAAAAAGCTAGGTAACGAACAGTATAAGGTGAAACTACTAGTGGGAATGCTTAAAACTATTTGAATACACTAACCACCAATACTAGAGTGACGCGACACGAAAGTGGTTGTTTTTTTCACTCGGTTCCCGAGGGGTCTAAGACATTTCCTAATTCACGTTACGGAATGAACAACATTCCGATCACTTCCTCTACAAAAACTACCATTTATATCTGTCTAGGATTACGATAGACAGCCAGTTGCTACACATAAACCGATAGTCGGGAATCGAACCGAATCTAAGGTATTACTGGCCGGTTTCCTTAGATCCTGTGCTATAAATAATTAGTGCGTCCAAAGGAACTAAAAACCGACTTCAACTGCCTTAAAAATGTTCACACTTAAAAGTAAAATTATCTGAGTACTTATTTGTTTTTTGTTGATATTCTAAAAAAAGCGCTTAATCAATTTCGATAAAATGTGTTTTATTTGAAAGGTGGTGCTTCCCGTGTGGTCCCATTTCAATTTGGCCCAGTTCTGACACGGCATCCATGAGAAAAATATATAAATCTTAAATTTTCCTTAGTAAAAGTAGACTTTTAGGGCAATTGAAGTCGGCTTCCAGTTCTTTTTGAACTTTTGAACTTGAACTAAGAAGCATTTACTTGTTCCTAGATGTAATCAGCATCGTATTTCTTAATTTCCAAATCAACGTGAATTCATTTCATTACTTGTTAAATAAGCTATATTCAACGTCAGCTGGTTTAAAGGCATTTAGCAAGGGTTTAGCATAAGCAAACATTGTTCACCACGGCTTCTCACAAAGGGATTTGTCGTAATCACCAAATCAAGCAAGCAGGCAACAGCTACTTTTCCAGTTTGTTGTAAACTTTTGCATTGTATTGCTAACAAATTATCTACTGGACTGTTTAGTAGCCACTACTGCAATTTGCAAAGGACAAACATCTGACGTTAGTTACTAATTTTCTAGGCAACACGGATCAATATTGAATGACGTCAGCAAAGACCTTTAACCGTGAGGTGTTTATTCTTAAGAAATGCACCTTGATATCGAACCTGCGACTCGCGGATCATCAGGCTAATGTCTAGTCAGTAAGCCACATAGGAATTTTTTAAATCGTATAATTTTAGTGACATGTTTTTTTAAAAAAAACATACTGATACTATACTGTGAGTTTGTTTGTCTTTCTTTTTAAGTCGTAACGGAGAGTCGGAATGACTTTATTTTTTGTCTAGGGATGGTTGAAGGACCGCATAAGAACATAAGCTACTTTTCATCCCGATAGATTAGATTGAGAAAATATTCTTTATTATAACTCATATATGATGTTTATAAAGCGTTGTAATTGAGGATGTCTAAGTCGATACAAAACGGCTTTGTGAGAATCTGGTGTCCGAAATAGGATTTCCCTGAGTTTCAGATCACCAGGATCATTGGATCTCAATTCAGACAGTTCAAGGTTACATTGCGCGCAAATAAAGCAAGTTGTTCCCGTAGTAAAATTTAAAACTCGTACACGTGTTCTATGTGTGGAGTAAAGCGGAGCGACAACCTTTAGCTTCCATACTATCGCTTTCGACCTCAAGGCCGATATAAATTGTAATACAATAAAATAAATAATATTTTGTGTTATTGCTTAAGGTATGGTTTTCGAGTAGAGACCACGGACCGGAGAAGCAGTGTGGGATGGCCTTTAGTCCGCTGGTCTGACGACCAGAAGAAGTCAGCGGAACTGAGTAGCGCACGTTGAAAAGCGACTATCTTCGGGCTGATAAGTCAGATAAGTCAAGCTCATTAGGTGGAAGGGGAAAAGAATAAAAATGCACCAATTATTAGGATAAATAATATACTCGTACATAAAACTTTCAGCACTTGTAGAAACCGGATCTCGCTCAAGTGTGACATCCCATGGTTCAGTGGTCATCACATAAACAATAAACGGAACGCAACGACTTATACGAGGCCAAGGTTGGGGCCAAGATTATATTATGAAAGGGGTGTGGTTCCACTGAAAGCGGGGTTGAAATTCGCCTTTTTTTCTCTCCTAGCCCTGTACTGAGCCCTAATATCGCCTTAATATCATAAGCAATCTGGTGTCTGTCACAGCTGATTATTTTATCAACGACTGTACACTTTAAATCGACTTGAAATTTGGAAGAAGAAATGATAGCACACACAGATGGCGCTAGTGAAATGACTAATAAAATATGTATATTTGAAAATGAGCAAAAGTAGGGAATCAAAATTTTCATGTCAGTAGGTCAACTGGGGGATCACATGAAAGGGCTTTCCCTTCCCCTTCTCTCTTCTATCTCCGAAGAAGTTTCCAAAGTTAAAAAATTATAATTACACACATTATAAGGCATTTCTGTTCATATTACAAGAAAGCCTAAAAGAGATATATATCTAACATGACAAAGAAAGGTAGTAATGCGATCAAAAGAATGATCCTTACTTAAAGGGAAATGATATCTGTACCTCTCTTTCTATGGTTCGGAACCGAAAGCACAGATTCAGACAGACAGATTCTGTAGTTAGTGAAAGCTAGTACTAGCATTAGAAAATAAATTAGAGATTGTCTTTTATAGCCGCACATGAGTGGGGCCACACCCCATCCAAGGCTAAAGATTGCGAAATGATGGACCCTATGTAAATGAGAAATTACACAGGGCGTGCGACGACTGATATGCTAATGCTATGTCAATTAAATACCACGCAGATGAATTCTAGAACGAGTTAGATTTCTAGAAAACTCAAACAGTTACATACGTTTTAAATTAAATTAATATTCCTTCTATAAACTCATGTGGTGCCCAAGGTCTGATTATGAAGCCGGAAGGTTCTCATATAAATTCCTAAACTATCCACTATAAACCCGCAGTGTTTGGGCTCATTTGATATTTTATGTCTTGCAATAATAAAGTACTGTCAACAAAAAAGCCGAGTGAGTGAAACGAACAAAGGTCTCCCCTTCGACTACTAGAACAAAAAGCTAATTTCTGTGTGTTGGTATATTTTCATCTACAGGTCACATTCTCGACCGATCTTGACGAAACTTGGTATAGGTATAGGTTAAAAGAATTTTTTTAATTTTTTGCCGTCGGGAATTTTTGATTGGATTGGATTTTCCTCTACAAAGTGGTAAAAAGGGGTATCTGGATATCTCCGCTATATGATATCAGATTTAAATGCGGTTTCTTATTATTTGAATAGTAGAGACAAAGTAAAAGATCGAAAAATAGAAAAAATGCAAGAAGTAAATAAAAGTCAAACACGTCGAAAATGACGAAAAGGTCGAAAAGGTCGAAAAAGTCTAACTTTTAAACTAGCATGCACCTTATAATTGGTAGTAACTAGAAATCGTGTGTAATAATAATGCCTTAAAAAGAACTGACTGGCTCTGTGGGGCAAAGTATGTGCTCGCGAGGTATACTGCTCACAGAGCCACTACTTAAAAGATTATCGCTTGAAAATACAAGTACAAAGTCTTGCCTACCTTCCTGCCTAGGAATTCCTTCTAAAGTAGGTTGGGATAAATGCAAAGCGCGAGAGGAGCACTGGTGTATTCTGCTGGAGTTCCCAGAGCTCCTCAACTTTCGCCGAGGATGACCACCGAGGAGGTTTTAGTGGATGGAAATTCTACATAGCCCGGCTTCTCGCCTAAAAAAAGGTTATTGGTGGTCAATATACTCCGCTTCAATTATAAAACAAATCGAAAACAATGACTAATCGCAACCGTCACATCTCCCGTGCTACGGCACGCAGAAATACATTTCTTTTCTTTTAATTTTACGTCCACGACCCTATAAAAGTTGAAATAGTTCCGTCTGCCGCCCAGTTTCATCAGAAGTTCGCGAAACTCGTTCCAAGCGATGATTCAACGGTGCCAAAGTTGAATATAAGATATAACATTTTTATAGTCAATAATGCCAAGAGCGTTATTAACAGTATTCTGTTTTTAAAGCTTTAGTTTTCTCACAAATCAATACGTGTTTCTTTGCGATCTTCATTTTCCGTTATTTGAAAAACTTACTTCTTTTAACTTTCAAGCCATCTAAAATCATACCTATCCTTTTTGTTTTGCTTTTGTCGAGTATGAAAGCACTGCAACAATAAAAGGAAAACTCAGTTCACATTGTTAGGTAAATAATTTTCCGCGACTCTATGCGAACCGAGCAGGATAAGAATTTGAGACATTCTGCAAAGTTGTTACTTACATGAGTATAATATGACCCTGATGAAATACTTGGATGTTTGCGACAAAAGGGAATATTACGTCGGCGTTGGTTCGTTGTCAGTGATGTAAATATACAGTTTCAAAGTTGTCTGCCACGCAAAATCTGAAGGCTATGATTTAATTTGAAAATTGTTTTGACTTCAGATTCACGAAAACTGCTTCAGTCTCAATTTTATTTGGTTCCCGCGGTGTTGATTATACCACCAAATTTTTGATTATAATATCGACAAAGCTCCCGCCTGATCAGTTTCAAAACCAAGTTTTGCGCCGTCTTTTGTTCAATAAGGAGAGGCAAAAACGCTTTTGTTTATGAGTTTTTATGACCTTTTTAGGGTCCATTGTAGTAGTTAGTTATAGTTTAGGGTCATTTTATCATGCATCATTGTGGCGTCCAATTTACGGGACTTTCACAAATAAAACAATTCTTTCTTGCTTTTAATCGTTTTATTATCTATCCAAAAAAAAACTAGCAAGGCGGAGCAGCCCGAGCCACGACTGTATGCGAAACTGGCCGTAATGGTGGTCAGATGGGAACTTTGTCGGTATTGACGGGATATAATTTTGCCATTGGAACCATTTTGGGCAGTCGGATAGCAGGGTGCTTCTGAATATTTTTCCGTGCTGACATGTTGCTGACGTAAATATTTTAAAAATGGTACAGTGAGGATTTTGACGAAAATTTTCGCAACTAGTTGGCGCCACTTTGGTAAGAGGTCACCCATGACGTAATGTGTCTATATAAATATATATAAAAAACAGCTCTTCGTCAATACATCATTTAATTTATACAGCACTATTTTGAAAGCGCGCATTATAGTAAAAGAAATGATTAAGTAACTCATTAGAAAAAAGGCAGAATAAATCTGAAAACCATAATTTTGTAAAAATAATACAGTAAAATCGAATATTTTACGATTACAAACTTTCACTTGCAGTTGAGAATCGATCATGATATAGACGGATGAATGGGATATCATTTTCCAACTGCAAAGTTAAGTTTGTTCCTTAATCGGACTTACATTTTCGTTAGAGATTCGTTCGGTGCCTTACCTTACCTATTATTTATGAATTTCAGCATGTTAATTATTCATATTCTGGGACTCTTGGTGTGCGAGTGCGACTCGCACTTGACCACTTTTTCAGATAATTATGATTATTAACATATTAATCAAAGTGTAACGAAAGCGACTATTTAAAAATGCAAATTGTTCATGAAAGCTTGTGTTGAAACATTTCATTGCTAATAAATTTTCATTCAATGAAAAAGGGAAACATGACCAAAAAATTTGTAAAATCGCCGCATCATTTTATCACGCAAACACCGAACGAGATCGCATCCGGTGCCCGGCCCGCGTGCCACTAATGATAATTAATTTCAAAAACGTAACGTAAAACGGAACGTTAAAGTAAAGTATATAAATCACTTTTGCTCCATTAGCTTACATAAACTACAGACCTGCTTCTTCGCATCTCACCTGGGACGCAATGTAGGTGCAAAATGGAGATAGCTTTATATGGAACGTACATATTAAATATGAATAAATATTAAACTAAACATGTATTATCAATCAGTTCTAAGCAGTGAACAAAAGCGATAAAAAGGAAACCAGAAGAAGAAATAAAGCGAAAGTACAGTGAAGTACAAAAGTGATAGTGTACTAGTGGTGTCAGTAGTGTCAAAGGATTCTGTACGGTTAATCCAGGTACGGACTCAGTGTGGAAGACTCGGACTCTGTCAAGAAGATCTGAAGTTTTAAAGATTGGCTTGTGTATCTGTGTTAACAATAAACTCCGAAACTTCACACACGTATTTCCCTCGTTCCCGAACCTCTCAAGCTCGCAAGATTTGGTAACTTAATCTATCCTGTAAAGGATCAAAATTGTATCATGCCAAAACAGTTTCCTATAAGCTTATCGTCGCAGCATAGAACCTGTTGCAATATCCTAGTTCAAAACACGAGCTAGATATTTTAAATTAATATAGATGATTCTTCAAAGGTTTGAAGTTCGAACCTTTGAAGAATTACACCACACTGAGTAATTCAACTTAAAACTAAGGATTGTCCACGGTGAAACTATTTGGTGTGAGATAAATATTTACGAATTACAGAAGAGATCAATCGATTCAATCGTCTGCTTATACACGAAGCACGAAACAAACAAGGCGTATCCAGTTTTTTTGTAGAACAATGCTTTGGCTCACGTAAATAACGGACATCGCCCACGCGAGCAAAAATTCTAACACATCAATCATACGATGCGAAAGAAAGTATTATTGTTATGTAGTTAGGTACGTAAATAAAGAGTGAGTAATGTTCAAGAGATAATTTAAAGCTTCAACACTACATAAATGCTCTACGCATGTTCTACGGAACCGAGTAGCTTTTATGTCTCTGGAATTCGAGACTTGGATATTTGACATATACGATCAGGATCAATACAAGTGATGCATTGGGACCTAAAAATAGATCTTGTAACCAGAGTAGTCCAAAAGTACGCCGAAGCTCACGAACAGAGGCTTCACAAACATGTAAATGTCGAGGCCATCCAACTCTTTGACAATACGGACATAGTGAGGACAACCTTTTAAGCTAGTGTAATTAAGTGAAATTAAAAATAGAATTAAACTGTGATTAGTGCTTTAGTGCTGTTGTGAAAGAACACATGAATATAGTGTTTTCGCCTTAATTAAAGAATGCTACTTAAAATCATCAATGGACTGATTACTTAGAAATAATTATCTTTAGAAGTTTAAGCTAAATTAAAATTACTTATTAGCTTATGTAGGATAGATTGTAATAAAGAAATGATTTTAGAAATAACAAAATCTACTCGTGATATATAAGGTACCCCCAAATTAGATGCGGATATTAATAAGGTCAGTGGCAAAGGGCAGGCCACATCGTTCGAAGAACCGATAACCGGTGGGGAGTAAAGGTTCTCGAGTGGCGACCACGTACCGGGAAACGTCTACCAGGCCGTCCCCCCACTAGATGGACCGACAACTTGGTAAGAGTCGCAGGGAGTCGCTGGATGCAGGTGGCTCGGGACCGGTCGATGTGGCGTACTATGAGGGAGGCCTATGTCCAGCAGTGGACGTTTCCCGGCTGATTATGATGATTCATAAGGTTTCGATGCTGGTCGACGCCAATTTGACCACAGGGGTCTGAAGTCGTTACCAAACAGCCAGCAATACAGTTATTACTGAGTAAATTCCACGCATATTGTATTATGGAACAGCTCGAAGTGCTTCTTGATCCGAGTGCAATATGACCTGACAGCGCAGTATGCACATGAGTAAGCAGTCAATAAAATATACACATCTGTTTAACATAGTGGCAACACATTGTAATAACAATCAATACTTAAACACACCTATACTTACGTTTAACCACCTCCGTTGACTTGTGGATATATATACTTCTCATCAGAAAATCGAAACATCTTGCAAGTTTATGTTTTGTCAGGATTATCAGAAATATATGTCAAATGTCGTTTAATAGTGAATATGAGCTTTTTAAATCCTAATGTTAATGTTCTAAATTCAAAGTAAATTTTTCTGATAATCCTTACAAAACATAAACTTGCAAGTTGTTTCGATTTTTCTGATGAGAAGTATAGTTGGATTCACAGTTATACCTGGAGTGAGTGGGTTCGATTCCCAGTGCGGGGTATCTCTATTAGTCATGGAGTGTATAATAACTTTGTAATGATTGATGCCATCTGAGTACGCATGTTGCTACGAGTAACTATGGAACCCTACATAGACATATACATTTATTTCATCACAGGCATCAAAAAACATATAAAAGGAGGATATAAGAGGATATTATCAACGGCATATATACGTCCCCACTGTAGAGATTCAGGCGTACTCTCCTACAGAGAGTGTATAGGCTATAGTCCACATGCCTGTTCAAGACATGCGGGTTTCCTCACGATGTTTTCCTTCACCATTAAGCAATTGGATAATGTATGTACTTGAGTTGAAAAACAAATCATAGATACACGGCTGGATTCGAACACTGAACCCTCAGATTGAGAGTCAGCGCCTTATCCAATGCGCCACCGCTTCCGAATAGGATTCAATTCAATTCAATTCAAATAAACTTTATTGCACACACACACAAAATAAAAAAAAAACAGAAAAGAAAAGAGAAGAACATAAAAGGTACAATGAAGGCGGCCTTATCGCTAAAAGCGATCTCTTCCAGGCAACCTTGGGGCAGAAGAATCGTGTGATTAAGAAGGGGTAAGTGTAAGGAAGTGGTGCTAAATATATATTAATAAATAAATAAATAATAATATATATATATATATACACAATACATACACGATTATGAATAATGATATGATAATGAATAAACAAACAGAAATCAAAGGAGAAGAAGGGAAGAGGAAGGAAGGAAAGAAGAAAAAGGATATACCGCCCCTATATTTGCGCGCGGTTTTTATTCATCGTTTCCGTCTGACTAGCTTCCACTATATTTTCTAAGTCTGCCGCTAACTAGCAATGATAACAGCCAATGCCAATGCAATTTCCTGTTACCCACAAGAACACCGACCGTCTAGCGTAGGTACAGAAACTCAGTATCTATCCACAACAAAGGCCCGGCTAGGAAGTTTGACTAAATTACCTGCTAACTAACCTAACCTATGTGGCCACTTGATAGTCTACTAAACTAGTAAATAAACAGGTGAGGTTTGTGCCTGGTCGAGGCAGGGTCAGCATTAGGGATTCTAAAGGAGCCAGGACCTTGAACCAACGTTCCTGCAAAGCTCGTTGTAATCACACTGAAACCGCTTCAGTTTTCAGCGTATAATAACCCTTTTTCCGATTGTGATTTCAGTATAATATTTGTGGTAAACAGTTGTATTATGCAATATTCCAATACATTTCAAACTTCATCTTCAGTCAGGTCTTTATCTATTGAAAAATATTGTTCTAAACGTATAACAAAATTAACATTTTCGGTACTTTTATGTTTTGTCACTATTTCGGGTAGACAAACAACCGAAAAATTTATAAAAGGAGACTTTCATAAATGCAAAGAAAATGTGTCCAACTCAGTGGCACTAGGTCAAAGTCTATGTCACGTGACATTTAGGGCGTCCATCAGGGGTGGAAATCACGCAGGACAAACACCATACAACCTCATGGCTCACGGATTTATTTGTTGACATTATGAAGGACTAGGGAACTAGAGATATCAGGGCAATCACATTATCCGGGCCCGAATGAAAACCAGCGCTGCGGTCTCCGCTGCAGCACTACTGAAATCGGGTACCGTTTCACAATACAACAATATAAGTTATCCAGTTTTTAATTATTTTTATGTTTGTTTAGGTGTGAAATTAGATCTTGTTTAAAAGCTTTTTTATGTGTAATTTTTGTATTGTTGTGTGTATTATGTCTATGTCAATCCGTCAGCAACGACATCCGTGAGTCGTGAGGTTTAATCCTTAGTGAATTGCACCCCGTAGAACATATCAGTGCAAGTGTTTAGAGTTAAAAGACCTCACAACTACTGATGCCGTTTCTGCACAGACCTATCTGCTTAGTAATCCAGTGAGGTATTCTGTCTGAATTACGAAACAATACAGTTAAAGTTGTTTGTTGCGAGCCCTGGTCGAATTATATGCCCAACAGTGGACTTTTTCGATTAATAATGAGGGATGAAAGTTGAATGTTTGGACGAGACAGCTTTGTGTTTGAGGCAGTTTATTATTGATTTCTAGAACTATTTTTTTCCCGTTCATTTGACTACTTGTAAATTATCCCTAATACGTAACGTAATCCACGTTATACAGACAAAAGGAACCTTTATTGTTCAGTGCAATATGCTATACACACGTGATGAATTGCTAGCAGTCACAGAAAAAAAATAAAAACAGCTCAATTTTACGATAATTTATCAGTCATATGTAAGAAATCTTTGATTTTTTAAATACGTTTAAGATTTTTTTATTCCACAGATCTTGATTATTTAACAAACTTATTACTAACCACACCGTCCTGAAAAAGTCATCTTATGTATAGGCGATAATGTCCCTTTATAATATGATTAATTTGAATTAAATAAGCTACACCAATACGTTATACATAACTATACAGTACGAAAATATAGTTGACGACTGGAATATCTTTATTAGTGCAAGAGAGATAGCACCACTCTCTCTCAATACGAACAGGTGCAAGGCCCAATAATTGAATCGAGAAAAATCGATAACTGTAGACGCTATTTTGCCCTTTCTTTTCTACAGAATGACTTATGTTTGATTTGAATACAAATGCGTTCAAAAAGAACTGGAAACCGACTTCAATTGCCCTAAAAGTCTGCTTTTACTAAGACAAATTTAAGATTTATATCGTTTTCTCATGGATGCCGTTGTCAGAACTGGACCAAATTGTAATGGGACAACACGGGAAGCACCACCTTTCAAATAAATAAATAAATCATTCAAATCGGTTCACCCAGTCTAAAGTTCTGAGGTAACAAACATTTAAAAAAGCAAAAAATAAACATACCCGTCGAATTGATAACCTCCTCCTTTTTTGAAGCCGGTTAAAAAGACCGTAACATAAACGGATAAACGTCGAAAGATAGAGTGGATTCCTAGTCCATTTAATTATGCACCTAAAGCAGAGTTTCTGTGAAGTAACCATATATATAGCAATATACCAATCAGTTCTTATAGGTATTTCAAAGTAAAAGAATATTATATTACTTTAAAGACAAATGGTGTCGTAAATCTGAACGCATGGACCATGATTTTTGATACCTTTCAGAGATTTATCATTTCATTTTAAGATAAAGTAACATCTATCTAATATAAAACTTTAATTTCGAAGGGTGCTCAGTGCTGGTGTATTCGTATACTTTGACAGATTATACTTAAGTAATAATGATAGTTATATGTAATTTTAGGTGTGGTGTAATAATGCTTTTTTTAAATTGTAAAATATATTTTAATATAATCCATGGTAGCTCAGTTGGGTAGAGCGTCAGTCCTTGAACAATCGAGGTCTGGGTTCGATTCTGGCTCGTACAAATGAGCTCCAATTTGTAATTCGGAATCTGTATAGGAATGATAAAAATCATTAACAATGGCTTTTCGGTGAAGGCAAATATCGCGAGGAAAGAAATAAATTCAAAGGAGTGTGTGAAGTCTACCAATCCGCACTGGGCCCGCGTGGTGGGCTATGGCCCGTACAGTCTCTAGGAGAGAAGTCCTGAACCCCTGCAGTGGGGATATATTAAGGGTGTTGATGATGTTGTTGTTGGAAAATATAACTTGAAAATCAAACTCAGATTAAATAGGCGCCTTATCACTTAACATCACGTGATATTGTGGTCAAGCACGAAGCTTTAAAGCTTATATGTCACTAAAAATTACAATCTCACAAGTGACAACAAAATCATAATGTCACGGAGCTTCTTGAAAAGTCCAGAGATAAAGAAAAGAGAGAAGCGGATCCATCTATCCCTTTCGTGTCGGATATTGACAAATGACTACCGTTGAAAGCTCTCGAATACTCGCATAAGGATTGTCAAGTGCGAGAGGGACACCAATTCATCTGTCTCCTTCACAAAAGAAAGCGTGGTAGTCTCTCAAATGTTCCTGAAGATTCTAGACTGAAGGATCTAGAAACACTACGGGGTATATATAGGTGCGAGCCTAGCTTCGAGGACAGTTCAGTTTGAGTTCAGTTCACAGCGATAAAAAGTGAAGAAACGAAAACCTGAAGAAATTGTAGAGCAAAAATACAGTCGAAGTGGAAAAGTGTTAATGTTCTAGTGTGTCACGTGGTGTCAGTATCGACAGATCGGCGTCAGTAGTGCTCAAGGACTCTGTACGTGGAATCCAGGGACGGACTCAGTGCAGACGACTCGGAACCAGTGAGACAGGGACGTGCTCTGTTTGGGGGGACTTGTGTTACCAATAAACTCCGGAACTTTGGACTAGTGTTTCTCTTCAATCTACGAGAATCTCGTTACAATAATATCACTCGAGCATTCGACGAAAGTGGTCCTCTCATCTAAAACTTGACCCATGTACTTGAGTTGACGTAATTATGACCAAATGAAGCAACTACGTTCCTTATACAGCTCTTATACAGCCCTCGTGGAATGTTAATGAGCACCTAGGTGTTAGTAATGAAACATCTTCCACCTCGTAGTGCCATTAACTGGTGCTATAGAGCATTACTCCGACGCATTACCTTGTCCTTATAAATTCGCTTCACTGTATTTATTGCTACGGAACAATTAGAGAAAACTTGCTAGATTTCTCTTAGGTACTTATGAAATACACAATGATTCTGATATGCTTAACGACAAAGTTACAAATTGGCTTCTCACGAAAGATATTAGAATAAATTAAAACCACACACACATATACATACACAGAAAAAACACTCAAACACGCGTTTACTATATATTATTTTAAATAGCAAAACTATTTTTACACTAGAGAATATAAAGATCATATTTCTGGACACTCTAAGAAACTATTAAGACGCCAATGAAGCAAAGTCTCCGTAGAATAGTAGGTATTTGAATATGTTATTGCTGTCGCGATTCGGTACGCACACATACAGCCTTTCACATGCTTTCACTCACACAAATAACGCTGCATAACATCCCAAAGAGGCCCCTGCGCGCCGCGCATCGTCGCTACCCCTCCGCCTGGGCTAGAGTGTATTTTTCAAAATTATAATAAACTTGACGTGAGCGTGCGTCAACCCTTGTTTTACGTTTTGAGAAATTATTGTTCGCATATTGGTTTAGTCTCGACATACTGTGGTTGTATTTGATATAATTGACTAGTAAGTACCTATCACATATAAATACAATATAAATTATGGCGTTGCTATTTTAGGGTTCTACGGTCAACAAAGAAACCTTTTAGTTTCACCATATCCGAACGTTCGTCTTCCAACGATACTTTAGGTGACCTAGAGGTGTTTTAGTACCTAGAGTGCTACAGTCTAAGGACTAACAAGTTAAAGCGTTCAAAAAGAACTAGAAACCGACTTCAACTGCCCTAAAAGTCTACTTTTATTAAGGAAAATTTAAGATGTATATTGTTTTCTCATGGATTCCATTCTAAGAACCGGACCAAATTGAAATGGGACCACATGGAAAGCATCAGCTTTCAAATAATAAAGAATCATCCAAATCGGTTCACCCAGTGAAAAGCTCTGAGGTAACAAACATTTAACTAATAGAATAGAATAGAAATAATTTATTCGGCATACAGATTACAGTACAGTTAAAACATTAATTTTAAATTTGCTCTGCTGCACTGCAACGCCGAAATACACACTTAACATTCCCAGTCTCAAAAACTACTGAACCGATTTTGATGAAACTTGCAGTCTTCCCTAAGTTTTACAATACCTAGGTAAACAAAAAAGGGATTATTTAAATCGAACTTGTAGTTCCGGATATATAAAAAATAAATTAAATAAAATAGCCTTTATTGCTGAACTAATTTTTTGTTACAATTTTCTTAAAAATATGCTTACTTTATACGTTACTTATCTTTTTATATTAAGTATCAGTAACCGGTCGTTCCTACATTTCAGCTTGTCTTTCGACATAGGCCTCCTCTAAGGATTTCCACTCTATTCTATCTTTCGCTATGCGGGTCCATGTTGGACCCGCCACTTGTCTGATGTCGTCCTCCCATCTTCTAGTCTGTCTGCCTCTTTTTCTTTTGCTATCTCGTGGTTGCCATTCAGTTATTAGTCTTGTCCATTTCTACATACTCTATTTCTCCATTATTTACTGTTATGGGCTCTGTTTGTGAGGAATTTGACATTACTTTTGTTTTCGTTAAGTTCGTTGACAGGCCTGCTTTCTCGCTCTCTTCCGCTAACTGTTGGAACATTGTCTGTAGGGTTTTCGGGTTTTCCGAAAGTAAGATCAGGTTGTCTGCAAAGCGTAGGTGACCCAGCTTTTTGCCATTTATATTTAGTCCTTTATTCGTCCAATCCAGATTTGTGAATATCATTTCCAGGATAGCTGAAAATATTTTTGGTAAAATTGGGTCTCCCTGGCGTACCCCTCTCTCAATCGAAAATTCTTCGCCTGTAGATTCTAGCTTCACTTGTGCGGTGCTTTTTGTGTATATGTTTTTCAGTATTCTTATGTATTTTGCATGTACGCCTTGTTTTTCCAGTGCGTCCCAGATAAATCTATGTTCGAGTGTTTCGAATGCTTTGTTGAAATCCACGAACCCTATGTGTGTTTTTCTTTTGTGTGTGTGTTCCGGATATATGCGAGGACAAATAAACATACACTTTAGAAATTTGGCACACTTCTTTAGAAGCTGGTATAGACTAACATATATGAAAACTGGGCAGTTCTGGAAATATTACATACATACAGGTCGCATTGATAACCTCTTTTTTTGAAGTCGGTTAAAAAACTGTAATTTCACGACACCTCACACAATAGAATAGACGAGTTAAAAATCCCGTCTTAAGTGTATGAGATGTATAACTGGGAAAAAATATTTCAAGTTTTTATTTGTCGACATGAATAATAATATCGTCGAAATCTATCGTATTTCCTACTGTCATACTTCATATTATACTATTATATTTTAAGTACCTCAAAAGGAAAAAAGGAATCCTTATAGGATCACTGTGATATCGAATACTCCAGTCTGCTGTCCCTTAGATCTGTCAAATAATGAAACTTATAGGTCAACGCAATAAAAAGATATAGCTGTATTTTAGACCATTTCCGTACAAAATGCAATGAACCCAAAATCTATACGGTATTTCCCGTTGACCTAATGTCTTGAAATTTGGCAAGAAGAAAGGTTTTACAGCACAACCATAGGAATAAATCTGAATTTTTTAATTGTAACACAGTAAAATTGATTTTTTAATGTTTACAAACTTAACTTCGTAGCATGTAATTTAGCTTAGAATTTCATTTTCGGTAGAGCATTGTTGGGTGCATATTACCGTACCTATTATTTATGATTTTCAGTATGTCATTAATTCATATTCTGTACGGAATCCTCGGTGCACGAGTCCGACTTGCTCTTGACCGGTTTTTGAGTTGTTGGAGAGCCATTTCAAGCTCTTGCTGGCTGATCTCCGGGATATCTGTGTCGGGTCATATAGTCTCCGTAGCGATTTGTACATGCGATGTCCATATAACTTCTCGTTCTCTCTCAAGACTTTCAATAATAATAAATAACAAAAAATAATATAAAAAAGCTTTTAAAAAAGTTATAAATAAACGGATGTCCATGCAATAAATGTTATGTTTTTTCTGTGTTTTTTTTCTGTTTAGATATTTTACAGTGGTACGGAACCCTTTGTATGCGAGTCCGACTCGAACTTTAACATTAAAAAAATATTTGAAACATAAGTCACTTATTCATAAATCATATTTAATTATTTACACGTAACAAAACGTAACAACAACTAAGAATTTCAGGGAAAATGTTCTGTTCTAGAGATAAAATAAATTTCCTTAGAATTATTTGTCTTTATATTTGTTTATTTAGATCAATCTAAACATTAAAACTAACAGGTAAAACCATTATAGCTAGAGAAAGGGTATCTATCGATATATTTTTCCCACCACTATTAGTCGAAAAAATCGATAAAGCTTATTGACATCACTAATGCATGCTTACTTTATTTTTATACATATAATACACAGTATATAGTTGTGATATAGTGTACCCTGCCTCCCGAACCGAACTGTGCGAGAAGGACAGTTGAAGCTTTTTTTGGTATTTGCCTAGTTTTGCCGTGAAATTAAGGGTTTGGGATATAGCTGTTTTCTCAACGAAACGTTAGCCAAATTCAATCATTTTGATCTTATTCTCTTTATCAAAGAATAATCTAGGCCCGTTGGTTTTGCTTTTTCTGAAAATGTTACGTTTACTCTAAATAATGAGTACCATAAGTTGAAAGAAATTTTTTCTGAAATTTTGAGTTTTGAGATGCCCATAATTCTAATTGTAGACAAAATATTGAAAAAAGCAAAACCAACGGGCCTAGATTATTCTTTGATAAAGAGAATAAGATCAAAATGATTGAATTTGGCTAACGTTTCGTTGAGAAAACAGCTATATCCCAAACCCTTAATTTCATATGAAATTTTTTATCTGCTGTTCCCTCTTAAGAACATCACTGCACAAATGTCCGATAGTGGAGACCTACAGGGGATCCTAGTACAGGAGTCAGTCATCACAAAGTTACGAAACCCTAGAAATAAGTGATTTAAAAAAATGAAAAAACTTTATGTAAAACATAAATACGTCTCGTATTATTTGTTATTTTTTAAACTTCCTTTACCTTTGTCAGAGAATTCACCTGCCTGACTTTCAGAAATTATCACGCGGAAACACGGTACAAAGATAAAATGGCTATCTCGACCGTTGTATGTACGTTACTACGTGAGAAGAGGACAAAGCAACCAACATAGACAGTTTCGCATTCATATAATAGTGATAAAATCCTTATTCGCAATATTAATACGAAAGTGAATAAGTTATTTGTTTGTATGTCTATCTTTTACGTCAGAGAGAGAGAGAGAGAGAAATGTAATATAACCGAGAACAAAATCCGAGAACAAAGCTTTGATAAACACACACTCTCCGAGCACTGCGGAACTAAAACTTCTATCCGTACGTGATATTCCTACAGCACGAACTAAACGTTTCGCTTTCATTTTTGTAATGCACTGTACGCAAAATAATTTTGAATATGGAATACTCTGCGGTTTACGGTACGTGTTTCTTATTAGTTAGTGAATCCTCAAACGAAGAATGAAAAGCCGCCTGTTTTATGTCTCATCCATGTAAGAAAAACTTTATCAGCGCTCGAATAAGTTTAAAATCAAGCTAAAATGTTTAGCTAAATTACATAATCTTTGTAAATTTTAAAATTACATAAACTACAGCTAACAATGAGTTCAAATTTGCCAGTCTTATACTTCTAGTTACAGACTAGGTTTTAGGTAAAACTGAAATTAAATTGAAATAGCTAAAATATGTTTCTCAAATTATCCCTACTATATTAATATTATAAATGCGAAAGTAACTCTGTCTGTCTGTTACGCTTTCCCGCTTAAAACTCTCAACCGATTTTGATGAAATTTGGCACACACAATCTTTAGACCCTGAGAAAGGACATAGGCTACTTTCTAATGCGAAAAATAAAGTCCACGCGGGCGAAGCCGCGGGCAGAAGCTAGTAATGTATAAAAAGAATATATAAAATCAGTTCACAATCAGCAAAGGCGTCGAGTAACATTCACACAACCACTTCGAGGTACCAGAGGTACCGGATTCGTTACCCACTGGAGGTTCCTATCAGAACTAGGTTGGGGTGGTGGTCAGGCAATTTCTATTTCCTCTAGCCACCAAACAAGTATGTAAGGTAGCAGAGATAGTTCCTCATTAGCTTCAGGATTCTGGCCTTATCGTCACTTACCTTACTTTTCAGGTGAGGTGAAGGCCAAGTGTAAACCGATTATACAGAACAATACAGCGTAATTTAGAAACTCTTCCTTCTTAAAATCGTTTGAAAATAGATTTCCTCGTGCATTTGAATTACATTGCCTTAGAATGCATTGAACAATCTGATTCAACCATTTTTCAACCGAATTCAAAAAAGGAAGAGGTTTTTATAACAACTTTTTTAAGGTTCCGTAGCCAAATGGCAAAAAACAGAACCCTTATGGATTCGTCATGTCTGTCTGTCTGACCGTGCGTCTATGTCACAGCCACTTTTTTCCTCAGAAACAATAAGAAATATACTGTTGAAACTTGGTAAGTAGATGTATTCTGTGAACCGCATTAAGATTTTCACACAAAAATAGAAAATAAAATAAAAGACAATAAATTTTGGGGGTTCCCCATACTTAACACTGAAACTATATATATGTCATCTAGAGATCTAGGAAGTAGTTTTTTTAATACGTCATAAATAGTAAACCTCAATTAACCTTTTATTCAATCAACTCAAATATATTTAAAAATACACTGTTATTAAAACATCGATCAATGTTACAACGAACTACAAGATCTTTTATATTATGTTACTTGCTGCTACGGAACCCTTCATGGGCGAGTCCGACTCGCACTTGGCCGCTTTTTTGTATGTATGGCACGCGATAACTCCGACAATTCTGAATCAATTTTGATGATTCTTTTTTGTTCGGTAGAGCATACATCAGATGCCGTATACATTTTATCGAAATTGATTTAGCACATTTTGAGAAAAATCAACAAAAGCCAAATAATTCGGTACAGAGACGAATGAATATTAAATCAAACCAACATCATCATCAAACAATTTAGCTTTTATTTTATTTTAAAAAAATCCAATCAAAGGACGGAAACTATATCCCGGGTGATAATAACGTTATGGATCCCGGAGGCACCTCATTATTCTGATGAAACATAATGCAATATTGAAAATTGGTTTTGTAATTGTAATATAATATCGTTCTGATGTCAATAACCAAGTACGGGTCGAGACCGTGTACCGGGGTTCCATACTGCGGGAGGAAACCTGTATTATTTTCTACCTTGCAACGATTTTTTTAACCCCTCCATGAAGTCGAAAAAATTAGTACGTTTGTGCAGCGGCCAGCTAAAGAGGCATTGGTGGATAAACGGGTAAATGTGCGCCCAGTCGAAGACGAGGCACACTTACGTCAGTCCATCAATGCCTATTTGTGGACAAGGCTTGTATAATACTTTTCTCAAATAAAGCGCGGAAATTAGTATAAATTAAATTAGTATTAAGTGGTAACTAGGCAGAACGTGTTATTTGAAAAATATGTTTCTTTCAATTTTGACGAAAACAAGTTTTCTATTACGGTTCTTGCCACCTCTTTGCCACTTTTTTTAAAGTTCTTTACATTCATTGTCTTTGCTTGAAATCATTTTGTCAGGTACAATAACTTTTCAAAATCAATGAAAAACAACAATTTTTCACGAAATTTAAATAAAACATTAAAAATTTCTTATTGGTACATTATTGAGCCCCTATATTCCCAATGAATTTTAACTAGTTATTTTTAAGCGTCTCCTCCATTTCAGCGGACGGACGGATACCGTTTTTTTTACGTTACGGAACCCCCCAATATTTCCCTGTTGTCGTTATTAATTCCCTAACAAATATAATGATCCCTGTGGAACCTCGTTATTCTGATAGAGGCAATACACTTAGTCGGTGTTATAATGATCATGACTTCTTATGATATCTATTTATATCTATGTTTAACAAATTGGTTTTCATTTTATTTAGTGTAAGTGTGTCCAACCGTTCTTCCACAAGTATGGTTGTTACCATTTACCACGGTACTTTACCATGGAGCAAACAAGCAAGCTCAAGGTCACTCAGCGGACTATGGAACGAGCTATGCTCGGAATTTCTCCGGAAAAGGATCCAGAATGAGGAAATCTTTAGACGAGTCAACGCATGGGGGAGTAAAAGTTATTGATTGGAGGCCAGGTACCGGGAAACGTGTACCGGGCCGTCCCCCTACTATATAAACTGACGACCTGGTGAAGGTTGCCATGCCATGTAGGAGACCTATGTCCAGCAGTGTACATTTCCTGGCTGCTGATGATGATATTCAAATTAAAATTTGTCCTGTCCCCTTTTCATATCCCCTGGCCGCTAACAGCCATAAGAAGTTTTTCGGTTCCTTATTACGCTGACATTCAAAAATATTCAATTATGATAGCATAATAGGTTTTATCATATTGGAAACATTTCTCTAATTACAACAATAAAATTTCCATTAAAAACTGTCCTGTCCTCTTCATCATGTCCCCTGGCCGGTAACAAATCTAATGGCCCCGAGGCGAGTCATTACGTGGTGGAATTCGTAGCATCTCGTTGAGTAACAGGATTTCCATTACGTAATAGGGGGTAGTGACCTTTTTCACTTAGAGGTGAGCCAGGTAATTTTAGTTCCATTAAAGCTACGACCTCATGCGAAAACAGGTTTTGGCTAATTTGGTGAGCTTGTTTCGTTTCACGGTTTAGGTTCAGTTAATAGATTTTTTCCTGGTGTTGTGTACAGTTTTTAATTTGCCCGAAAAACTTCATTTCTATTTGATGAAGTATCAATTGTTTTAACAGCGTCTGTGGGTCACTATTTTCCATACCGGTTCCAAGTTTCATGTAGATAGCGTTAGTTGTTGCTGAAATAATATACGGTGACAGACAGACAAACAGGCACCAGAGTTAAATTACAAGAGGTACATTTTTAGGGTCTCGTACCTCAAAAGGAAATAGGATTCCTTTGTTTTCTGTCTGTCAAGTCAATTTTTCTAGGGTACACGTAGCGGTACGAAATTGAAGTTAATACTTCATACTCCTGTCTGCCATCCCTTAGATTTGATTAAAAAATCAAAGTTCTAGGTCAACGCAATTAAATCCATTGAACTACAATCCTGAAATTTGGCAAGGCGTAATCATAGGAATAAATTTGAAAAACAAGCTTTTTTAAAATAATAACACAGTAAACATAGCTTTTTTATGTTTAAAAACTTAATTTTGCAATTGAAAGCATCGGGTATAAAATTCAAATTTAAAGTAAAGTTGGTTTTTCAATTGTATACTTTTCTGTATGTCAAATATTCATATTTTGTACGAAGCACTAGGTGCACTAGTCTGACTCGCACTTAGACGGTTTTTTCACCAGATTTCAGATTCTCATCTTAAATTATGTATATTTGTTTGTTATACACAAGGTATACACAAACAATAGTACACCAACCACACGGCAGTCAATATGCAGCTCACGTCATTTTCAGTTACACGTGTGTGTATATTTTTATTGCCCTCACACATTATTAGACGACGTTGAGTGCGTATATTCTTTACAAATCCGTGGCTGGGATTTCCAAATACGTTTGCCAAAGTGCGGTGAGTGTGAGTGATATTGAATGATGATGATTGATAAAAATAGTTCGTAGTTGATGGTGGTAGAGCATTTTTATTCCCCGCCTGGCTACCACCATACTACTTAACTGTATCGCCAGACATCATTGTTATACACTACAATATTAAATCTCTTTGGTTTCTAATTATGAATTAAGAGACGTAGACAAGAAAAAAAACAGTATATATAAGTTACAGATTGTTAACATCTTTAGAAAATAAATTCGAAAAAATAGGCGTTAAGTCACTTGATAGCGAACACAAAAAACGCAGCGCAAGAAAGTGTGACGTCACGTCATGCAAAACATCATTGTTGTTGTTGACGTGTTCATACAACAGAGCAGGCTACTGCAGGTTATTTCGCAGACTGTGACGTCATTCAAGACGCTCCATAACACTATTCAGCGTTTTCAGGGAAGCCTTATTTGCTTTTTTTAAATATTAATGTAAATATTGATTTCATTCTTTAAGACATAGTTTTTTTGGGATATAATAGATATTAAAGTATATCATTAACCAAGTATTCAAATTTAGTCGACTAGCCTATTATACTACTTGAGTATCTGAGTAAGCACGTTTCCATTTGTAGGAACAAAATATTGAAAGAGTTTACTAACCGAAGAGTCCTTCATTTGATACGCTACCAGTTCAAATAACCTTATGGAAAATTCAAAGTGTGGGTTGATATGCAATGTCAATAAACACCTTCTTTAACTGAGGGCATTGATCATTGAGTAAAATACCGGCAAAAATACTTGAAGGAAGCTGTAGAATGCCTAATATAAATAAACACTACCGTCCTGCACCCAAGACAGAGCCGGCGGCAGGGATTATACAGAAGGGGGTCACCAAACAGAACAACATTTACGTACAGTAATGTTAACTAAATAGGTAACTCGGTAACTGAATAGACAAATGATGACATGTCAAGGCGTGAACATTTCATTAGATAGGTCCGATTCATGGCATCATTTTAAAATAATGAAACTTTTTATTATATATTATGTTTTATTTATGGTGGGCTCCTAACCCTGTGTGTTAATGCTATTTTCAAAAAGACAAAATTCAACTTTTCAATGATGCCGACAGCTAGCTAAGCTTTCTAGACATTTGCGGCCTACACGACTCTAATAATATCTTACTACCTACGAGTACTAATACCTAAGTATACCAATTTGAATTGTAACCAAAGAAAACAATAAAATATATGTCTAATCCAAGCTGTTTGAGCTAGGCCATAAAATAACTATTAAAGGGCTAGTAGCTGATACCTCAATTAATCATATAAAGATTTTTTACTCGTGTGTCTACAGTTTTGATAAACCACATATCGAGTAGAAAACAAAGTATAAATGATTATGACCCCCTCGTAGGGCTACCTTATTCCAGCCCTGAGTGAACATCATACGCACTAGGTGGGGCGTATTGGCAATAAATTCACGCCGCTCGGGCCTACTGACATCGTAAATTCTGCCCTGTTACCATTCATCCGTGTTTTCATACATTTTTATGAACGAATTTTATTAACCGCTTTGTTTTTGTACGGTACAAAAAAAACTTTAATGCTGTCTCGGTCGCACACGTTAAAGGTATATTTAACTTGAAAGTCCTTTAATTAAAAAGGCTGGTCTTGAAAGTTAAATTTCTTTCTCGGGGAAATTTCTAAATGAATTTTCTTCCCAAGAAAAATTCAATTTAAATCTATGCAGCCACGCGCTGCAGATTTTCTTAGAATGAAAGGTGGAGATTTTCTATTCGTTTTGCGACATAATTTATTATAAGGAGTAGATATTTCGATGTGGATGATATTCTTACTATAAAATTAAATGCTGTTTTCAGTTCTGTTTGAATTAAAATTAAGTCTGTTTGGCAAAAAAAAATCGCCAACCTATGCGAAGTTTCCCCTTTAATACTGTCTCTAGACAAACGTACTGTTTTTCGGGGCTGGCGCAAGGAATTTTTTAATGTATATGTTTGCATTTAGCCTTTACCTCACATGATGGTAATTGATGATAAGTACTTTCGTCGCCAAGAAGACTAGTAATTAGGCTCTGGGTCTACTATCTTTCATACCGGAACACAACAGCTATTTAATTGCACTGCTGTTTGGCAAAAGACTTTAACATTGTGGTAACTACCTAGAAAATTATGGACGATTCGAATACATATTTACATAATACGTAACATAATATGCGACTACCTATAGCTAGATATTTCTATAGCTAGAGCTGCGAACATGCTTCTCATATCTACCTCAAATATTTGCTTTGAAATCAAATACAATTCCCAATAGAGACGGGTACGACAATTTATCGACTTTTCGATAAGGTGGGGTTATAAATGTTAGGATATAGCTTCAGTTTTATCGATATTGTTTTATGTTAGTCGAGTGAGTTGTATGCAAATGATAAGTTTTGAATGATTGTAGACGGACCCTACACGTAAACGGCTCGTGTATCAGTCCAAAAACTTTGCAGTGGAGACATGAGACTTTATATTATAAAGTGAAGGTAGGGATCGTGTATGTTCGTAGTATTGATTGTGAAGGAGTTTATTCCCTTTTCAACCGACTTCAAAAAAGAAAGAAGGTTCTCAATTCGGCGGGTATTTTTTAAATGTTTGTTACCTCAGAACTTTCGACTAGGTGAACCGATTTTCATAATTCATTTTAAGCTATTGCATAGCTTCTATCGCGGGCCTTGAGCGCGGGGACCGAATCGAGAAATTCCGTAACGAAAAAACCTCACGCTCCCCTCTCCGACGGGCACGGAGGTGTGGCTTGAAGGCCGTGCATCGTCTAACGTCGTTTCAGTTCGGCAGTCTTCGACACGGCGTTGTGTGCGTGCGATTAGACGTATTCATCATCAACAGCCTATATATGTCCCCACTGGAGGGGCTCAGGCCTACTCTCCTACAGAGAGTGTATGGGCCATAGTCCACCACGCGGGCCCAGTGCGGATCGGCGGACTTCACATGCCTTTTCAAGACATGCAGGTTTCCTCACGATGTTTTCCTTCACCGTTAAGCAATCGGACGTAGACGTATTACTGTTTTATAATTTATTAAGTATAATAGTATGTAATTTGATATAGCAAAGCAAATCCGTTATGCTAGCTAAATATTATAATTATAATCATCAAAAATCATAAATAAAATAAATAAATAATTATAATTGCATAAGTTGATACAAAATGCTATGTGCGGCAGTCCCCGAGTGCCACACGTCTTAATTTTTTTATTTAAAAGCGGGTGCTTCCCGTGGGATCCAAATTTAATTTGGTCTTGTTCTAACAATTTCATCTAAGAGAAAACCATATAAATCTGAAATTTGCAATAAGTATTAATATATTTTAGGGGATGAATGATGACTTTTAGGGCAGTTAAAGCTGGTTTCTAGTTCTTTTTTTGAAGGCATTAATTATTAGGATTCCGAATACGAAGGATCGACTCAAAGAGCTATTCTTGAGGTAACTCTGTCAATCTGTCTTCTAGCTCTGAAACAGAAATAGACAAAAATTGTGTCCGAAAATTATATTACATTATATTTCAAAAGGGCACCCATACATATGAGTTAGAATGACCAACTGCGGGTTGGATTCTTATACCAAGGTTTCCGAACCATGGAAAAAAATGCTCAGACATATAAAGTTCATTTTCTCAACCGCGTAACTAAGTTTGTTTGTCAACTTTTTTGACGATGTCTCTAAAGCTCCCTATCCTAAGATAGAAACCAGCTTAGGTTTTTGTATTTTTTTTGCAAAATCCTAGTCCTATAACCTAGGCTTATTTTTTATTTTGGTAATTAGTCCGTTTAATGTTTATTAAATTTAAAAATATTGGGCTAGTAATCGCAAATTATGTTAGTTTCTGTAATATATCTACTGTATTATTATAAATATAGTAAAATAAAGTTTCATACTCATAAGCTTTACTCATACATAAGTACAAAGAAGTGATAATTACAAGGTATTTTTCTCGAAGGATATTTTAGTAACTACAAGTCACTGTACTAAACTTAAAACTTGCATTAGGTAGAAAATAAAATTTGCGTCATTGTTTTCTGGATCATTTAATTCAGTTGATATTGTACTCAAACAGGAGTCAATGTCTAGGTAGAATATAATACAACCAACACAATTAGACGCATGACAGGTTAGGAATGCGTTAATGGCGTCCGTACCCCACCCCGGCCCCGCCTCATCCCCTGGCACTTCCCCTAGTGACGCTCGCAGTGCGCACTGCGCAGTCGTGTACCCGCTCTCAGCCCGTGATAACGCGTATTTAGCGCTTCCCGAGACATTTGTTGTACAATTATCATTAACTGTTATTACTTTATTTTGTAAATTTGTTTTAAGTCACGTGTTGTTTTTGCCGTTCTCAAAATGGGTAAGAAAAAGACGATCCTTGGGTCTGAAAGGACACTCATATTAAAAGTGTTATATTTTTTTGAGGAAGAAAAGTTGAACGGAGCCACTATTCCAGTGTCACAAGTGGAAAACCGAGTGTGTGCCGCTACTGGCATCAGTCGACGTACACTGGCCAGAATAAAAAACGAAGAAGAAAAAATGTTATCCCAACAAATACTTTCACCGCAACCAGGTACGTCAAGGCAAACGCCAACAGCGACAGTAAAACTACCCACTCCAGGAAAAAATCGAGTAAAGAAGAAAAGGCTGGAGATTGACGACTCTATGATTTGTGCTATCAAAAACAAAATTGAAAATTTTTATGCCGTGGAGAAAGAAGTACCGACTTTGGAAAAAATATTATCAGCTGTCAAGAAAGATCTCGACTTTCCTGGACAAAGGGAGACTCTGCGCAAGATTTTGATTGAAAAATTAGGGTTTCGATTTAAGAAATGCTCTGAATAAATTCTGTCTAAAATATTGAAATTATATTATAATAACAAACAAATATACACTTTTATTATAATACGGTAAATAAATCCCTCAAACTCGCGTTCATATTTATAAGAGATGGAGATAAACCCTTTATAGCACTATCATCGTAAACAAATAAGTCACTGTTACATGAAACAACCACTTCCAAAACAATTAGGCACAGATAGATGTATATGCGGTTTTGGCCCTCCCGTACCCCACCTTAACAGGGGAGGGGTTGCCCATTCTAGGGTTAGCGCGGGGTACAATCGCTTACCTAAACCTATTCGGTTGGTTTTGGTTAGGATTTATTTGGATCCGAAGCGAAAAGATAAATGCGAGATGTGATGCATGGTGTGGTTTTCAGATGATTCGTAGAAGAATTACATGCTCCCAGGAATCGTCAAAAATGGCAACAGGAGGACACCGGAGGGGTTTCAGCTGGAGGAAATCCAGTAAACCCCGGCGTTTTCCGCTAAACGCTTATGTAGCCAGCTTTTTGGCTAAGCTTTCTTTCTAGCCTACCAATGCTCAGAGTCTAGTTTAAGAAATTTGCGATTTTGATTTGAAATGACGTGTTTTGGCTATAACTAGGTATCATATAACAAGAATTTCAAAAAATATTTTGACACAAGAGCGTAATTTGTGTTACATACGAGTATGCATAGAAAAAAACATTAAAATATTGTATACATACACGTAATGATTTTATGTTTCACATTTGAAAGGTACGGTATCAGAGCACCTTCCCAGGCGATATTATTTTATCCAACTGCAACATTTCCGCAAGACAATCACTGTGAAACTGAAACCTCGATGTTGCAATCTGAGCCCCTAAACAGCAAATATCAAAGGCCCTATTCCGGGATCATTAAGGTTGCCAGTCAACGTCGCTCGCAGACACGGTGACGACTTGAACCGAGTCTAATTAACGGTTAACTGCTTTTTATTCACGATTGGATTCACCGGACTAAGGGCCTGTTTACAGCGAAGGCGTTTGGGCAGACGTAAGCTTCAGGCCGTTAGTTGCCCTTTTGACATACGTCCCTGTATTAATTTACTTTAAAGCTGCCGTCTTGTGATTTATCTGTACATCTGTGCTATCTTATTCTACTTAATTTTATTATTTTGAGAGTTCATGAGTCAGAACAAAGTCAGAATGTAAATTTGGGTGACTATTTCCACCTACAGGATCAATAATAAACACGCACAAATGAAACAGTACAACTAAATGCTATCCTAATGACACAGGCAACAAAGACTGAACTAGTTTGTATTTGATTAGGAATTGATTACACAGAAGATGGAAGGTGTTAATTAACATGTAGGATAATTTTTTTCCCGGGATTCTACGCCGTCAAAATCTTGGGCAAAGCTAGTCTATTATTACTGAAAATGTGAAAAGTGTTTTCATTTGTCCTTTGACAACGTATCGGAGATGGTTAGATTACTTTAATTTACTTAATTCGATAATTCATTACAACCCCTACAGCGAAATAATTCAAAAGCAATCTGTTACGAGCAACATTTGATTTCTCTTCAGTATTTTTGGCTCTTCGCGTTGTTCAGAATCTATGAAAATGATACTTTACAAACTTTTTGCCTCGCTTGGATTGATTTACATGCATCCGCTTGTCTTGTTTTATTAACGACTCTCCTATATTTAGTACCGGTGACTACGATTGAAATTAGAAATTGTTGAATGCAGTTTTTTCTTCACAACAGAGGAAACTGGCTGAAATACAGTAATATCTACTTTTGGGAAATCCATTTTAATCTATCCTTAGTTTATCCCACTAGAACAGACCGAGTCCTTTGCCAAAATAATGCTTAAAAATAATAATAACGGCAAATCCCTTTATGAAATTGGTGATGTCAATCCATGAAAAGGGCTTATGTCCAACAGTAAAAAAATTTTTTTTTAAATGTTCATATAATTGAGTCATTGATATTACATTGTTTTAGTTGACTTATTTACAGAGACCGAATTCAAGTCGAATAACTTGATGACACTTTTTTTTTCTAGGAAAACAATGATCAAACAGTCTAAGACTACACGGCCAACATACTGGTATTAATTGTTTAGTAATTAATTGATTTAAATACAGCACATACTCGTATTGGTATATAGACAGCAAAGCAAACAAACGAAGAAGTATATACATATATATATAGTCTTGAAGTCTTACTTTTAGGGTTCTTGTAAGAAAAATAAAACCAGACAGTTGCCTAATCGTATATATTTTACTACGCCTATAACTTTTACACAATTACCCAATGATTCCTACCTCCCTAATTATCTTAGAACGCAGGTTCTTTATCAAAGGCAATTTAGCAAATGTCTGAGCGCATTTGTTCATCACTAATGTAAAGGCAGTTTATCAGTAATTCTATTCTCTTACTGAGAAAGCCTTCCTATTCTTTTCAGATAAATAGTAGTCTTCATATAAATTTTCATTATTCATTCATTGGCTGTGTGCCAATACACTTTGAATTATCTTACAAAAAGATGGCGAGGAAAGTCGCATAAAAACAACGCCTGCGTGGTTGATGATCCTTAGACGCTTCAAAAACCACATTTTTTTAAAATAAACTATTACCGCACTGAAGATATTTATATTTTTATAGCATAGCATTGACTTAGAAAAAAATGGCCAATAGCGAGTTGGACTCGCGCACCAAGGGTTCAAAGAATATGGATATTTAAAATACGAAAAACCATATCCAATCATAATATGTACCGAAAAATCGTCTAACGAATCGCCTCAATTTAGTTTTGCTTCTCGTCACTAGATGGCGCTACTAATACGTTATAAAGCACATGTCAAAAAATACGTTTGTTTAAATATCATTTTACTCTGTTTTTTTAGTATTTGTTGTTATTGTGGCAACAGAATTACATCATCTGTGAAAATTTCAACTGTCTAACTATCACGGTTCATGAGATACAGCCTGGTGACAGACGGACAGCGGAGTCTTAGTAATAGGGTCCTGTTGGTTACCCTTTGGGTACGGAGCCCTGAATACAGCTGTCTGGAAAAACAAGTGCGAATCGGAGGTTCCGAAGTATTAAACAAAACGTACAGATATACATAATTACTTTGGAATACGGTTAGAATAGGTTTATTTGTCAAGATTTTCGAATGATTTCTCAGAAACTGTACAGTTTGGAAAATAGTAAAGATTATGTCTTAGCATGTCCAAACAAGACCTCATTTGACATAGTGTCAGCATATTTGATCAATTATTTCAGTTTCGGCAACAGTGTGTCACTATTTCCCATAAATCCAATTTTCAAGTCGATACCATTAGTAGTTCGGCAGTAAACTGACTTCAAAATTTAGATTTAAAATTGTAAAGCGCAGGATATCGGCAGAATGATTATAACAATAATAACAGTCTTAATTGAACAATGTAATTGAAGCTTCAGCAACGGTGACGAGGCGTCGCGTCAATTCAATTTCAAAAGGCAGGTGTACTACTAGTCCATTTTCATGGGACAAGACAACAATAACAAGGCTTATCGAAGAAGCTACACAAAAGTAAACGTTGAAATGAACCTCAAAATGGTGGTGTATTTTTCAGACGAGCAAAGAAAAGAAAAGAATTTTTTATTCTGATAGAGTAAATTACAGCAGCTCCGTGGTTTTCGTTCTAGATAAGATATTCCTGCCAATGTTAAATAAAAGAAAATCATTTAGAAATAAATTTTCACTTAGTATCTAATACAACCGTTTTGGGCCTGAACGCACAACGAATATTTTTAAGTCAAAATAAAATTACAGGTGTTATTTTATGACGATTTCGCTGGAGCAATACTTTAATTTCGTAATAAGTGTTTAGTACGAACGTTTGAAAACCGCTTAGCGAATTTAACAATATATAACATGTTCTTCAATATATTATGCACACCAAAATATATTTATACATATACTTAAATACTGTGACAATTTAATCTTTCTGAAAATGTACTGTAGTAGTGCTTCTCTTACGTCTAGAGAGAGGAGAGACAGATGTTTTGCATAAACCTCTAAAACTTTTATCACTACTGTGAAATGAAGTAATTTTGTTTCCACTGCAAGTTGTTCAGAAGCTTGAGAGTTTACTCAGATTCGGAGTAAACTTATTATTAGATTTTGTTAGTATTGTAGTTGGAAGATAAAATTAAGATTTGAAGAAACTTGTATTATTATTAAGGGTTTCCAACAAATGTAGTTATCGTAATACCACAGGATAAAATAGTAGGAATATAATAGCTACAGAAACACCAATTATATAAACAAAGTTCGAATGCAATTTTTGGGTTAGGCAGAGGTTGTTTAAGTGTACTAATACCAAAGCTAACTTCTTTTTTGTGACTTTTTCTTCCAATGGACACGAACCATAAATTCTTCTAATTTTATCATGCGTGGGAGTGGAACGCGATGCCGGAGTCTGTATTCCCTGAAAACTATAACTTGGGTGTCTTCAAGTCGAGGATGAATATGCACCTTCTAGACCAACGCGCGTGATTATAGATGCATTTATCGAAGGAAAAACATCGTGAGGAAACCTGCACACTCCTCAGAAGCAATTCAAAGGTGTGTGTGAAGTCTACCAATCCGCACTGGGCCCGCGTGGTGCACTATGTCCAACTATGTCCCATACACTCTGTAAGAGAGTAGTCCTGAGCCCCTGCAGTGGAGACATAATTATGTAGGCTTTTGATGATGATTTATCGCTGTAATCCTAGTAACATTTTAATTGTTGGTACTTGTGAGTTGGGATGTGTCCGACTATTTCAGGCATACATAACGAGTATGGACGGAATTTTGCATAAAGACTTAATGTGATGGAATTTATTTGTGTTTGTGTACTACGACTGCTATATTACTGGGAATACATTTAGGACACTTTTTGTCATAGAATTTCACACGAGCGAGGTCGTTTGCAAGAACTCGTATTTTTTGCCATGACTAATCTGAGAATAATGGCTTCTTTTTATCATATATTGAAATAAAAGGATTGATTTCTGAAGTTACGCAAGAAGTCATTATTTATACAATTATACAAGCTCTGCCCCCTCAGAGCTTGTATAAATTAGAGCGCAGTTCTTTTGTCAATAGATTCTAAAATATTTTTCCACTGTTTTACTCGTTATTTACGTCCCTCAATAGAATTTTATATTTAGTCAATAGAGAAGAAGACAATGGCCGAGTGTAAAGGGTAAATCCGCAATACTAGGACCAGAAAGAATAACAGTAAAATTTAAGTGGCCAATGAACTATTTTTTATTTAACCACATTTCTCTGAAGGTTTTATCCTAAAACTTGTAGATGGTTTCGAAGACAACACGATAAGAAATTGGATTCTCGATAATCTTTCTTTAAGATCCCCAGATTGACATTTCAATTTCTGCAGAAACTTTTCTGGAAAATTTCCTAATTTATTTCTTTTTGTAATTTTAATTTGAATGTAGGGTCAAAGAGAGTTCAGATCACTACCGAAAGCGATTTAGAAAAGTTTTCGCCCTCTTACCCAATTATATAATACCTTAGTACGTGATATACAATTCGATTATACTACAATGCTTAATATGAGTATTATATTATGTTTTGATAGAGATTTATGTATGTACAATAACCGCATGTTTGCGTTTAAAAAATTTAAATTGTTCATTTCAATAAAAATTAATACTGCGAGTAAATCTGACCCCAAAATTTCAGGGACTAGGTTGACAGTAAATCTAACACGAATGCTGCCATAGTTCATAGTTCTAAGTGTTGTTCTTTATTTTATTAGATATACAATTTACTTTATTAAGCCTACATTTAAAAAAAATTGACATCGGCACATCTCTATTACAAATTTCCTAATTTTATCAACACTTGTCTGCACACACTTTCAAAATAGTCCGTGAAATTCTGGTCTTGTCTTGTCTTTAAGGTAATTTTTTTTTTCAGTGCGCAAAATTATATAATAGAACAAGTCAATGCGTTCAAAAAGAACTAGAAACCGACTTCAATTACCCTAAAAGTCTACTTTTACTACGGCAAATTTTAGATTTATATAGTTTTCTCATAGATTCTATTGTCGGAATGGGACCACACGGAAAGCACCAGCTTCCAAATAAAAAAAGAATCATCCAAATCGGTTAATCCAGTCAAATGTTCTGAGGTAACAAACATTTTAAAAAAACATACCCGTCGAATTGATAACCTCCTCCTTTTTTGAAGTCATTTAAAAATTGTGTGCGCATGGATGATTGCTTGCATGCTGATTACTGACTCAACTCAAATTGAAGACGATAATACATGAATATTTAAACACTACATTTATGTATACTCGTAATTGTTTGCTAATAAGTAATTTATATCAGGAAACAACCTTATGTCGTCCGCCTCATAGGGTACATAATAACATCATTTATCAACACTCCTGAAATTGAAAATTTATATAGACACTTCATTTATCTACATTATGCTTCGGTGGAATCGTTTAGTATATAGGATGGACACATGTTGTACGAAACACATTTCCACCACTATTCTTTTGTTACGCCCTAGATATTAAAACTCCTACGAACAAACAATCCGGGACGGGTTCGATTCCCAGTAGAGGTGTCTGTCGTTACATGTCCGCCTGGCTGACTAAGGTATGAAAGCTTGCAGAGCCAACACCTCATTATCTTAGGGCTTTTGGGTGCACACGCTTACTAAGCTAGCTAAAATGAAGACCAAGTGCAACCCATTTAACGACGACATATTAAACAATAATACAATTCGCCAATTAGTCTGATTGAAAAATAGATTACGTTGATTAAACACACAATCTAATTTAGAACGACATGGACGAAAATATTGTAGAGTACTCGTAAATGCGTTAGTGTAACCATCATTTTTATGCCAAGCTATTTGGCACCGGCCACTTCACCAGTTCGTTGTTAATACGTCAACGAACACATCGTTGTTACTATCATAGTCAATTAGTGTGATCAAGAGAAATGATTCAAATTTTAGATCGGAATAATTCTCAGTCTACGCCAGATGCTCGCCCTCAAGTCAATTGTAGTTGCAAAACACTTTATCATATTGCAATAAGAGTTTTAATTAACAGGATCCCTCTGCGAATGCTGTTGCCATAATCTTTTAAAATAGCATAGCTGGCTTTGATAAGTAATTACCTGAAAATAGGAGATGAAATTATAGTGTCGCGAAATAAATATCATTGATTTACAACTATAATAGCCGTTACGCAGCTAATGGTTCATAGATGGCGCTTTGAAAAATAATCGAAAAAAGTGTATAAAATGAAAATTGTTATTCACTGTGAAGTTGTATGCTAATGATACACATTTCGGGACATCACAATATGATGTCCTATGTTTAGATAGTTACTTCACAAATCCAGCTATTATATAATAAAAGATTATGGCAACAGAAATTTAGTATGAAACTTTGAAGGAGTTGGATTGCTTTAAAGAATAATTTATTAACTGTTATTATTATATTATTAATTTCTGTGGGATAGGCCACAATACGGTTGAATAAGTAAGGTCAAAATTCGAACACCCATTGATACCTTACCATCGCGATCTTACCAACCGCAGGAAATGTTTCCAGACATCCATGCCATTATGCATCATATATGTCTCTACTAATAATAAAATCATCCATTATTCAGCGGTATTTGTGCTCGCAACAGCGTAAACCGCAGACCGGATTTTGATGGAGTTTGGGCCCAACCTCGTTGGAGGGAACGTGTGGTGAGAGTATTTAAAAATTAATGAATTGACTAAAATTGCCTACTATCCTAGTGATGATATAGACTTCGTACCTTATCGTAAGATCATATTACTTGTCGCTCCTCTTTCGATCCCCTTTGTCGCCGTACCCCCGCGCCCCTGTACCGCGCGGGCGAGAACTCATTAATGCGGTTTACCTATAGTCATCACTTAGCAAGTGGGCTAGTAGCTTCACGATTGGACTCACAATCTAGAGGCCCCGAGTTCGATTCCCAGTGGGGATTTGCTTGTTAGTACACTTTATGTCCGAGCTAGCTACCACCACCGTAACTAAATCTGCCACCTATTTGACTGTGTTAATAGCACTTTTTGTTTCGATATGAACGGTAGCCAAGGACCTTATCGTCACTTATCATCAGGTGAGTCCATTTTTATTTAACGCCAAGTGCAAAGCTATTATATATTTTCAACTTAAGAAAAACATCGTGAAATATAGTATTTAATGAAACCAAAAGATATGGAAAGAATTATTACATATACCGTCATGAATCAACCGTGTATCTAATTTATTATGAGTGTTCGTATCTTTGATCGAGGCGGTGGACCACAAATCATAAATTCGTAATCTCACAATTGAACAGATCGTTTTCGGCGTGTTATTTATCAAACGAACATGCACCTGTCGCTCTATGATGTAGGATGTAAAAGACGTAAATAAAATGTTTATTTACAAAGCTTTCTTTAGATGAACGGGAGTATGAGATCACAGAGTCAATGGGAAAACCGCGGTTTAGTTATATGATTATGATTCGATTGAAAAATGATTCACCAAAAATTATTATACCATGGTCTTTAAAATAAGGTAACTAGGAATTATCTAAAAATAGTACATTCAAATAACACAATCACAATTTACATCTTAGCACAATTCCTGGGGTCCATACCCAAGGGATATTAGCTGAATGAACAAGCTCAAAGTCACTCAGCGAGCTATGGAACGAGATATGCTCGGAATTTCTACGGATAAAATACGTAACGAGGAAATGCTTGGACGAACTAAGGTCACAGACATAGATCTCCAATGGGCAGGCCACATCGCTCGAAGAACTGATAACCGATGGGTAGTAAGAGTTCTAGAGTGGCAACCACGTATCGGGAAGCGTGTACTGGGCCGCTTGGAATTTCTGTACGTGATAAAATCCGTAACGAGGAAACCCGTAGACGAACTAAGGTCACAGACATAGATCTGCAATGGGAAGGCCACATCGCTCGAAGAACAGATAACCGATGGGTAGTAAGAGTTCTAGAGTGGCGACCAAGTATCGGGAAGCGTGTACTGGGGAGTCACTGGATGCAAGAAACTCGGGAATGGTCATTGTGGCAAACCATGGAGGAGGCCTATGTCCAGCAGTGGACGTTTCCAGGCTGGTGATGATGGTACACAAAGGATGCCCAGCGGAACCCAAGCCTCCGCTTGTTCATCAGTCACAGAGCTTATAATTTGAGTAGGTAGACACTTGAAATCAAATTACTGCCTTGTTCACCTAGTGCTCCGCTGAAAACCAGGGATGTCGTTGCATTCTGTAGTGACAGCAACATGCTGAGTCGGAGGACTTTTTGGCACAGACATGTACATACTTACCTGTTAATTTTTTTGTATATTCATAGTTTAGAAATATGTATTTAAGTTATAATTATTATTATTTTGTAATTTATGTGCCAAATAAACTATTTTCTTTCTTCCATCTTTCTTTCAAAAATTTAAAATATTTGCATACCTGTAAAGGTGAAATTATGTCCGTAGTCATATGTACAAGTACCATATTCTAAGCAATTAAGCAGATTTTTATATTTAAGCTTATTTTTATCCTTATGAGGACTTACAAATTTAAATTCATCACAAAAATAGTTTTGCAGTTTTTTGAAACATGGTTTCAATAAATCGAGTTTTGAAACACTTGTACCCAGAGCCGGAACCCCCTAAATTATTTCGAAGCGGCCATTTTGACAATATTCAACATAATGCCATCTAGCTCGTACCTAGGCTCGTACTATAGAAACAACAAGAAAATCCCTCAATAAATACCAAGAATTTTCGAACGCTTCTGTATCACAAACCATACATCAAAGAAACCAACGTTCGCAATATGACGTAATCGACAAAAATCATATTGTTTACGAAACGAAACAACATTGTTACGACATCGTTATTGATGGCGGATTAGTTCCCTTGGACACACACGAGCGATGCGGAAACGTATTAGTTTCATGGGTTTTCGGGCTCTCATTCATAATTACAGACAATAAACATGACGCATATAACGAAATCCATTTACAGAAAAGGTTTCTGCTTCGAAAATAAGTAATTGAGTTCATTTAAGTTTTCATAAGGTTCCTTCATAGACCGCCGCATCGGACTTATTGGGATTTGTCTTAAGAGGCTATGTTGGTAAGACCACGTGGTCAGTTTCAAGGTTGAATTGTTTTGTAGCTGTCCCTCTCCGAGCCCTATCCTACCCGAGCGCGTACGGTGAGACAGCATACATTATGCGATGTTATCCACCCGTTATTTGGATGTTTCGTAGTCCAGGGATCATTTGAAGGATACAGTATATTATGTAACCATTTTTTAATACAGTATACTAATGAAATTTCAGATGTCGGTGGTTTTTCCAAATTGTTCTAAATTGATTCATACTCTTGTAAATCAGGTTCAAAGTTGGGGCTTTTTATTACCGAAAAATACAATACTTTGACGCCCTGTAACTCTGGAAGTATATATTTAAACGAAAATCGGACTCACCACCGACACAGATATTAGTTTCTAAATTGTGTCTTGAAAATTTCATAGATTTTCATAGCTTAATACTCAAAATATGACTGGACTACGTTTGTATGGGCGCTTTGACAACAGCATACCCTCTTAATCACCACGCTGGACAAGGGGATTGATGATCACAGTAAGATGTTACGTAGCTTGATGCTGCTGCACATCTCCTGATTTTTTCGGAATCGACTTCTACTACCGCAGGCTGACATGGGGTGGTCCGATTCTAAGGCTGAAACCACACAGACCCTGGGTATATCTTGGCCTTCATCTCACCTGACAGTAATTGAGAGTAAGGACGTTGGATTAAAAGCATTCTTTGCGACCATTCATCCATTTTAACACTGGTGTTTGATGGTAGACTTTGGTTACATGGTTTAATATTTTTTATGTACATCTGATTAGCTACGACCATGTTATCATTTGCAGCTCTCTAACGTATGAAAAATACACAAAAATATTTTTATAGCCAAAAATTCTTAATAAACTTTTTGTTTTCTTATACAGCATGTATACTTCATACGAGCGTATATTTTGAAGACAATGAGTGTTAGTCCTAAACAACACATTTACATAAATTTCGTTAATGTTGTTAATAAAATACCCAATATTTTATTTTTCCATATAAAATAATTGTGCACGCAATGTATTAATTACATCTAAAGTTATCGACTGATTGACTGTTCTTTTTACACGTTATATGACAGTTCAGTATACCGTTAATCCTTTGTCAAGTCAATTTAGCCGCAATACATTGCTGCTCCGTCGTACTTTCAAAAATGATTAACTCTTTATTAATTAAGCTATCTAACAAAATTGCTTTCATAAACGATTTGTAGGGTCGTAAACTATATCGCGATAAATTATACGCCCGTATGAAATATACACGCTGTATATACATATAGGTACGGTAATCATAGCCTGCCTCAAATCCCGTGCTAATGAGTTATTGTGTAATTCTTTGATGAGTACCTAATAAGACTGGTTCCTAATTAACTGTAAAATAAAGCCAAGCATTATAATTTATTTAAATCTAAACTGCAGGCAAGTACTCGTAAGCTCGAGGGGCAAACTAACATTAATAATGAAACTGTAATCCCCAGAATTTTGCTCACCAAACATAATTAAAGCGGACTAATTACTAATTATACATTAAATTACCCGATTATTACGCTCTACTACGTTATTACTGTTGTTCATCAAGGCAGTGGGTGTTTGAATTAGGTCTCGACTGGATCTAGGTTTCTAATTTCACTGTTTTAAGTCAACGTCACTGTGAGCCTTTTGCCGACTAATAAAATTATTTATAATATAAACTAATAATTACTATTCCTGTTGATATAATCGGTACAATTGAGGTACGGAACCCTAAAGATATGAAATCTTTTTTGTGTGTGATATCCGGAGCACGAGAGAGAGAGCACGGACCGTGATGTACCTCTAGATTGGTGCATGATTCCAGCAAAGTAGACCTATTACCGTATGCTGTATGCTGCGCTTGCACATGGCCCCTAAATCACGTGATAGTAAGTGACGATAAGTCCGTCGGATGAAAGCGACTGCACCGCAAAGCCTCAAACTTGAGACTCTGCTACCTTTCATCTCGATCTCCATTTAGATAGTCTGACGCCGAAAGGTACGAATAATTTGGGCCCTTGGCCTTTGAAAAGAACTTTCATTCGACTGCTCGTATAAATCGACAATGTAAACATCGTTTTAAATAAGTCGTTTGACCTCGACTATTCCTTCTCAATTGCACTACAGGGCTTAATAAGCTCGCCCCGAATAAAGCTATCTTTAGATTAATTCCAAACAACTGAGACTATAGTTAGCTGGAAATGAGTTCTCATCCAGTCTGACTCAGGGTTGTCAACTACGGTAAAAATTTAATTCAATATAGCGTGAAACTATTTATTCCCCGACAACATTCTTTAAGATATTTAACAGTGAGGAACAAACAGTGCTCCTTCATAAGTTCAATTTTAAAAATTAAATATAATTTAGAAACGTAAACTGTTATTTCGAAATCTATAAAGTCTAACTTTATTACGGAATGACCAACAACAAAATATTATTAAAAAAACATGTAAGTACTCCATTAATATCTGAAAATAATATATAATATTTATAGTTATAAGCATTTAAAATTTTTAAAAAGTTATTTAACACTGCAAAAGTTAGTTGGTTTGTTCTTGTCTCAAGTATAGTACTACTCGCACAAAAAATCTATAGTACGTCAAATGTCTTGTACGGGCGCGTGACGTGAGTGACACTTGAGTGAGTCACTTATTACCAATTGGTAATAATTTTGGTATAAAATTGTGTTTGCTTTGTCCGGTCTATAACTATAATGTTAAATGTCTTTGAACAAAAGCTACTTTTATTAGGGAAATTTTGGATGTAAATGCATACAAAGTCACGTGCAAGTTATACTATAAACTGTATCTTCCTTCCTTCTGCTCAATCAATCAAGCACTAGCTCTGCTGGCCCACACTCCCAGTTGATTCGAGATGTTGATCTATTAGATAGATATCGAAGCTTACGGAGCCAATGCTCGGAATTCAAATCTATTTTAGGCGCTCTGGTTGCCTTACTGTTGATTGCGGACGTGTGAAGTTCAATGTTGATACATGTTGTGAATGCATGCTAGAAGATCCTCATTTCTATGAAAAATTTTCAAACCGCCCTCGTCCACTCAGACCACAATACATACATGATATTGCACTACCACTTTCTAAACTTCATCTCTGCAGTTCCGGCCCGCACGCAATGTCAATCAAAATATATAACGCACTCCCAAACTGGTTGAAGTGTATAGACAGGGATAAGACCTTCCAAAACAACTTAAAAACATTTCTTCTTGACAAATGCTATTACGGCATTAATGACTACCTGAATGGAAAATAATTTGACTTACATTTATAAAATTTGATTATTACCATACTGACATTTTAATTTATAATTAGACTAGTTTATAATAAGATATCAACTGAATTATTTCTTATTCTTGTTGCAACCAATAATTCTATTATTCTCGTATGTAATTGCTACGCCCGACAGGGCTCATAAGACTGTATATGTATGTACATGTATGTTTTTTGAAAGCAATAAAATGAATATGAAGACATAGATAGACAGAGGCAAGATATAGTTCGAACCAGATTTAATACAATATTCTGCCTATAAAACATAACAGTGACAGCTGATGGACAAGACACAGCCTAAAATGGGTAAACCGAACCATTTTGAACTTGGACAAAGAATCACTTAACCCGTAGAGGGGTGCACTTTTTAAAATTCATTCCTAACGGGGCAAAACATGGAGGAAAACATGTGGAGGGAGTTTGATGTGGGTACGGACACGTGTTTTGGGTTCCAAAAATCCGAACCCTTATAATTTCACTCTGGTGTCTGTCCGTCTGTCACAGCTGGGTACTGTTATAGCTCGAAGTATTATAGCTATTGACAGGAAATTGGAAATAGTTATGCGATGTGTTGACCCACAGGTGCCACAACTGAAACAATTATTAAAATATTTTAATTTAAAAAGGGGCTAACAGGGTCAGAACAGGGGAACAGAACATATTCCAAGATATCTGTAGTTTTTCCATCTTTTGGAACCCTTGGTGCGCGATTCTGACTTACTCTTGGCCGGTGTTTTTTATGTTACTATGATGTAAATGTACTCTTCAAAGTAAATAAAATAACACAAGCTAAAAAAATTCATTGCAAGAACTTCAAGCTACTTATAAATAATGAAAAATACTGTTAAAATTGGTGACCTTAATGCAGACGAAGTGTCATATCAGTAATAAAAATTTTGAAAGAATACGAAAATATGTATTTTATACAAAATTATTTAGACCAACCCTAACACATTGTGGTCCTCCGAAACAACAATTAGCCATTGTAAAACCCAAAAACATCTGTTATCTAAGACAGGTCTATTTCTATAGGAAGACGTAAAGGGGAATTCATTTTCTTTACCCGACAGTTGGTTGGACAGTGTTTGCATGACAGCTTTTCCTGGCGAGGCGCCATTTGAGAAATAAATTTGAAAATGTTTTTAAACTGTTTCGCGGCTGTGGCTCGTGTAGGACTGAAAGTTTTCTTTGAAAACCGTATTCTTTTTAAATTGTTTTTATTTCATACTTTATATCTTAGAAACATTTCACAAACTTTTGCTCTGAAGCCTTCACTATTTAAACGTCATTTTGTATGAATTTCCTCCTTTTAATGCTCGGTTTTTGACAGACTGTATTGTAACGAAATAGATATCGACATACTGATAAAATGTATCTGTCCCGTTTTTGCATTCGGGGCATTACGTGTGCGAGACCAGGGTAGACTTAGAGACATAGGTTTATACCAAAAACATATGTTATATTTCGTTCAGCGGAGTGTAGTTCATTAATCTAAGCTTTTGTACGCAGCCTGCGTGGAAATCAGAAACTATTAGATATACAATCGTGGTGATTGGCAAATCTCGAATTTATGAGGGAAGCTCAATCGAACAGTGAACTTATGCAAGCAATGATGAACCCAAATGACATAAGAATGTCTCTTCACATCATCTTCTCCTGCCACAATGACGAAGTTTTTATCGTTAAATTGAAATGACGACCTTTTACTGATACCTGGCTTTTTAATAAGGAACCTACAAGTTGCACCTGCGACCACAATAATGTTTGCTTATTAAGGTTTCGATCAAACACAGTCGAGAGACCGAGCGTTGCGCAATGTTAGTACAGGAGACGACAAACAAACCCATCACTACTGATACATTCTGCTTCATTGCGATTTTCTTGCCACGCGCAAGTTACTTGGGATACATTCAGAGATATTAGGTCATTAAATGCAGTATTAATTGTCGTTGAAGTATACCACATAAAGATATGCTCGTCGCTTTTTTAATGAATGCCCTTTGTTAAAAACAGTTGTTTCAAATCCGGCCTACACTTGTACACTATTTAAAAAAAATCAAGGAATAATCTAAGTATGTATAGAAAAATACTGGAATCACATGTTTACTTTTATTTTAATTATACAAAATCTTTCTTTTTGTACTGACTGCCATCGTCAACTGTCATTTTATTGACGCCATCTTTGTTTTCTAAGTTACATCTTGCCTGTTTCGTGCGTATTACAAATTGTACAAATAAATTAGACCAGACCAGAATATACAAAAAATATAATTAAATCCCGTATATTTCATAATGAGCTTTTTAAAAAATCAAGTGGACCAATTGTGTCATTTATATTTCATAGAGCTAGGAAATGTGTTTACATTGCAATAGCATTTATCTTTTACACTGATTCGATGAGTAAAGGTATTTTACATAATATCGTATATTTTCACCACATTAGTACTAAAGTACTAAATAATAAGTACTAAATTACTAAATAGTAAGTACTAAATTACTAAATAATAAGTACTAAAAGTGCTAACAAAGCGAATTTTTAGCTTAAAAATAAATTTTTAAAATATATTTTACCATATTAACCCCTTAAGATATGTTTATTTAGTTGAAGGGCTATATGTAACCTGCAAGTGCATGCTTTATGCACATGGCCGAGCGCGCGCGCAGCAGAGCATACATTCTGCGCAACACGAACCTGTCTCAGAGGGCTTTTGAAATAGAGCGGAACTGACTCACATTACAGTAGTCTGAAGAAATATCATTGTGTTCTCAAGTTTATATCAAAGTTCTTGAATTGTTATTTTAAAAAAAACTGTCTACGCGCAAGTTGGACTCGCGCACCGAAGGTTCCGTACAGAATATCGATCAATCTTCTAACGAAAAATTATGTACGCTTGAATCTTAAAAAGCTATTTTAATCATTTAAAAACCAGTCAAGTGCGATTCGGACTCGCACACGAAGGGTTCCGTGCCAATATTTATAAAAACGAGCAAAAATCACGTTTGTTGTAAGAGCCCCCTTAAATATTTATTTTATTCTGTTTTTTAGTGTTTGTTGTTATAGCGGCAACAGAAATACATCATCTGTGATAATTTCAACTGTCTAAGGTTCATAAGACACAGCCTGGTGACAGACGGACGGACGGACAGCCAAGTTTTAGTAATAGGGTCCCGTTTTTACCCCCAGGGTACGGAACCCCAAAAATATTGTATTCAGATTTATATACCTATACCTTGCTTGTTGCCAAATTTCAGGATTCTAGGTCAATTCGGTTTTGATTCTTTGCGGCCGCAATGGAAATCGTCAAAATATGCAGCATAAACTTCACGCGTTCCTAAGAAAAAGGATATTGACAGACAGACAACGCTCTTTTACTTACTTTGATTTGATGCTATTGGTCCTGCGACCTCTACAGCTTCAACCGGACAACGGCGAGCGCGGAAGGCGCTCAGACGGTAAAGTTATTACGAGTACTAGCAACAAGCCTAAGGGCGTCTGTTTGGGACAGACAACGCAGACAACCAAGTAATCTTATATTGACTTCCTTTTGAGGGACGTAACAGGCCAAGTAGGGCTTGCACAATAGGCTAGTTGTCAAAATTTGAAAACTTGGTTAATTATATACTTTAATCTAGATATTATATCCCCAAAAAGCTATATTTTAAAGAAAAAGCAAAATTTACATTACGTATTTTGTATTTAAAAAAAGCAATTTATATTTCCCTCGAAAACGCTGAATAGTGTCATGGCGTCTTGAATGACGTCACAGCTCGCGAAATAACCTGCTCTGTGGTATGAAAACGTCAACAACAACAATGATGTTTTGCGAGGCGTGACGTCACACTTTCTTGCGCCGCGTTCTTCGTGTTCGTTGTCACGTGACCTAATGCCTATTTTTTTCGAATCCATTTTCTAAAAATATTAATAATCTTTAACTTTTTTGAGAAATATACTAGTTTTTTCTTATCTTCGTCTCCTCATTTATAATTAGAAACTATAAACCAAGCAATTTGTTATTAGTGGAAACAGGCCTATTAAGTTTGCATAGAAAACACGCAGTCGATTGGCCAAGTTAAACTCTATTTGGTTCCTGTTTAGATTTGAATCATAATTTTTTTTGGGTGTGCTAGATAAAAAATGATTTGCTATCTCCGCATAATAGCAGACAAACGCACACAGATATTATAAATTACATATGTTTTGCATATTCGTTTCATACTTCTTGACGCGTTAACGCATTAATAAAAAGTAGCCTATATCCTAACCGGCCCTTCAACTACCCATTTCCACAAAAAAAACCAGTCGTTCTGACTCTCCATTTGGACGTAAGGGAAGGACAAACAAACAATTTAAGTTTCGCATTTATAATTATTGCTTTTTCCCCTGGACCGCGAAGGCGTTAAGACGTGTGCACCAGCTTTGTTTATATTATAAATATCTTACTTAAAAAATTTACGAGTGTTAATTAAATCATCAAGTACCAGGTGTACAGAATAGTGAAGAGTATTCATCAACTAAGTGCCCAAAGTACTGATACGCGCTTAGCACCAACCGACCTGTGGTGAGAGATCACGGTTAACTGGACATTGCTATTCATAACTGGTTCCGACCGGCGACCCTATAAACTTTGAACTTGAAACTTTGCCAAAATAATGTCTAAAGTTGTAAGATCACCCCCTGGCAAGCAGCACAATGATTCCGATTCGGATGTATCTACTATACAAAATGCTAATTCGACGCCATTGTTTGTATCTAAACGCAATAAAAAAGCGCGCGAGTTAAGCGACGAGGTACTTACTACATTTAAAGAAGAAATCAAAAACCTGATAGAGGAATGGAAAGGAACCCAAAACTCACTGCTTAACACACTGATTTCTGAGGTTGCTGAAATAAAACGTCAAAACAACCAGATTAAGAATTCTAACGAAGAGATTGAAAAAGCAATGGAATTCCTGAACTGCCAGTACGAAGACATGAAACACAAAGTTCAAGATCTTGAATCTGAGCGTAAACAACATCTGCTACATATAGCTTCATTAGAGTCAAGAGTAGAAGACTTACAGAGAAGCTCCAAGTCGTCTACTATAGAAATCCGAAATATACCAATGTCTGCCAAACCTGAAACAAAAGCCGACTTGTGTAAGATTGTCCAAGATATAGGCAAAGTCCTCAACGTAGACATCCAGCAAACTGTTATCAGAGACATATTTAGAATTAACAACAAACTTGGAAAAAGCACAATTTTTGCTGATTTTACATCTGCTGTCCTTAAAAACGAAGTTATTTTTGCAGTCAAATCCTACAACAAACAGCATCCCGATCAACGCCTCAACACTTCCATTATAGGAATCCAAGGTCAGGTAGCACAAATTTATATTTCTGAAGCTCTGACTACTAAAGGGCGAAGATTATTCTACCTTGCCAGAGACTTTGCAAAGTCACAAAACTATGACTTCTGCTGGACCAGTAACGGAAAGGTATTCATGCGCAAATCATCAGGGTCACCACATATTGAGGTCAGGGATGAAGCACAATTCGTTACCCTCAAAAATCAGCAGTGACTAGGATTAATTCATTTCTCCATTTTCTTTCAATCTTTATGTGTATACCCACCTACCTACCTAAAATTTATAAAGTGTGTATACAGTAAGCTATACTCTCTATCCCATAACATTTGTCCGTTCAATTTTGTTAACGCTAAAAAGCCACAGCAATCCATCACTGGCCACTACCTATTCTTACATTTGCATATGTCGTTAAAAAAATTCTATTTTTCCTATGGAAAAAACTGTCAAGCCGAGAGTCACAAATACCTAATAAGCAAAATACGATTATATAAACAATACTAACCTAATAGACAATATTGATAAAATTTCTGCTGGTAAGTCATTTTTATGCCAACCTGAACTCTGTAATTCTTTTTTGCGACCGGCAAAATCAAGAAACAATAATAATTTAAAAATTTTAACTCAAAATATAAGAAGCATTACCAAAAATTTTGATGAATTTGAAGTACTCCTGACAAGAATAAACATATCATGTGAAATATACATCCTTACAGAAACATGGAATGCCAAAGTCACAAATTTTCCCTGTCTTAAAAACTATGACATGCACTACACTAAATACAACCTTAACCAAAACGATGGCATTGTGGCATATACTAAAGAAGGAATGGACTGTTCTGTAACGGAGATCCCCCTGTCGGATGCCACCTGCTTAGCAATAGATATTAAGAAAGACACGGTGGTGATAGGCATTTACAGATCTCCATCTCACAAAAACATAGACTCTTTCATAACCTCTTTAGATAAGCTATTAACTAGATACAGAAACTACACAAACATTGTAATAATGGGAGACCTAAACATAGACATTAAAACAAGTAACGAAGATAGAAATTCGTCAAATTATCTAAATCTTATAGCTAGTCACGGACTATTAATTGGACATGAATACCCAACTCGAGAATATAACTGTATAGATCACTCAATGATAAAATCTAAGTATCCTTCCATTACAATTGTTATGGAAGCGCCTATCACTGACCATTGTTCTATTCTTACAAGTATTTACTTAAAATATAAAGTAAATGAATGGAAGGACAAAGCTACTCATAAACTAAACTACGATGCCATTTTAACTGAATTAAAAGCAAAAGACTTTAGTGATATACTAAATTCAAATGATCCTAACTGGTCTGCCAATCAACTGCTAAGTATACTAAATAATTCTATTCTTAAAAATACTCTTAAATTAATGATGCCAAAAAGGCTACGCTGTTTGAAACCCTGGATTACACCTGGTCTCGTACGTTGCATGAGAAATAGAGATCGTATGCATTTAAAATGTAAAAATGAACCTAATAACCAAGTCCATAAAATTACCTACACTAGATATAAAAACTACTGCAATGACCTATTAAAGCGCCTTAAACGAAATTTTGAAAAAGAAGAGATAAGAAAATATGCTAACAACCCCAAAAAGAAGTGGAAAATAATCAATTCAATAGCGAATAGAAAAATAAAAAAACATACATCGTCCGATCTCCTAAAAATAGGTAATACTCCAGAGATTGCATTGGAAAAGGTAAACAAATATTTTTCTAGCATCGCCAAAGACTTAGCAGATAAAATTATAACTAATAGTGATACAAATGCATTGCATTATGAACCCTTATTTTCATCCATGAACTCCATGGTAATGTTAAGTACTTCTGAAGAAGAAGTAGAGACCATTCTGCTTAATCTGAAATCTGATAGTGCAATTGGATGGGATGGGATATCAACTAAATTGTTAAAAATGTCTAAAAATATTATAGTCCCACCATTAACAAACATATTTAACCTATGTTTAGAAACAGGTACCTTTCCACAGGTTTTCAAAATATCAATCATTCACCCCATCTATAAGTCTGGAAATAGAGACTGTGTCGGCAGCTACCGTCCAATCTCAGTACTACCAGTTCTATCCAAAATACTTGAAAAAATAATGAATAAACGGCTGTTATCATTCTTAGACAGTGAACATATTTTGTCAGATAATCAATACGGATTTAGAGTAGGTAGGTCGACATCACATGCGGTATCTGGTCTTACCAACTTTGTAGCTACTCAGATAGACAATAAAGACAAATGTGTGGGAGTGTTCCTAGACTTGGCAAAGGCTTTTGACACTGTCTCTATTCCAGCTTTGCTCAAAAAAATGGAAACGATCGGTGTTAGAGGCAATGTACTAAAGCTATTCACAGATTATTTACAAAGTAGAACACAGAGAGTAAAAATCGACGGAATTTACAGTAATGACGCTCCCATCACCTTTGGTGTACCACAAGGCAGCGTCCTTGGGCCTACCTTGTTCTTAATTTATATAAACGATCTATGCAACTTGAAGCTAAAATGCTGCAAAGTGTTCACTTTTGCAGATGATACGGCGCTCATTTTCTACGGTAAAACTTGGGACGAGGCCAAAGCTCAAACAGAACAAGGACTGAAAATTATAGTAAACTGGCTTAGTCAAAACTTACTTACTCTCAATGTTTCGAAAACAAAATTTCTTTTATTTGGTAATTCGTCGCGCTCGTTGCCTGTCGATCATAACTTCGATATTAAAATACATACCTGCCATAATAATAACGAGATGTGGTGCAATTGTAACTCCCTTGACAGAACTAAAACTTTTAAGTACTTAGGGGTTCTGCTAGACGAAAAATTAACGTGGTGTCCACATATTAACCAACTAACAGATAGGACGAGAAGACTGATACATATTTTCAAAAAGCTAAGACATGTAACTGATTACAACTTACTGAAAACTGTTTACTTTGCACTTGCCCAATCTATACTATCTTATTGCATAACGTCATGGGGCGGAGCGCGTAAGACTCATCTTATAAAACTTGAGAGAGCGCAACGATCATTATTGAAAGTAATGACGTTCAAACCTTTTAGGTATCCCACTGCGGAGCTGTATTCTGAATGTGATGTGTTGTCAGTTAGACAGATATTCATCCGTGATACTATAATAGCACAGCATAAACAACTGGTGTATAATTCTGAAATACCGGCTAATGTACGACGTACAGATATGGTCTGTACTAGATTACCAAGTAAAACATTCTTTATCAATAAATTTCAGTGCTTTCTTGGTCCCATGCTTTACAACAAAATTAATAAAATTTTAGATATATTCCCACTCAACAATCTGCAATGTAAAAATACACTTAACTCCTGGCTAAAGACTCAAAACTACGAGAAAATAGAGAATTTATTTGTCATATCAAAATAGTTGTTACTTTATTTTTAATCATAATATATGATATTCATTATATCGACTCAATTTAATAGGTACTACATTATTTATTAAAATATTAGTAAGTTAACAATTATAATAGTTATGTATTCTTAAGTTCATACTTTTAGTTGTCTCACTATTCCTCAATGCACAACTATAAAGTTGGTGCGGGTATTTGTAATATATATATAATTATAATTTGTGAATGTAACTTTGTTCATTCTTTATATACCCTCAGAGCATAAATTGTTTAGTTAAGTTGTTTAGTTTTAAACTGATGTCAATGAAAGAGACTAGCATCTAAGTTACAGGCTCGGCCTAGTTTAGATGCTAGTGTTCACATTAATTTCCAATGCTACTTGTACTATTAGATTAAGACCATTGTAAACAATTGTATGAAATAAAAATACTTTTTACTTTTTACTTTTTACTTTTTTTAAATATTAAATAGTATAGATGTAATAATCAAAATAAGAAGAAACTTCAAATATACGAGTATGTTTCTACAAATTACAGAAAACATTTTCACATTTCTCTCACAAGCCAATGTAAGCCATGAAGGATGCTAGTCCCTGATGAATAGACGACAAATTCATTTTCAAATGGATCTAATTTTTCACTCGAGTGCGAGATACAGGCATGGAAGCTATGTAACTTGGATCAAATATGAAATGTTATTACCAAAAAATATCTACGAAGTTAATATTCTTAAATGTGAAGAATTGCGGAGGTAACGAAGTGGAACCGTTCGTCGGCAAATCGTGATGACGCATTTTTTTAAAATTGTTTTTATAATAGTATCATATTCTACAAATAATTCTGAGAATGTATTATAATTGTGATCAAAATTTATACAATTTTCAAATTAACTACAACAGTAAAATTCAGTCGTGGGATACATTATTAACCGAGGGAAGAAAGTGTTCCATTACCAACGAGTGTGTGACCTAATTAATACACACGAGGTAGGCATCGCACTTTCTACCGAAAGATACTTTGAGCTTATCACCTGCGAGGAAAATCAGGCATCATCAAAATTTCACTGCCACTGACGACATTTTAAGTAACTTTTAGTGTGTAAGTTTAGTGTACAACATTGATAACAATTTAGATATAACAAAAGAAGGCGTCTCACGCCTGTTTAATCAAGTATCATTTTGTGAATTTCGACATCAAAACCTTTTGTGTTTCGGCGTTTACTTATTAACAATTAAGAAAACTAGCACGTTAACAACAGATTTTCATACAGTTTTTTCTCCCGCTCAGCGCGTTAACAATGTGTTATAAACACTTTTTTCAACTGCTTATTTAAATGACAGTAATACCATACATTCTACCTCCTGTGCAAAAAAAGTAAGGAGGTACTTTCCGAATGGGTATTTCGACACCTTTAACGTATTTTACTGCACGAGTTTCCAATGAAAATATATGGTACTAGGACTAGAAATGTATCGAGGCGGTTATACAGTTGATTTTTTACACCTCTGATAGTAAACTTTACATTTGTTACATATTTCAAACTGGATACAAATAGTGCAATCCAGAGAAAACTGGCTCAATTTGGAGGAGGCCGTTACCTGTAGAGTTCTTGCAAAATAATTTCAATATAAAATTATTAACGTACCATAAATTAATTCTATTCTATAAAACTGTTATAACAATTACATTAACTAACTACTCAATCTTTATTATTGATACTAGCAAAACTAATTCAACTTTGTAAATAGCATTTTTGTAAGAAATAAAAAGCTTTTTATTTTATTTTTTATTATACCTCTATATTTCACTTTGATACCTCTGACGGATTGATCCTGTAAGTGTTCAATTTTTCCTTTCAAAACACAAATAAACAACTGAAATCTCATTGCGATTACGAACCCGCTGTCCAGAGGTGATTTATGAAAGAAACGCATTTTCAGTAAAGAACTATTCCGTCAGACAAGAAGAAACGAAAAACAATGAAACTCCTTAGAAACTTCACTGCGCAAACAAAATTTTTATTCTTCTTTACTCAAATAAAATAAGCCACAAATATCCAGAAAATTTATATCTCCTAAAAGGAAGTAATAGCAAAACAATATGTCCATAAAAAGTTTATCCTGCCTTGCCAAGAGGTTTATTGTCTCTGGTAGTCTCTAGAGACTTGATGGTCAAACTGCAGATAAAAAGCTATGGAAAAACGATACAATATATCCGGAAATTCATAGTGTAGAGACTCTAAAATTCCCTGGAGAGTTTGCGCTCGAGTTTTATCTTGTAGACTTCTTTTTTTATAATCACCACCAAGTTTCACTTTGACGTAACAAAATTACATAACAAAAAGAGCTTTATTCTTGTCATATCGTAACAGATTTTTCATTCAAATTTCGACCGGTTACCGATCAGCGGTTCCAACGTGGCCACACAACGGGCAACGATCCTAGAAAACCCACGATCGAGACAGGAGGCGTGCGGGGACATTAACCTCCTTCTTCTTCTGAGAGGAGATCGTCTGGCTGTAGTAGCTGGCACCACTTCCACTCACGCATAATGGACAAAATATCCACCCAGACAAAAAAGTGTTTCCAAAATAGGCGGGGTTGGTTTAGTAATAGGGTTCCGTTGAAAAGCATATTTGAATATGGAACCCTATAAAATAGTATGACGTAAATGGAAATGAATGGCATCTTCGTCCTGAATTTGACGGCCTATAAAAGTATTTTCACGGTAAAACAGGCTTGGCCTCTGCAATGAACGCAAGGCCCTTTTACTTAACACAAACTTGAAATTGTTTAATCCAGAATTACCACCGTAGTAGGGCTAAGAGAAACCACAAAGCAGTAAATAGCTCTTTGAAATACATTTTTGGGACGGGGCTGTGGTCACTGCTATACCATATACTTCAACCCCCGGAGGTAGATGCTACACGACACAGCATCATAGATATCATTGAAAATATTTTTTTTATTTTCTCTGCGGTATAGTTTTTGAATTATCGTGAAACATATATGAAAATACCTTCACCCACCGTACTATCTCCGAAGGTTCCAGAGTCAAAAATCTGAGATCATCATAGAAGACAGGACTTTCTAGTACAGTTTTTGAGTTATAATCAAAAAACCTTGGCTAATTCGATTGATACAAGACCATCCTTCGTTGCGTTACTATTCTAAGTTATTGATAATACTTTTTCAATGGCATATCGAACGCATTGGTATCAAATATACGATACGTACTTCTATATTTTATGTGATATTTTCATACTTTATCTCAGTTATAAAACATATAACAGCATGAATAAAAATGATGATTTTATCTTTCATTCCCATGTTCAAACGTAGATAGATTTCGATACTTAGAGTAAAGAGAGATCGGTAGCTATTAATATTTTAAACATGCAGATAACAGAAGCTCTGCTTACTATCTACTCTAATATATCATAAGTTTCTAGCTCATTGTTATCTCGTAATTTATTAAGACGTATTTTATAAACGCCATTGCAAGCCTGTTCGTTATTTAAGAGGGTATGCTGTTGTCAAAGCGCCCATACAAACGTAGTCCAGTCATATTTTGAGTATTAAGCTATGAAAATCTATGAAATTTTCAAGACACAATCTAGAAACAAATATCTGTGTTGGTGGTGAGTCAGATTTTCGTTTAAATATATACTTCCAGAGTTACAGGGCGTCAAAGTATTGTATTTTTCGGTAATAAAAAGCCCCAACTTTGAACCTGATTTATAAGAGTATGAATCAATTTAGAACAATTTGGAAAAACTACCGACATCTGAAATTTCATTAGTATACTGTATTAAAAAAATGGTTACATAATATACTGTATCCTTCAAATGATCCCTGGACTACGAAACATCCAAATAACGGGTGGATAACATCGCGTAATGTATGCTGTCTCACCGTACGCGCTCGGGTAGGATAGGGCTCGGAGAGGGACAGCTGCAAAACAATGCAACCTTGAAACCGACCACGTGGTCTTACCAACATAGCCTCTTAACACTGACTCACCCGCTGCTTTACCTGCGTGAAAATTTCTTCGTCGGTCGGTGGTAGACAACTAAAGGGATCCATGTTCTAATTTCTGAATTTGCCTTAAGAAGGTACTGCACGAAATTTTGTTAGTTAAAGTCACTACTATTATGAGCTGAGTTATGTAGCTCTGGTTTTCCCATAGGTTCAGTTGGCAGTCGCTTCCGTAAAAACTGTTATCTACGCCAATACCATGGGATTAGGAAGCCAACCCCGATTTAAAAACGGAATCAGGATATGACAATGATGATTAAATCAACTCACGGATTATTTTCTCGTTGACTCGCGAGAGAGCAATAGCGATACTTACTTCCTTGTCGGCAGAAATGCATAGCATCACATTGTCTCAATAAAATCAACGTAAGCGACAACTCATTCATTGCTTGAAACTAGAAAATCAATTGAAAAATCATTTGTGCTGCACTTAGGAACCATAATTTCCTTCATAACTGCATAAAAATAAGCTGATAATCTTAAGTAGATTCCTAAAACCAACAATTTATGTGTTTTAGAAGAGCAGACTTTGAAAAATAAATGTATCGAGACCTTATATAATTTTCACATATCTTGTTTCTGGTTGTACTATTCCTTGCATGTCCTCGAGATATCATTTATATAATATCTAGTCTCTATCTGCTACCGTTAGTGAGAAAAATAGATTTTCACGACGCCTCAAAATCAGTGTTTACTCCAACAATGCATTTTATAGTAATTTTAGCGCAGCTTCATCTCTCGTACTCTGGATGAAACTAAAGTATGAAAGTCTGGTTATATTTAAGTATAATTCACTAATGATATACAATAGTGATATCACAAATATATACTTCTCATCAGAAAAACCGAAACACCTTGCAAGTTTATGTTTTGTAAGGATTATAAGAAAAATGTGTATATTTAGGAATATATGTCAAATGTCGTTTAATTGTGAATAATATGAGGTGTTCAAATCCTAATGTTAATGTTCTAAATTCAAATTAAAACATCAACTTTTTCGATTTTTCTGATGAGAAGTATATTTTATATTTTTAACCGACTTCAAAAAAAGAAAAGATTTTCAATTCGATGCGTATGTTTTTTAAAATATTTGTTACCTCAGAACTTTAGACTGGATTAACCGATTTGGATGGTTTTTTAAGCTGGTGCTTCCCGTGTGGTCCCATTTCAATTTGGTCCAGTTCTGACAACGGCATCCATGAGAAAACTATATAAATCTTAAATTTGCTTTAGTAAAAGTAGACTTTTAGGGCAATTGAAGTCGGTTTCCAGTTCTTTTTGAAAGCATTTACTTGTTATCTATAAATAGGCAGGCTTACGTTCAACAGAGAAATATTATATATATTATATTATAAGCTTGAAGATGTACAAAAGTAACTAAATCCAAATATACTCGTATAAGAAACTTACCTAATAAGTTGAATAGAACGCATCCATATAAATTCATAGAAAAAGGATAATGTAATATCATATTATGGCGGATAATAATGTGAAAGGTTTTCTGTAATGTAATCACTCACGAATGATATCTGAGCCCCGTACAATACTTTTTAGCTTGAAGGTTGGATTAAAGAGGGCTCATTAATTAGCCTGTGAAAGTCTGAAGCCAATGTAGATATTGTATATATATACCAGGATCTATCCGTATATATCTACATACACATTGATGGAAACTTACAAACAATCGAGGAACAGTAAAAAAAATCTAAATTGTTATGTCTTTATTCTATGTAAATTTTATTCAGATCTTTTTCGACGTCAGTAAATATGAACGTACCCCCTTTCGGAAAAGCGCTCTGCAGATAAAAAATGAAAAATTGTTTATTTCTTTAAAAACTTATCTGAAGCAGCATACAAGGTTGTAATCTCCTTGTAAGTATAACAACACCTGTGCCAGGAGATACCGCTCTTCTTATCCGAACCCACCTAAAGTATATTTAAATGAAATAAACGACGAACTATAAATGAAGTATCTAAATAAAATAATAAAGACAATTATATAAAAATAATTCGTTAAAGTTAAAATAAAAGGTTTTAGCAAAATTATTATTACTAAGACTTGGCTTTCGTCCGTCTGTGACCAGGCTGTATCTCATGAACTGTGATAGTTATGCAGTTGAAATTTTCACAGATGCTGTATTTCTGTTGCCGCTATAACAAATAATAAAAAACAGAATAAAAAATACATTTAAGGGGACTCCCATACAACAAACGTGATATTTGCTCGTTTTTATAAATAATGGTACGGAACCCTTCGTGGGCAAGTGCGCCTCGCACTTGGCCGGTTTTCTGTTAGTAGCTGTAGTAATCGCAGTAAGATGTCGATGCGCAGGTGGATGCTGCTGCACGTCTCCTGATTTTTGTCCTTAGCTACCTTTTACGATACCCAAGGGATGACTTGGGGTGAATATATTCTAAAGCGATGACCACACGGTTCATGGTAGTGTGCTTTATACGAATAGCAATAATACATAACTTTAGCGTTAGTACGTATTTCGACAGGTTTAGACGAATCATAGCCGCGCTCGAACGTTTTGATGTATACTTCGACAAATAGGCGAAAGGAGTTCTGGTGAATTACCCCATTTGGAAGTTTTATTACCTACCCCACATGGCTCATTAAATTCTCTCGCATTAATGTGGCGATCTTATAGCTCGTTATAAGTTACTTTGAAACGTCTGGGATATATAAAGGAAATCAAATCATTTCTTCTATACAAACGCGTACTGAAACATCATATTTCTAAAGATTTTTCTGACTTGTGAACCCACACCTAATGTCTTTGAAATCTCTATGGCTGTCGACTATTGTTTTGACATGTAATAGTGTAGCATTTTTTCATGTGTTTTGTTTTTATATATAAGATAGGTGGATTTTAATATCCAACCTACCCACTGTATCTTAATGTAAATAATAATTGCAATAATACCCACTGTATCTTGTATTTCACAATACAAGTGAATTTTATTCTTTTTTGTGAAATAAATGTCTTAAACCGTAACCGTATATCGGCAAATGGCTGATGTCTAATGCGTTGAAAGTTTTTTATATATCACATCACCTTCATATCATATCATATTTATATTTGGATATAAAACACTTTTTTTCACAAATATTTTTATTTATTAAAAAATTATTATTGACTGAGCTGCGCGGCTACCTATCTTACAGACGTGCACGCCCCACTCCTGTATTTCAGTGCCCCCTCCGCCCCGCCCGCCGCGATGCCCGGCGCGCTTTTCAGACTGCATCGCAAACAACGGCCACGGCGCTATGGCGGTTTTGTTTACTGTTTGAATTTTTTAATTCGTAATATCTTTTGAATGGAAAGTCCAATTTAAATAATTTAAAAACTATTTTATAGGTAGTTAAATGGTCTTGACCATAAAGTAATTTATTTGGATAAGGATTAATATAAACACATAAATAGCATGGTTTGAATTTGGTTAACATTTTCATTAATGTTTAAAATGAAAAAGGTTGTTGTAGTGACATAACTACAATAGTTGGACATATGCTACCGCGGAGTTTTTTGTAGACATTATGATGTTCTTTAATATTGTTATACATTATTTTGTTCTATCGCTAATAGTTTCGGCAGCGCATTCGACGAAAGACATTTTAAGACTCATTTTTCTACACCTTCGGTTACATTGTTCAAATTTTACCAAGGATCCCTAATTTTTTTCAAAATGAAATGTAGCCTATGTCAAATTGGAAGAATGTAGCATTCTATTGGTGAAAGAATTTTTTAAATCGGCCTAGTACTTTTTGAGCCTATTCATTACAAACATACAAACATACAAAAATAGGTACAAATCTTTCCTCTTTATAATACTAGTGTAGATTAGTAATAAAATAGTATGTGTATTTGTAAATAACTAGCGTAAGAGCGGTTCTTCCTAATACAAGTTTCTTTTAACTTAAAAGGAGTGTCCCAGAAACTGTTATATATAAGGAAAATCATATGTAAAAGTTTTATATATTTTTTCATATATTTGTTTCCATTGCCGAAACATTACACATCAATGCTATTAACACCGATTTTTTGCGTCAGTTTCATCAACTTTTGAACAATGGCCAGCTCCGATTCACTTTCATCCAGCGTCATCTTCTTAGGTCCATCCAATGAGGAGCTCATCGTGTATAATAATTAATAATAATTGGCTCCCTCTAGCTGTGTAGAGCTCCAACGTGGTAGTGTGTGTAGTGTGTAAAAAACACAGTAGATCTTCAGCAGAAGATTGCTTTCTAAAACAAAAGTATATGAACAAAGCCATTGTCACCTTACAGCCCTTGACCCCGTCGACTCACCTTGTCAACAAAATGTCGTTTCCGTCCTCGTAAACATCCGACCTGAGGGAGACGCATCATTCTGTTTGTACTACTCTCAACTCGTATGAATAATTTCAGTATATTGCGTCTGAAGACACCAAGTATTCAGTTATATTCAGGACTAATCCCGCCACCAAAAGCTTTAAGACAGAAAACATAAATAATAATTAACGGGTACAAAAATAACTAAAAAAATTGTTGTTGATTTTCTCAAAAAGCGATCAATCAATTTCGATAAAATTTATATGGGACCACCTCTAAAGTATGCTCTGCCAAACAAACAAAGAATTATCAAAATTGGTTCACTATTGGCGGAGTTATCGCGAAATACACATACAAAAAATACGCGTCGATAAGAGAACCTCCTCCTTTTTTGAAGTTGATTGAAAAGTGAAAGCGAGTTTGATTGTCGACCTTTCACGTTGTATAATTTAAAGGTCGGAATAGTACATACGCAATTTTTATCCCGATTGAACTAGTAATTTCCGTAGGATTATTTCTGAAGTCATCGCAATCGCAGGCAAAAGTTTTTTACTTGTAAGAGAACCGTAGTTTTCTTTAAACTTAGCCACTTTTGCCCACGACCTCTCTCTTTAACTTCCCTCAAAAGTTCTTTATCTTTATCGGGAAAATGTATTATATGTCCTTTCCTATGCCATTGGATTGGTGCGTGTTAAATTTCAGCAAAACTGATTCAGTCGTTGATCTATAAAATGGCAACGGACAGAGGATCACAGATACTTTCTCTTTTGTGTAAAACAAATATGATTCTGAAACGAAAAGGAAACGAACTATTCCCAATGAAGTACCTCGTTGGAACGTTCCTATGTTTCCCGTATTTCCTGTCCCTCCTACACTTGATCCGCACCGCTTAAGTATAAGGTACATGGGGCCCTGCGGATGTATACTTGTATTGTATACAAAGGATACCAGGCTACGTCTACGCTCCTGATGAGTTTCCGATCAGCCGCATCTGATTGAATAAACCGTATTTATTTCTTACTTGGTTCTTTAAGCGATACGCTCATATTGCGTTCTCTTTGAGACGAGCTTTTAGCTGTTCAAGATAAATTTGTTTATTATCTCGACGCCTAGGGAGCTCTCGTGCTTTGTCTGAGTTAAATTGATTCCTTTTAAGTATCGCTTTTCAGGGTTCCGTACCTCAAAACGAAAAATGGAACCCTTATGGAACACTTTGTTGTCCGTCTGTCTGTCAAGAACCTTTTTCTCAGGACGTGTGATGTACCAAATTGAAATTAATATCAAATGGGTACTCAAGTCTGCAATCGCTTTGATATGTAAAAATATCAAACTTCTAAGTCAACTCAATAAATAAAGAGATACGGTCGTATGTCGCTTATTTTAACGATTTCTCTTGATCATAGATTAGCATAGATTAGATATTACCTTGATAGCACACCAAAACCTATAGGATACTCCCATTGACCTAGAATCCTGAAATTTGCCAAGAAGCAAGGTCTTTACAACACATGTTCCTATAGAGGAATAAATCGGAAAATTATAATTTTTTAATTATATCTAATTCAAATCGCTATTACGATTACAAACTGTTACAGCGCCTGTCAGTATATTCAACAATTGCTCGTTGATGTCGTTTACGCATTTTCAGTGCATATTACGTTACCAATTATTTATGATATTCGGTATGTTAATTATTCATATCGTATATGGAACCCTCTGTTCGCGAGTCTGACTCACTAATGACCGTTTTTTTTTTACTCGTAATATGTAAAAAGATCGACGCTTCCGTAATCTCACCTGGTGGTTAGTAAATGTGGATGGTATTCGTTAGAAATTGTAGAAGACGCCTTATCTGTTTTTAGATTTTCCTAGTGTGCTCTTGAATTTATATGACCGGCCTTGGACCGGCCCATGTCATCCCGCAGGTGCCATAAAAGGCAACAAAATGAAATCATTCAGGGCATGCGCAGCAGCTTCTGTCAATCGTGTTTGTCATAGGAACATGGAAAGTCCTGAGACAGCGTGGCCATATACGAGGAAGGCACATGTCCAACAGTGGACTTATGCAGCGTAGTATAATGATTTAAATTTTTTTGATGACCTATAGAATTATTATCATGACAGGTATGAAATAAGTGCCAGGCCAATAAAATAACAACTAAAATCCATAAATTCGAAAGTGCGTTTGTAAGATTGTTTGCTCTCCCTGCACACAGGGCAGGGCCGGCGGCATGTATTATAAGAAAGGGGGTCACAAACATAATACCATTTTATGGAGGAGACAAGTGAAAATACAAATATTATGCGTGGTCTTCGGAATTTGTCCCACGGGAACTACTCTCTCGATAGTGATACAAAGTGATAGTGATAAGGTCCCCATCTCATTTTGGGCATAGGAATATATGAAGTCACGAGTAAAGGCTAGTAGATACAACAAGTCTAAATTAATAATATTTAAAAAAAGCGTATCATTCAAACTACACTATAATCTTAGTTTTTTTCTACTCCGTTCATAATATAAATATAATTTCATAGTCATCAATCCTTATGCAAAGATCACTTTACGCACAAAAACACGGATATCTAGAAACGTTCTGATCATTAACGAAGATCATTAATACGTATATTCATTACATACGGAACACGTCGCGAGGAACTCGCCCAGGGATGGTGTTACCATCCACATGTTTAGCATAAAACATTATATCAAACACCGGCCAATATGTTGTATATGTTGAAATACAAATAACTACAGGCACTGGAACAGATTGTAATCATAAAATTTTAATGAGATATAATTAAAAAATTGTACTTTTCATACGTATTAATATACTTGTGCTGTAAAACCTGCTTCTTGCCAAATGTCATGATTCTATGTCAATGGGACCTATCCTGTAGGTTTGGGCTCCTTCGTCAAAAATTCGGCGAAAATAGCCTTATCTTTTAAATGTGTGGATCTAGAATCTCAATTTTTTGAGTCAAAATAATCGATTCAATATTTATATCTGTATTCCTATTTCGATTCGTAAATCTATCTATATATTCGTTTCATGAATTTCTTTTCGCACTTTTCACTGTTCATTTTGCACTCTGCATCAGAATCTGAAAAATGCACCTTACCGCGTACTTTCTGGAATAAACCCAGGTCTGAAAGTAAACGAGTTCCATTTCCACCCATCAAGACACCGTACTCAAGACCTATGACCTCCTTTAAAAGCATCCCGACTAACCGCCACCTGAATAGCTGTAAGCAACAGAAGAAAAGCGTAGAATACGTATTCGCGAGCTTGGCTCAATGGATGATGTCGTCATTCACGTTGCGGTTAAAAATAGACTTTACTAGCCGTAAAACATTTTTAAAGTCCAAGCAAACACATCAGCTACGGTGTAAGTAGTGTAATAAATGCTGCCAATAGTTTTTTTCAAAGGTATACGTGTTCGGAATTTCATCTTTGATATATTGGTGGAATAAATATTTCTAGGTGCAAATTGTTGAAGGCTGGAATTCGTCGGAGAGAGAATTTCCCTCAGGTTCGTAGGTAGAACTTTTGATAGTAAATTACGATTACTTGTAACAGTTTGTACAGAAAAAGTAAATCTGAATATCGCAATCGCATCGCATCGCATAATCGCAATACAAAAATAGGCAAAAAACTCAAACATGTGACACTGTTTGGCTCCAGTGTTCAGTCGCTTGGAAAATTGTTACTTTAAAAGGGAAAAGCCAGAATTTATCATGTTCCTAGCGTTTCTCGCGACTTTATCTGCGTGTATTGTAACATGTTAAGGAATACTTTTCAGGGAAACTCCATTCCCTGTCCATGCTACAGCCTACCTATATTTCACGATTAATTGTGAAATAGGGTGTCGAGAGAGAGAAAGATACACATCTCACCTGATAGTAAGGGTGACGAAAAGACTAATAACACTACTGTTCTGATAACAATTTTTAAATACTTTGGTCACAAAACACACATAACAGGCAACACCAAAACCAAAAATGGCGTCAATTAAATGATACTAATCTTGGGACCAAAGATATAATCTGTGGTACAAGTACCTTTAAATAGATCATTTCACTTTGAACAATTCTATCGATACTGGACACTCGTCACTTTAATGAAAGTATTTCGTGTATTGAAAAGAGATGACTGTAGCCACATTTGTCCGTCTTTTTAACGCATGATCCCGGTTTTTAACCTACTTCAAAAAAGTTTTTTATGTTTGTTACCTCATAACTTTTGACTGAGCGAACCGATTTGGATGATTCTTTTTTTATTTGAAAGCTGGTGCGGTTCAATGTGGTTCTGACAATGGAATCCATAAGAAAACTATAAATCTTAAATTTGTCTTAATAAAAGTAGGCTTTTAGGGCAATTGAACTCGGTTTCCAGTTCTTTTTGAAGGCATTTACTTGTTAACAATTGAAATATATGTAAGTTGTACTGAAGTTCAACTAATGCAGTACTAAACAATACCTTCTTTCCCAAAAAATATTTACCCAAATGGCGCAATTCGCTTAATTTTAATACATAATTTTTGACAGAGAATATACATATAGTTAGAGGGGTATAGAATCAAAGTCAGCTATATCCACACTCTGGTCTGTTTTAAACTATGAATGTCATTTTATTTTCTGACCAATTTTATACATGTTAAGAATAACTTTCCTTATCAAAAGTAGCTAAATCCTATAGAAAATCAGCGTCAAAAAGCTGCATTAGAATCAAAGATAGCTATATCTCTATTGCTGAGAAACAAATACAGCTAAAGTCGCGGCTGGCCAATCAGAGCGATCTATTTACGTTTTTTCAATATGGCGTCTTACATATAAAAACGTGCGTCTGCGTCTGTCGATTTTATTGAAATTCAGTGGTTTTTTGGACAATTTCATTGCAAAAAAATTGTTTAAAGTAAAGCTAAAAGTGTAATGGAAGTGCCAGTAACAGAAGCTATACACGGGAGAGGAAGAAAACGCAAGAGAGAGCCGGAGAAATGGAAAGCAAACAGGGCGAAAATTGAAAGGTAAGTACAGACTAGTGATGTGCGCACTGTAATGCAGATTCGATAAAATTGTTGATATTGTTCAAGCATTTTAATTTATTTTCAATTTTGTCCTAGGTACTCGTCGCAGTCGTGGGGAATTGTTTTATAATTCTGACACAGGTGGTCCCAGGACTATTTGCCGAAAAGGAAAAAAAGCAGAACTGATACAACCGTCTACAATTTCAAAAGGCATAGATGTAAAACCACTTAAGCTCAGAGATGTGAGAAATTTACTACTAAAGCACTATGGTGAAAACTGGAAGGAGTTACCTTATTTGGAATACTATAAGAATGTTTTATTTAACATAGACGAAGAAGAAATACAGCTTTTAGAAGAGAACGGAGAAAATGAAACAAATGACATAGAAGAAGAAACTTGTGAGAGAGTCGAAGAAGATGTTACGTTAAGGATATAACAATAAAATTATTACCTTCAATGGAATCCTTCCCTTTCACTTCATTTTAATTATCTTTCTATCTATTACAAAATTATTACGAAAAAATAAAGTTGATTTTTCATATTCTGGTTTTTGAATAGACAGTCTGTTACTTTCTCATTTATACGTATATTGTATTAATCAAACTTACCTTATCTTATAATAATGTAAATAACATTGAATGCAATTTCTATTTTCATTCAACATACCATTATCCACACCATGCGATGTTTCTGTTGTTATGCGTACATCACTAGCATCGTGACGTCATCGATTCAGTGTTGCAATCAAAGGCAGCTTTATCCATATTTTTCAGAATCAAAGACAGCTAAATCCAATAGTTGGTATCAAACACAGCTATGTCCAACACAAATTATTTAAAATAGCCCATAAATCCCCCTATTACAAGATACTTTTGTTGGTACACCTATTTATTTTGTACTAGAGCATCCTGTCAAACAATCATGTTTACGATGTTGCCAAATAAAAATAAAATAACAGTTTTTTTCGATTTGTGAAAAATAATTTCAAACGGATTTAGCTGCCTTTGATACTATACCCCTCAGTTATCTCATGCTGTTTTACGTCAATTCAATGATGTTAGAAAGGCTAGAACATAGTTATTCGGATCCTTCTTCATATAATCTATCTATTACATACTACATTTATGCTTGGTACAAAAAGAATGACTACACAAAATAAACAAACAGTATTCTAGCATTTTTCTCTTCTTTCTTCTCTTTCTTCTTTTTTCTATGAAAAAATGCTTTTCATCCCTTTATTTCAATAGGTTCCCACGGGATGGTTTCAGTAGAATACGGAGAAGATGCAGGCAGAAGTACGTAAATATATACACATACATTTCCACGAATAAATATATTCATAGGTCAAATATAAGGTAGAACTTTCCAGTAGGAATCAAAACTTATTTTTAACCCTAAGATATTAAACAGGCATGACTTCAAGAGTAAATACTAACACAGTCTAGTCTATGTTTTATAATAAATAGCGATTTAATGGCCCACGGCTCGCGGTAAAAAATGCATTACTAAACTTTGATCACTGCAATATATAAATGTAATTTATTTTTCTATAAAATTTACCGCCTCCGTGGTCTAATTGTTAAACGCTTGGACTAGCTTTCGTAGCTAGAGTAACTAGAGTTCGATTCCCGTTGGGGGTACCTATCGTTACTCGGTTTGGTTGGCGCTAGGAAATTTTATATGTACTCCTGGTTATTACTACCATGCTACCTAAGTCTGCCGCCAAACATCTGTGTTAATAGCACTGTTGTGTTCCGGTATGAAAGGTAACAGAGCCAGCGCCTCGTCAGCTCACCATTCCAATCATCACCCATCTAAATTTGCTGTATCGTGACTTACCTTTCACGGCGTGCTGATTTGCCTCATCTTAAGATAAAAATCCACCACAATTTGATTTCAAAATCATAAGGAACTACGGTTTGGTTTTATCATAGACAAATATTTCTTACTAGTAGCTAGAAAGATATATTAACTAAAATCAATTTGTATTTTTTAAATTTTTAATTAGTTTAACGTATAATTGAGGGGATTTGCCCGTGCCGTAGTCACCATGCTTGTTATGCAGGTTGACGATCGCAGTAAGATTTTGTTACATAAGTTGAGATGTTGCTGCACATCTCTTGAATATATCTAGACTTGTGAGTCAAACATCAGACATATTTACTTGAAATAACAATTATATGGTTATAGATAGGTAAAAGCGTCGGTGGCGCATTGGATAAGGCGCGGACTCTCAATCTGAGGGTTCCGCATTATAACGTACCTATGAGTTGTTTTCAATTCAAATACATATTCCGATTGCTTAACGGTAAAGGAAAACATCGTGAGGAAACCTGCATGTCTTTAACAGGCATGTGAAGTCCGCCAATCCGTACTGCGCCCGCGTGGTAGACTATGTCTCATACACTCTCTGTAGGAGAGTAGGCCTGAGCACCTGCAGTGGGGACGTATATAGGCTGTTGATGATGAGATACAGATTAACCGTAATCCTGTCTCTAGAATAGTCACCCATGTCATCCTGTGGATGTCGAAAAGAGCGACTAAGGAAAACATCTTCTAGCTATTCAATATAAAAAAATCGTACGGTGATGCTGATGATATGGCTATGTAAAGTCCAATTTAGTCCATGGTACAACTTCGCTGAAGTTTCTTTATAGACCAATTCAGTCTGAAGTCATTCAAGGCACACATCCTAGCTAGTCTACTCGGCGACATTGTCACAGCTGGTGCCACTTCTACACGTAACTATTCCGATTTTTATGACTTATACTTAATACGATCTGGCTCGTCTAGGCTAGGAAAGGTCAGACGATCTAGCCTCATCAATGTTATGAGCTATTATTTGTTTGTTCTCTGATAATATAGCATGATCATAGTTGTGAATGATCCAAGTTTCTATCGGTTTTCCTCTGTCTTCATTGCCATTAAACCCACCCGTCTGTTTTATGGCTACGATATGATGGATACCTGTACTATAAGCGACATAAAAATTATTAATTAGGATCGTAAAATGATTTGTCTTCGCAAACAATCGCATTTACGGTTCATGCAGCCAGGTCGTGGATCTTTCTCAAGTTTGAAAAGGCACATTATTTAATTTTGTACCGTACCCAAAGGGTAACGAGACCCTATTACTAACACTCCTCTGCCCGTATGTATGTCTGTCACCAGGCTGTATCTCATGAACCGTGATAGTTAGACAGTTGAAATTTTCACAGGTGATGTATTTCTGTTGCCGCTGGTGAAACTGGATTTTTGTGAGGGGATTCGACATGATCTCCCACCACGCTTGGCAGGTGATTCCAGGACAGTAGGAAGGTTATTACATAGCTAGATCCTGGTGCACATCACGTGAATATAAATGTATTACATATATCATAAAGCCAACTATATTATATTCTTCCCTTTCTCCTAAAATGAGATTTCAAAAGTTCTGAGGGTCCATAATTGTTTGCTTTAGTTTGTAGGGCTATGGGAGCAATAAAGAAATTAAATTGAAAATAATCGTAATTTATAGCGCATTCCATGAATTGATAATTTCTGAAGTCCGCTCAGATGAGGTTGTTAGCAAAAATACGGTATAAACATATTACTTCAGGTTCTAAATAAAGACCAAAGTAATAATATGAAGTGCCATCACAGCTCACATGCCCTGTTGCCAGAAGGCAATGCATTCAGGCAATAACGATGGCAATCAATCAATGGGGATATCCGCCAAATCCTCAGCATTGATACATTTGCAATATCAATCCGCGTTTTGATGGGATTTGACAGCGCCATTTACGTAATGACTATTTACGTAAGTGGAATTAACGGGCTTCTGCTTTGGTATCGATAAAGGGAGTATCGTATAATTTGTATGATAGTGATATGTGCCTAACAGCTATGATGTCGGTGAGGTGTTAAATAAAGAATTGTATTTAAATAAATAAAAAGAGATTTATTCATCTCAATGTCTTAAATCAACTGTTAAACATCGAATGTTGAATAGGCTAGTAGTTTAGCATCTATCTAGTAGGTTCAAAGACACGAAGACGCTGTTATTCTGATATTGCCTAATAATTAACTAAGTTAAGTAAATATATTTAATTCTTAGATTACCATCTAGCCTACCATCAAAGTCTAACAGAATACAAAACTAAAATACTTTTTAAACATTATGAGCGGATACTCTCCCAAGGCCCCGGAGAAAGTTTTGGTCTACACCTATACGATATGTATCGATAAGATCAAAATGATCTTAAATAAATGTGTGATAGGTTTTTATTTTGTGTACACCTACACGATAAGTCTCGATAAGATCAAAATGATCTTAAATAAATGTGTGATAGGTTTTTCTTTTGTGTACACCTACACGATAAGTCTCGATAAGATCAAAATGATCTTAAATAAATGTGTGATAGGTTTTTATTTTGTGTACACCTACACGATAAGTCTCGATAAGATCAAAATGATCTTAAATAAATGTGTGATAGGTTCTTATTTTGTGTACACCTACACGATAAGTCTCGATAAGATCAAAATGATCTTAAATAAATGTGTGATAGGTTTTTATTTTGTGTACACCTACACGATAAGTCTCGATAAGATCAAAATGATCTTAAATAAAGGTGTGATAGGTTTTTATTTTGTGTACACCTACACGATAAGTCTCGATAAGATCAAAATGATCTTAAATAAAGGTGTGATAGGTTTTTATTTTGTGTACACCTACTGTGTCGACGAGATCAAAATTGTAATAAAAGGGGGTTATAGATTGATACTTGGTGTACAAAGTCAAAATTTTCAAGTATAAGTATATGTCTCAAAGGAATAATACGGCTTTAACATGTGGTGGCCTACTGACAGGCCGTAAAACGGAAGATTGCTCACCTAGGGCACTGGTTTATGGAACTGGAACGCAATAGGCGTCGATGTTTATCTACAAATTTAATTTACATGATGGGCGCTAACTTACTTTTTAAATTTAACTAAACTCTGTTACGAAAATCTGAATTATTCATTCATCATTATTAATTTTTAAGTCAAATAAATCAGACAACAACCCTTATTCTTATTCACTAGTGGGCTGATCTCCCCAGACACGCTGTCTGCCTATTTTTCGTGATAACCTCTTATTTTTATTTATACTGTATTATAAATTCGTACAATAAACTTTACAAAAAAAATGCAAAACACTTTCAATGATACGAGGCAAACACTTATATTTTGTTATCGCCTTGTTTTTAGTTTCGCTGCGAAATTCTATTCAAACTCTGCAAAATTATAATTTCATCTTCTTTAGTTTGTAAGATAAAGGTTAAAAGTTTAATTTGTTCGTTTCGTTCTCATTATATCTTTTTAACCGACTTCAAAAAAGGAGGCTATCAATTCGACGGGTATGTTTTTTTAATGTTTATTACCTCAGAATTTTTGATTGGGTGAACCGATTTGGATGATTCTTTTTTCATTTAAAAGGAGGTGCTTCCCGTGTGGTCCCATTTCAATTTGGTCCAGTTCTGACAACGGCATCCATTAGAAAACGATATAAATATTAAATTTGCCTTAGTAAAAGTAGACTTTTAGGGCAATTGAAGTCGGTTTCCAGTTCTTTTTGAACGCATTTACTTGTACAACAGCATAGTATATACTGTATCGGACTGAGCAGTCGGACTACTATGCCATATCTCTGGTCGGACCACGCGGTCTCAGGGATGTTTGTACTGTTTTAGTCGGTCTAGATGAACTTAGAAATAACCAGGGAAATCATACCGTTTTGCAACAAAACCAAGAGAACTTGTAATGATGATATCCGCTGAGGTATTGCATTATTTTCACATTAGGTACGTTATATATATTCTGCTGGGAATCTTTATCAAACCTCAGCTAATGATTATGATGATGAGAAAGTAATCAGAGAAGCTGAATCATTAGTGTAGGTAAAATCGATCGTGTAAGTGAAATAAATTACAGAGAGAAACTGCCTCTAGTATAACTATGGACAGTTTCACGAAAATGACCAAGTTCCTGTAAGTGGTCTGAAAACAAAATCACCACATATTTGCAAGTACGCTTTAAAATCAGTAGTGCTGTTCAGTGTTCATACAAGTTTCATATTCATCAATTTATCATTTTATATAATTTATTTTTATTTTGTTATATTTGGATACTATATCCGGAATTATGATATAAATATTATATCATAATTGTATATATTAATATCTTGAATAAATAAATAAAAACACACAAAAAAATTAAAATTTAAAACATTTTCGCTATCGGGATACGAACTCAGATTCTCTGGACGCCTGTGATTTTAAAGCAAGCACTGTAACCACATCGCCATGCCATGGTTTAATATGTTTGACAGCGTGAAATTTCCCATCATATTTTGCATCGAATAATGCGAAGGAAAAAACGCATTAAAACTCGAAAGCGCGCATTTTCCCAGACATGAGACTAATCTAGATCGATTTTTCGCCCTCAAATACCAAATTTCAGCGAAATCGTTGGTGCCGTTTTGGAGATCCGGATTAAGGTATAAGATTAAATGTGAAAGTGTCTCTGTCTATCTGCCTAATTGTTGCTTATTGTCGACGAATAGAGCGGGAATTAGCTAGTTAAAGAAAAACTTGTATTTACTTATTACTTCAAATTCGTATGTGCTCATGTAAAATGTTCACAATTCAACTTTCAAACTGTTCCAGGCCCTCAAGGGAAAACAGTGGAAAAATCGTCAATATTACGAAGGCTTTAGTTATTTTAGAAGGGGGGTCATTCCGATGATTTGTGAGGGGCCCTACCGTTCTAGCACTTTCAAAGATTTATACCCGCGCGTCTGTGAAAACACAGCTCGATCGAAATTGTTTTTTCTCCCTTCTACTTTCGGGTCTAACTTAAATCAGATATTTCAATTCTTACGAACACAATCATGTAAACTTTAGTCAAGATTATTTTTAGCAAATAGGTAAAAATATACATTTTATTATATATCTTCCTTAAATATATCTTCCGTAAATTGCTCGTAGCTTCACCCGCCGCAAATCATTTCTTACTTCATCAAAAGGGTTCATCAATCAATCAAGCAATGCGTATTTAATTTTACCAACAATTACATGAAATTTACAATAGCGCTCAACAATATAATAAAGTTTGCTTCTGTAGGCAGCCTTATCGCTTAGGCGATTTCTTCCAGACAACCTTGGGGAAGAGGACATTTTCTCGACGTAAAAAAGATCAATGTTTCAAATTTCCAGTCTGTAGCCGAAAAAGTTTGGTGTGTCGGTGTAATGTTGATATGTCAGTCCGTCAAGGATGTTTTATACAAATATTCTTTTTAACCGACATCAAAAATGAAGGAGTTTTCGACTGTATTTTTTGTATATATGTTCCGAGATAACTCCGCCAGTTGTGAATCGATTTTGATGATTTCTTAAATGTTTGTTGAGCATACTTCAGAGGTGGTCCCATATAAATTTTATTGAAATTGATTGAGCGCTTTTTGAGAAAATCAACAAAAACCCATTGAACCCAGTGATCATTTTAGGGCGGTTGAAGTCGGTTTGTTGTTCTTTTTGAACGCATTAATTATTCTATCACATTAATATTGACTCGTGTTAAAGTAAAAAATTATGAAAAACTAAATACAGTATTAATGAAAGATAAAGCCGAGTTTAAGTTATATTTAAACAAACAAAGTGCAGAATATCAGAAAATTTTACTACTTTTTGAATAGAATTTTTAGTATAGTAAATCGCAGTTTCTGATTGAAGATCTTTTAAAAAGTTTTAACGTGGTTACGTATACCATAAATCCAATTCACTTTGTTACACGAAACTTTGCATACCAAAATTGGATTTTACCAGCGACGTCAAACGAATCTGTCCACTGTATTTCCCACTTTTGCCGAAGCACATAGCTATTAGATACATAATACAAGAATAGGTACGTATATTAGTATGTGATACAAGATTTACAACCTTTATAAATCTGTATTGTGTGTTTGTGTGTGTGTGTAACACATTATTTATAAAACGCGAAGCATTCCAATTTTAAGGCTGAATTTCTTGTACAGTAGTTTTAAAGCACAAAATCACATTTTCAAAATACGAACTGGACAGGTTTTTTTAAATCAAAAGTACGAAAGGGACAAAAGTAAATAAAATATGATATCTCTTTCGGAGAGCACTTTCGTTTCATCGGCCACATCATCAATCTTTTTGGTCTCACGCAATGTCAGTCATGCGGGACAATATGTTGGTAGGTAGTAGAGTAGTATTAATAATACACGATTATTTGTTTTCGTAAATACATTGCGATTTGTTACCTTATTTTCGTGAAACTAAATTTAAAATACATATTAAAAGTGATATAATTATACAGTGTTTTAACCACTTATTCAAATAAAAGAGAAATATAATATTAATTTATTATATTAATTGACGACAATTAAGGCTCTCTAAGACTACACTAAAAGTATATAATCATTATGTAAGTTTGTTTCTTAATATTTTCATTTACCTACTCTGTAATATTTATAAAAAGTAATTACTTGTTTAGTTTTTACTTGTATGTAATCTATGTATCTTAAAAAATCATATAATCCATTTGCTACGTTTTTATTGTGCTTTTTTTTAAGAAAAATTTTTTTCAGCTCTAACCTTAATGAGCCTTACATAAAATTAATGATGCTAGTAAGAGGTTACCAAATTGCCTTGAACTCTGTAAAACGGGTTCGAAAAATTACCACTAAACTAAAAAACCTAAAAAGGAGTGTCAGATAGAACTTACCGGTTAATTAAATGTCCAGAAACTAAACACAGACATACAAAACTTTTAAAAGTACACAACTTTTTAATAATTCTAATTCTTGTACTAAAAAAGTTTGAAAAATCTAATCACACGAAACAAGCATCGAAATTCAATTCATTTTTATTGAAGACTTTTGTGTTTCATTCAGCCAGTTCGCATTCGAAATTCAAAAACCGTTCCGGAGAAATACGCGGGAGTTCAAAGCTCGCTTTTCGCAATCTCTACACGGCCGCAGCATTCGGCATCTCAATGGAAACTGGCGGGAAATCTCGGATGTTCGAGCGAAAACGTTTGGATTCTGCCGAGGACCACTGCTTGTCGATTTTCAACAAATTTTCGTATGTTCATAATTTAACTACACGTATCAACGTAAAAATAAGTACACGATTTATTTCAGTTTGATTAAAATAACTATGGATAGTCTGTCACAAATTCATAAAATTTGTCGTTAAAAACAAATTGCAAGTAAACTTCCATAGATCATGTTTGCTTAGCCCATGTAACGGTTGCAATCACAGACGAGATTGGCACGGAATCGGCTGATTAAATTGTCCCGTGTAAGTCGCTTTTTACGAGACATCTTTTGAATTTAAAATAGCACAGCTGAAAATCCATTTCCTTGAACTAGAGTACTGAATATTCACTTCAGCTGCTTCTACTCGTACCTTCTTTTAAATCCATTCTTCGTTTTAGCGCGGACTTTTTACTTATCCATTATATTTATGAGTGTGTTATTTAAGCATCTACTTATACAAACAAAATCCTACTGCGATAAGTAATCCGCTTATGTCCGACAGTGAAGATGGAGGTCGTTATTATAATTATGGTTTTACAGTCATTTACCTTGTTTCTAAATTTAGTCCTTATCAAGGTTGAAGAAAAATCAAGCACTAAATTATGAATAGAAAACCGCGAGTACAAAAGAAATCTAAATTTTAGAAAAAACATTTGAGTTGAAGAGCCGAGGGACGTAAGTTATAAAGCCCTCAGCTATATTTTTATTGTCATTGTTTTATGTCTCGTGTTTTAGTTTGGAAAGTTTATGACCTCAAGTTGTTTAAATTTTATGAGGTCTGGGATTATCCTGTCAGTGACATGGGGCAGGGATTTCACCGTTTAAAGTACTTTTTTGTAGTTTTGGGAGACAAATAATCTTGCCCTTGAGGTTCCAGCCTTAGAGTTGCGACTGCATTTTTTCCCTCATGCGTCGTAAGAGACATTCAGAAATACTTTCCGCCTTTCTAGATCGATGAATAGTCATTATAGTCATAAACTAACTCAAAACTATGTGACCCTCAATAAACCCTCCGAATTTATAGAATAATTCCCAAAACCAAGCCAGACTTTTTGTAGTCATAACTGGTTTACAGTTTATCGATACATTATGGATTCATGTTTAGATTCTGTGTAGTTATTATAAATGGAACCGCCTGAAGTGGTCAGTTTTAACTGTTTTATTGATAGCAAGTGCATACAATCGATATATCTGTTCCTCGATAAGCCGTAAACTAGTAACAATTACAAAAAATTCCGGCTAAGTTTTTGGAATTATTGCATGATTGCGGAGAAAAGAGCGAAAGAGACACTGTCGCTCTAAGTACTCTTAAGGGAAATTCCTGGCTAACCGTTGAATATTGGACTGCATAGATAACTGCTATATTATCATAGGGATCGATATTCTAAATTTAGACATAGACATAGACAAAACTTTATTTAAGAACACACACAACACAATACACATAGAAAAAACACATTAAGAAATCTATTAAAACAAAACTACAAAAAACAAAAACTAATTAATCAAAAACAAAAATACCTACAACTGATAAACAAAAATTGAAGCTATATAACATACATAAAAATTTGGTTGTGTTGTAGTGTGTTGTTGAAATGGACTCGTCTCAGCATGTGCTGCAGCGGGGCCACAGCGTTGGTGTTCTGACGAGGCCAGAGAGTGTGTGACGTGCGTGGGAAGGAGAGAACAGATACTTGTGTATAATATATATAATACAGTCTGAGACATAAATATATTATAAATATATGTGATAGGCTAATGAAATTATAAATACAAAAATGGAAAGAAGAAAGAAGATCAAAAATATAGAGTATGCACCTATTTTGAGCAACACAGATATGTTGGAACAACTCGCACTCCAGGGGGTAATTCTTTTTGGTAATCTAAAAGGTACTTTTTCAGTTTAGTCTTAAAACATTTTATAGATTTTACCTCCCTGAGTGGTGGTGGCAAGTTGTTCCAACATTTCGTGACTGCGTACCGAAAACTACCGCGAAATGCGGCTGTGTGGTGCTTTGGGTAGCGCAAGGGCCAGCTCACCGTACGTGAGTTGTCTGACATCCATTTTAGCTTTTCGTGTAGGTATTCTGGCACTTGCGACCGTATGACACCAAACAGCAATGAGGCTAGGTGTAGCTCCCTACGGAGACTCATTTTTAGAATGCCTGCCGTATTTAAAAATGGCGTAACGTGAGAACGAGGTGGTACCGCAAAGCAATAGCGTGTGCAAGCATTTTGAACACGTTGTACGAGTCTGTCTGTTCTTGACAACAAAAATTTCAAGTTCAAATCTCTAAACCAAATCAATCAGGTTTGTTATTAAGTTTGATATCCTACTCATGGTAATAAACGTACCTATACACCTTGAAATAAGGTTCATTTTCCTGACCACATGACTGAGTTTGTCAATGTTTTTTGAATATTTCTCAAAAACTTTACAAGATAGAGACATCGCTTAGATTTTCCTGTAATAATTACACAAAGTCCTACTATCTTAAGAGATAGAGGGGAGAATTTTACACACAGTTTTCAGGATAAATCAAAATTATCAAGCAACGAACATACAAAATCTGTTTTAGAATTTAAAAATGATTCCCTTTCATATTCCCTACTTGGCGTTGTGACACTATTTTGAAATTTTGTATCTTTTTTAAATATAAATATTTTATCAATTATTTCACGTGCCACCTGGCACCTGTGGGTCACCATTTCCCATAACTATTCCAAATTTTAAGTCGATAGCATTAGTTGTTGCTGAGATAATCAACTGTGACAGAGGAACGGACAGTAAGACGCTAGAGTGAAATTACAAAAACAAATGAAAAAGACGCATGTTATGATAAAAACTGTACACATTTACGTAAAACTTCATGTACACGTACTTACTTAATTTTCTCGAAAATAAAACAATTAGGCCAACAAAGAGCGGTCGGACGATGTCCGTCCCCTGGCTTTGTTTAAAACTACTCTGCCGAAAATTAATAAAGCCTATTTTACTTGTCGCTCGAGTGGACACCGCTGGCTTTAATCTCTAGCTTACTAGACGCTAGGGTCACAAGCATTTGTTCATTTTGTGGACAAATTTGGAACTACAGTGATTTCGACTACTATTTTATTTAGTAAATACAGAAATAAATGGTTTGCATTTGGCCTTCATCTCACCTGATGAAAGTGATGATAAAGCCGTTGGATGGTACGCATGCTCACCCAGAAGCCTCAAGCTATTGAGGGTATGACTCTGATACCTTTCATACTAGAACACGACAGTGCTATTAACACTGCTGTTTGTCGGCAGGCTTAGGTAAAATGGTGGAAACTAGACAGGCGGACAAAATGCTTACTTTCGAAATACTGAAACTACTTATTCTATCGCAATAAAAGTAGCCTCGACTTTCAAACTATTCTTGTACAAAAATCACATCATTCTGACACAGTTACGACATAAAGAAGAGACAAACACACAAACAAGCATAAAAATATAAGTTAATAATATACGGATAATATTCGTATGACCCGCCAGAAAGTAATTCTAGTCACGCGGTGCTAAAACGCTCCATATAAATCGGGTGTCACTTGTGACGTCACACGTATTTTTAGTGCGTTAAAATGTATGAAGCTTGTTCTATATTTTGAGTTATCTCGTCAAATAATGTTTTTATGTGTTATCTATAATAAAAGGTTTAAAATGCAATGAGAAAATTAAATCAATAAGCATTTTACTATTCGAGGAACTAAATTTTTGAGACATTTAATTGCAAAATTCAAATTCATCAAATCCAAAAATTATTACGTATTTTCATTTTAGTGGGATTTCTTTTAATGTCCGTTATGCTATAAAATACAATTCAACCCAATCTAATTTGGTTGCATTTTCCCTATAAAAGTTTGAAATTTTCAGGAATGGATAATCTTCCGCAGTAATGCAAAATGAGCTCCAACTGCTAAAAGAACTGTCAGGACCCAGTGCGTGTGGTCACCCCAAAAGGTATGCACGACTTCATTTTGTATTTCGTACCGCAAACATTTTTCTAGATGGATAGACCACAACAGTGTGAGCGACAGAATATGAATTGCAAAAATAATCCAGCTTAGCATTTTTTGTGGACGCCATTATCTTTTGTGGCTAGAACTAGAAGAAAACTCTGCAGATATTAAACGAAAATTGCTGAACCAGGACAAAAATGAATTTCGTAGAAAAGTAATCGTTGGTAGGCACTTTCGTAATGCCTGGTAAGCTTCCACCATATTATCCAAATTTGTTGCCAAACTGTCATGCTATAGAAGCTACGTTGCAGTAATATAACTAAGCCTCATTATGATGTGGCTTCTGGGTAAGCATGAATGGTCATCGTCAGCTGCATAAGTCCACTGTTGGACATGAGTTCGCAAGACCCCATCGGATGCGCAACTAGGGCATAACATGGATTTGCCATAATCGTTTTGGCAGGTGGAGTGGTGAGCGCAGGAAGATTTTGTACTCGTCTCCTAGTATTTTTTATGTCTCCTCAACAATGTAGTAAATGTCAAATTCAAAATTCTTTATTTTCCAGGTTTACTGCTGAACATAAGCTTTTATACTCGTATAGATCCAAATCAAATGGGCTTCCATAAGTGGATTGGCGAGAACCGCCACATCAAGCTACCTTCATCTGCCGCCAAATGTGGTCTGGTATGGACAGGCAGAAAGGTGACGGAGACCGCGTCTTTTAGCTTGACGCTTCAGCGTGAGCACGCCTTCCATCTAACAGCCTTATCATCAGGTGAGATGAAGGCCCAGATAGAAGAGTATACCTCTAGAAGATACAAACCCCATGCAATAATCCCTAATGCTGGTGTTAACGTAGCAGCCAGGGTTATGATAATTAGTCAGACAATGGCAGAGTAATACGCGATTCAAATACAACACACCGAATGCGGGATATTCTTGTCCAATTATTACCGTCACTGCAATCCAATTACTGGGTGTGTGATGCACTCACTAATTACCGCGCGCTGCTCAACTAGGATTACAATTACTCACCCTCGACGCATACTCGTACTTCGGATGAGACTGTTGTAAAGACGGGAACTCAAGTCCGAGACACAGTAATAGGTATTATGTCGAAATTAATTGGCGAGTTTAAGGGTTAGTTGGTGTCTAAGTGACCATATACTCAAAAACTCGCTCTAATTAACTTCGCCCCGTTTCAAGTCATGCAATCCAATTTTTACAAGACATGATTAACGGGGACACGCGATTATTAATGTAAAACAAGCCTTAAACACCGCAACTTTTGACAGACTGCGGCGTAAACAATAGGAGGGTTTTGATTTTAGCAACCTTTGTTTTTATGTATGTACATCTGTTCCTGATATCTCCTAAACTACTGATCGGATATTGACAAATGAAGTGTTATTGGAAGCGGCATGTTTGCCATCAGGTTAGTTCTAAGCTATCGTGATGCAGCTAGTGTGGTAATAATCCAATATGGAGGTTTATATAGGACATAAATTCCTACGAAAAAATATTTATTAAAGATTTGAATATCGTGATTGGCATCAGATGAAAGGTCTTAACTAATTAAATGAGCAAATATATTGGCTGTACATGTTAATGTAAATTACATCTAGAAGTTTAGGCAGAGTGTAGATCACTGTCGAGTTTTTAGTTTTTCTACTGTTTTCCTTGTGTAATCCTTAAACCAACTAAAGATTTCAAATGTAAACAGATATCCCAAATACTTCTGCTAAGAAACTGTTTGCCTAAAATCCGAAAGTAGGTACCTAAACAGTATTTTCACAGGATCGTGTTTGCAAACAAGATCTTTAGCTTAGCGTATGTTGTTCGTTGACTTTCCATAAACTGACGCACGAAGTGATTCTTTTTCATACGAAATAAGAAGCGTTTAAGGAAATATAAGATCTGGTGCCTGAACGCGACGTCATCAGGGAGACCAAGATCCCAAGAATCCACTGGCTCAGACACCGAGAAAGAATGGGAGAGGACCGGACAGTTAATTAGAACGCCAAAAATGGAAACTCCCGATTGGTATCGCTGGATGGGTAAAATGAAGAATTAGGTACCTGATCTTCCTCCAAAAAGCCGAATATCACGATGTGGGCGTAACAGGTTCCAATGACGACTTCCAAGTACCAGATCGTTTTTGGGCCGCTGGGCCAGCGCAGTAAGTACTCGTAGCAGGGATAAAGTCGATAATGCATTTTAAAAGTCGTATAACATACTACCTTTTGCCCATGTCTTCGTCCGCGTGGGATCCTGAAGTAAGACTCTCACTGTGTGATAATCCAGAACATATTTGATCTATGTGCTAAAATTAGAACCAGCCGCTTATTCGTGAAAAAATCACAAACATCCAAACTTTCATATTAAATTACTAGCTTTTTTTAATTTCAAAATGTGGCTTAGTATCAAAGCAAATAATCGCGATGTTTCTGATCAACTCAGTTCATTAAGACTTGTGGGTAAGCGCGATTACATCCTATGGCCTCATGGTCACTTACCACAAACTTATTATTCGTAAAAAGATCCCAATAGAACCAATTCTTAAGCCGTAATCGTCGCCATTTCATAAAAAAGAAGGTTTCACAATCCTAAAGCCCTAAACTAAAAGTTTTCCAACAAAACTATAGAGTGCTCAGCTACAAAATTACATTGGAGGTTGTACATTCAGTACTGGACTTACTCCAATATAGAACTAAGTAAATAAGTGGCCCTTAATCCTCGAGTGGGAGGTTTTTAGAACTGCACTCTGTATGCAGACTGACATTCACGAGCTTACGAAATTGAAAAGTTTAAACTCAGACGCGTCAGACATGACGTGTGACATGACTACAAACAAATAGATGTACCTACATTTAGCTCTCTGAGTGTATCAATAAAGTATATTTTTAGACAAGCGACACTATAACACTATAAACGCAAAATCCGGCCAGGTACGAATCGGACTCGCGCGTCGAGGGTTCCGTAAGTACCTATATGATTAATTAACAAACTAAAAATCATAAATAAGCTAGATAATACCAAACACTGTTCTAACGACGACGAAAAAGATAACCATTTTAAGAATAAATTGATCACTTCTAATTGGAAAAGCTAGTATGCATTAACAGATTTTATGTAAGATGTATAAAGTTTGACTATTTATGTTTTAGATTATTAAATTTGACATTGAACTATTATTGCATAAAATTTTATTTCTATACATTTTTCTATGCTCTGACAGGGTTAATGTATTAGACCTAAACACTATTTAAACTGAAATAACTCTATGTACATGAATGCAAATAAACCGATTTGATTAGAACTACTTAAATTTGCATTTAGAAAATTTCGTCTCATCCGTCTGTATCACGATCAAAGCTTCAGCTGCAAATGTAAGTTTATAATAGTAATAAAGCTATATTATTGCGACATATTTAAAAACATTATAGTTTCAGATTTATACCTATAATTGTGCTGTAAGACCGTGCTTCTTACGTAATTCCAGAATTATATGTCAACGGGAATATGAAGCTATAGTACTTCATTCTCTCGAGTTTGACTCGTCAAAATTTGCAGCGTAAATGACTTGATTGACTTGCGAATTTGATAGTATTCAACTTAATACTTCTACGCTTTCTTTTTGAGTTACGTAACCCTAAAAATATCGAGCAAAATCGCAACCCCCTGGTAAGTGACCTGGACCGGTCGACCGAATCGCAACCACACGCCACCAACACGGGATTATCTCTTTGTGGTTAGGATATGATAATGTTATTTCACAATGTTTCACAAGTACTACAGTCGAATAACTTTTGTATTTCGTTCTGTGACACAAAATTTCATGAGCTTGTTGTCTCAGTGAGGGTAAATCTTATATAATGTAAACTCTAATTAATTTACCACAAGCCCTGCCCGCGGTTTCCCCCACGTGGACTTTAGAATTTATCCCATGGGAACTACTAGATTTCTGAAGTCGACGCGGACGAAGCCGCGAAGCAAAACTGGTAAATAATAATTGTCTGGGGCACTAAAACAAATTAATGAGACTGCCATACAAACAATGCTAAAATACCTACATTACTTAAACATTTGTATCCTTATATAAATAAGGAAGAAATATCTATAAAATTAGCCGTTCATGATGAACTTATCCCATTAAGTCCTCTAACACGACGAAAGACACAGAAATCTAAACAAATCGACAACAGAAATATGTAGGTACATATATCCTAAATATAAGCGATGCCGTCACGAATGATTCCTAAGAGGATCCACTGCCTCAAACGACATATAATTTCGAAATGATTACCTAATTGCAACGGTTAATATTTCTTAGTGAATTCGACAATCTAAGGGCAATTTTGGTATATTTATTATTTAGTCACGCCAATGTGTGTACATTAGGTAGCTCTAAGTCACTGTAGCGTTTACTAGTTAAACATAAACTTTTAAAATTCAACAAATGAGATTCTGTCTAGTTTTCTTTCATGATTTTCCGGTAGAACATTTTATCCAAAATTGCAGTGATATAAATGACGTAAAAGGGGTTTTGGTAAGTTCTAAACGGCCTAACATTAAAGTAAATATGTTTTATAATAAAAAACTTATTTCAGAGTATAAAAAATGCAATGGAACGAGCTATGCTCGGAATTTCTCTATATGATAAGGTCCGGAATGAGGAAATCCGTAGACGAACGAAGGTCACCGACATAGCTCGACGACTCAGTGAGCTGAAGTGGCAATGGGCAGGCCACATCGCTCGAAGAACCGATAACCGATGGGGAGTAAAGGTTCTCGAGTGGCGACCACGTACCGGGAAACGTCTACCAGGTAGTCCCGCTACTAGATGGACCGACTACCTGGTTAGAGTCGCAGGGAGTCGCTGGATGCAGGTGGCTCGGTACCGGTCGATGTGGCGTACCATAAGGGAGGCCTATGTCCAGCAGTGGACGTTTCCCGGCTGATGATGATAAAAATGCTTTGTTTGCCTATCCCACACATTTCTCCCACTACGAATCAAGTTCTAGCTAACACTGCCATGTGACGAATCCATTTGACGTCTAGGTCATTTCTGTTAGCGTGTAGATTTCTGTGGCTATATCGTTTCTGCTAATGAAGATACCCCTCCATTGTCCGGAGTTGGTACTGAGCCAATTCATTTGCCGGAAGAAGATATTAAAATTTATTTTGGATTTCTGCCATTCTAATAGTTTGGTAGCGTTACTTTGATGGTTTAGATAATGCTAGGTACCATTTCATCTTCGCTTCGCTCTTGGTAAAGTGAGTGTGGCTGAACTCTTTTTTCCCGCTTTTATATTTACCTGCTGAAAAGAAACTATAATTATCTTAGTGATGTTTCCATCGTGTCTTATTAGATGACCTATCATCATATTTCCTCTTCTATTTTCTTTAGTTTATAAAGTCTCTTCTAGGGTACCTAACATCTGATGAAAAAACGTAGCCTGTATAAAATCACTCTGGTGTCTGTCTGTCACAGCTGATTATCTCAGCAACTGCTATAGCTATCGACATGAAATTTTGAATCGGTATCACAAGTAAAATAATTTGTAAAACATTTTAATGTTTATTATAAAAGGATATATTACATTCGAAACGTTTTCTAGTAAGTGTTCATTCGACATAAAAACATTATTTTACAAAATACCCCAAAACAATATCGATACATCCTGCATACATTTTAACCAATACAGGCAGCTCACAATAGTCAGCCTATTTATAGAGCGTTCCAGCACCGCACGGCTAGAATTACGTTTCAAAAGGTTTATGTTAGGAACAGTACATATATACTGATCTGTGGGAAAAGACTTTCTAATGAAGAATCTTTGATAGGGCTATTTGAAAAAAAAATATTTACAAATATGAATATGGTCAATTCCTCAGAAGAAAAACTGTACGCTGACCCGGGCATATAACTGGTCAAATCGGATTAAATTTGTCAAACAAATGTGTCAAGAATATGTCATATAAAAAAAGTACCTAATCTGTGCTTTCTTCATTTTCACAAACAACACCAGGATATATTTGACAAAGATATCAAAATATCAAACATATTCATTGCACGAGTAGCACTTTTACCTTTACGAACCCATCGGAAGATATGGAGTTTCTCTATTCTACCGCTTCAACCACAGTGAATAACCCGATAAAATAAAACAACCGTGTCATTATTGTCACTGTAATTCGCCACAATTGCTGATGGTAACCTTTGCAGAGACGGTGCCAGACTTGCTGCCATACTTCTCCATCTTCTTCAACACGTCCAGACCGGATATCACGTGGCCAAAAACCACGTGCTTCCCGTCTAGCCAGTCCGTTCTGTAACATAATAATAAAAATAGAAGAAAACAGAATGGCATATGCATATTGAGGGCGCATACCAAAATCGTGAATTCAACTTTGCTTCATTTGTCTTTTATTTTACTAACCAGTTATGGAAGCGATTAGTTTGACTTACACTATTTACAAAATCAAATCAAAATATAATTAATTGTATTATTATTTAAGAAATACTAAAATCGTATTTTCTGCAGTTTTTTGTTCATACGAAATCTTTTTTAGGGTTTCGTACCCATAGGTTAAAAAACGAGACCCTATTACTAAGACTTATTAAGGCTGTCCATCCGTCCGTCACCAAGCTGTATCTCATGAACTAACTATCATAGTTAGACAGTTGAAATTTTCACATATGATGTATTTATGTTGCTGCTATAGCAACAAATACTAAAAAAGCAGAATAAAGTAAATATTTTAGGGGGCTCCCATACAACAAACGTGATTTTTTGCTCGTTTTTATAAACAATGGTACCGGACCCTTAGTACGCGAGTCCGACTCGCACTTGGCCGGGTTTTTTTCTTAGCGGAAAAGTCAACTGTCATTTCATTGACGCCATCTTTATTTTTGATTAAGATTAAGAATTCTTTTATAATTATACTCACTTCGCAGTACATAGGAAGAACTGTGATCCATTGGTATTGGGTCCCGAGTTGGCCATACTCAAAATTCCAGGCCCTGTGTGTCGGAGGGTAAAGTTTTCATCTTCAAATTTGCGACCGTATATCGACTTGCCGCCTGTCCCATTGTGGTTCGTGAAATCACCGCCTTGGCACATCTATGAAGACTGTTGTTAAGGTAAATAGAAACTCTAATGGACTTATTAAAATAATAATGTAGAAGTACCTACACTAAATAATTTATTTAAAGAACAAACAACAGACCATAAATCCTACTAGAAACCACCTCGTTGCCTAGTGGCTACATGTTTGGACAGCAACCTATAGGTCCTGGTTTCGATTTCCAGTGGGGGTACATATCGGTACTCAGTTTAGTTGGTGGTAGGGCATTTTCTATGCCTGCCTAGCTAGCTACCACCATGTTACTTAAGTCTGGCACCATACAGCAATGTTAATAGCACTGTTACGTTACGATATGACAGGTAGAACAGCGAGCCACTCATTTTTTAGTGCTTCTGGGTGGCACACTTGCCATCCATTATGGTTTTTCAGATTTATTCCTACACCTGAGCTTTAAGACCCTGCTTCTGGCCAAATTTCAGTATTCTAGGTCAACATGAAGTACCCTATAGGTGATTCCCTTGCACTTGCAAAACACTTCAAAACTTGTAGCTATATGTTTTATATCTTAATTATATGACCACCACTGTAAATGTCCTTTTAGTCACGAAAACAAATGGATAATATTTTAAGGCGTGGAGCATGAAGTAAGCTAATATTAAAAGGATACAAAATCTGGTATGATCCTGTGAAAGCTGCTACCCTGGTAGCCGAATCCTTTTTCGTGTGTGCACAGGGCACGAAAGTTCTCTGCAGTCCGTGGCACTATGTCAGCTCTCAGTAACATAATTAAACGTCCGATGGTCTGCTTGCCCACGTTAATGTCAAAGTATACTTGTGGGTTTCGCTTCTCTGTTGGTTTTGGAGGTATCACCTGAAATTTAAAACATAAAACCATTAGATTGATCAATGTCTATAATCTATATCTATAAATATAAAACAATTGTTAATGTCTGATATTAAATAAGAAGGGTCTTGATATGAGTAATAAAAGACATAAAAAATCTTTGTAATTTTCGTATGTCGTGTATCCCAAACAAATTACTGCATGAAATAGAATGCTGTTTCCACAGTTTTATTGCTGAAGGTCTAACTAAAAATATTGTACATGTTTCATCATAATTCACCTCATAGATTATTATTAATTGGATATGAGGGATGCAGCCCATGTGTCCTGCATGTCACTTCGACCTCTATAGATCTATTATGACCTTGTAGAAGCTAAATTCTCAAACTCATGGAGAGCAATAAACGATATGAATATGAATTATATACCATTAGTACAATATACACAGGCAAGGGCGGATCACAAATGTAACTATAAAATTTTAAAGTCTATAATTGACTAAAGTTGAAATTCGATTATATTCTCAAATACGATAGCTAGTGAATCATATATTAAATACACCAGAACTTCTGTTTAAAACTGATTCTCTCACTATTTTTGTCTATCCAAAGATTTAACTATATCTATGGCCGTATGCAATGCAAGCATTTAGGTGCTTGGACTATCAATCCGGACATCCCAGGTTCAATTCCCAGTGATCCTATCCGTGAACCTATCCATACTCGATTGAGTTGGTTGTATGTTCTATGTCCACCTGGCTAGCTAGCACCCTGTTACCTAAGTCTGCTGCCAACCAGCAGTGTTACTAGCACCACTGTGTTTCGGTATGAAAGGTAGCAAAACCAGTGCCTCAATAGGATGAGTCTTCTGGGGAGCATACTTTCCTTCCAACATACTTATTATCATTTACCATCAGGTGAGATGTAAGCCAAGTGCATTGATTTTTCTCTTGCATTTTAATAATGTAAAAGATCACCATGACCTTGATGTGACAATATCATCAACATCATTCTAACTAAAGTGTATTAAGGTTTTTTCGCTGGATGAAAGCAGTTCGGGGCTGGTCATTGTGGCATACCATGGAGAAGACCTATGTCCAGCAGTGTACATTTCCCAGCTGAAGAACAAGGACTTCCAGGTAGAAGACACATTAGAAAACTGTTAAAATCAAATTAATTATTAACTAAAATATACATATTCAAAAATATAATACTTTGAGAGTTTTAAGAGTTCTATTTGGTCTTACGTATTGTAGAATCAAAAATTAAATTCAAACTTACACTTTTCCCTGCCTCTGTTTTCTCTTTGTCAGCATTTTCAGTGGGTTCTTCCCCATCTTTGTTGATAGGCAGAGTTTCACCTGCATGCTTCTGTAACCAGTTGTCTTCAGACCACACTGGGCGGGTGGATCCTTCTTTAATCCTCTGAGGTGCAGCTATGTTCACCCTTATTGTTCGTCCAAAGAGTTCAGAGTCATTCTGAAAATATTAGGATTCTGTGACATTCTCAAGTGCCTTAATTGCAAAAATAAATCTTTTGGTGTCAGTCTAGGGTGAAGCAAAAGAAAACTCGGTTAGTGCTAAATTAACAAAAGGAGATGCTAAGGTGGAACATTGAATTTAGAAATTTATTTGCTCATCTACTCTAGGGCAAGGTCTGGAAGGACTGCACTTTAGGTGACTTACAATAGCGCCTTAAAACTTTTTTTGCTTGAACTCATCATGAAAATCTATCTGATGGGATTTCTGCCCTGCACTCATCTCCGGATCTATATATAAAAAAAAACTAATCTATCTGATGGGATTTCTGCCCTGCAGTCATCTACGGGTCTGTATTCACCTAAAGTGCAGACGAGCCCACGGTCTTGTGAGTGGTATTAATTTATAAGTCTAATGAAGAGAGATATCTTACAGTATTCATCAGTTGCAATAATATTTGATGGATACTCAAGAGACTTAATTTCATGTTTAAAAGATAACAAACACTAAAAAATTCACTTGAAATTATGAAAACATTAACCAAAAACGCTGCCAAATCATGATATTTCCGTCTCATTTATAAATGAAAATAACAGCATACCATGTTGTCTATTGCTGCTGCTGCATCCTCGGCATTTTCAAATTCAATAAAAGCGAATCCTCTGTGCTTCTCAGTCTCGTAATCCAGAGGTATTTGAACATCAACGAGGTCCCCAAAAGGCACAAACGCGGCATTCAATACTTTCTCGTCTACTTCCTCAGAAAGACCACCAACGTAAACTGTTCTTTTAGAATTAGGTTTGGAAGTCATTGTTTTACACTTATAAATGAAAAAATGAACAAGTAAAGTTATATTATAGAGGTGGTTTAATCTAGAATTTTAACACTCGGACCGCACTCACCAAACCAAACACAACACATAAATGTCACTGTCAGAGCTGTCAGATGCTGTCAGTTGTTTTTCATTTGTCCCTAACAGGAGGCCAACTACAAGCTTTTAGAGCAAGGCTTATATTCAGCTGTATTGTTATTTCGTACCACGAGCCTACTATATCCAGGCCGTTTATGCTAAAAAATCGTCTAGCGTTGTAAAATCGTTCACCTTTTTTTATATACTAAAAGCGATACTATGACGTGCCTTTTGACGTTGAAAATCGTTGCCTAGCTGTCAAACTAACCAATCCTTAAAAAGTTAGTTCGGAAGGAACTTTAATTGAATAGTTTTAGACTTTTGGTTAATTTTGTGCATTTTGGTTTGATTAATCAAGATCGTAAATATTTTCTTATTTTATTTTATATATCATATTTAGTGCAATTTTTTTAAAGTGAAGCAATTCGTTGAATATTCTAAATTGTATTTTAATATCCGTGCGTGAAAACATGAATTGTTCGAATTTTTTAGAAATGGACAATAATTTAAATATGTAATACTAAATAGGAGCTAAATGATCCTTTTGATTTAAGCGATACTGAATTCATCAAACAATATCGTCTAACTCCAGATATGGCGGTGAATTTGTGCGAGGAACTTAATCCATTTTTATCGCGACCGTCGAAATCATCGGACCTTAGTATTGAAACTAAAGTGAGCACTTTTTTGTGTTTTAGTAATAGCTTTTCTCTGAGGAGTTTTTTTTGGCTTCTATTTTAAGTAACACATCTCATTCTGATGTTATTTTGCAGGTTCTTATAGCATTATCATTTTATAGCCACGGTTCATATCAGAGACCAACAGGAATGGGAAGTGGCTTATCAATTTCACAACAGACTGTTTCATCTGTTCTGGCACAGGTAACTGCTGCTTTGAACCAGTCACAAATGCGACAGGAATAGATAAAATTCCCACAAACATTACAAGAGCGGAGTATGAATAGACTACGGTGAGTTTAACATATAATATGAATTATTTAGCCATGATGAAGCTCAGATGGTAGCTCAGGGTAAAGTGTCAGTCCTTGAGCAACCGAAGTCTGGATTCGATCGTAGCTCCTACCAATGAGTTCCAATTTGTTATTTGGATTTTTGTAAGAATGATAAAAATTATTACCATTGGCTTATCGGTGAAGGAAAACACAGTGAGGAAACCTGTAAACTTCTGAGAAGAAATTTAAAGGTGTGTGTGAAGTTTACCAACCTTGGTGGACTATGGCCCATACACTTCTGTAGGAGAGTAGGCCTGAGCCCCTGCAGTGGGGACATATATTGTATAGTCTGTTGATGATGATGAATGATTTTTTAAATATGAGTAAAGTGATAATTTAAAACAAATATTTGCAATTTTCAGGTTTTATAATAAATTTGGGATCCCAGGTGTTATTGACTGCATAGATGGAAGACATGTGGCAATAGTTCGCCCAAAGAACATGAATAAAGATTTTTTTGACACAATAACTATCACTCCTTGAATGTGCAATTGGTAAGATAGCTTAATGACTTGTATGAAATGAAATGTACATACTTATTTGCATATATTATAAAATATTATAAAATAAAATTTTATAATATATATTTCAGATATGCAATGCTGACATGGAGATAATAAGTGTGGATGCCAGTCATGGTGGGGCCACCCATGATTCATTTATATTGTCCATTCACCAGCTTCAGAATCACCTAGCAAGCCTCAGTAATAATGAGGCTCTGTGGCTATTAGGTATGTTAACTATTGGGACAGGGACTGTTAGAGCTATCAAATTGAAATATTTAATAGGGTGTTAGAATTCAAAGCTTCTAATCTCAGTAAAATTACCTAATGTCGTTCAATAACTTTAATTGATTTGAAGAACCTCAGACTTTTCTATGGAACCCTTAGGTTAGGCACATCTGTGGTGTAGGGTATTATTGAATTTAATGTAAAATCGAATTTTGTGCGCACCTTTAATACAATAGTGAATTTGTAAGGGTTAAAAATACAAGTGGAGTAGAAAACACAAACTCATTATAGAGAACACATTGTTTTATTTAGATTTTGTGATTTTAATTGCTAAAAACTTTGGCTTGAACAAAACTTTTAAAAAAACTTAAAAAAATAAACTTTCTAATAAACTATATATTGGCCACAAACCATGCAGGCTGTACACAAATTTTTATATCTAATAAACTATATAGTGACCAGCAGTGGACTAACTTTACTGATTGTTCACTCGAGTCCAAAAATATGTATCCACTTTTGTACCATGTCACATTTACCTTTAATTTATGTTTCTTTCAACACGCTGCATAGGAAAAATAAATTGTGACTGTGATATGGTACAAAAGTGGATACATATTTTTGGACTCGAGTGGTTTCCTTATAAACTATATAGTGACCAGCAGCGGACTAACTTTACTGCCTACACACAAACTGGTATTTCTAATAAATTAATAATCTTACAAAAACTATTATTATAAATTATTTATTGGACAAAATCAACAAAATCAGATATAACTAATTATTATTTATACAAGCTGTATAACAAAAATATTCTGAACTATCGTTTTGGCCACAGAAAACACGTTTGTTTATGAGTAATGACTAAAATTGTGATGATGTTAATGTACTGAAGTGTATATTTTCCTATTTGCAGGTGATTCTGGTTACCTGGAAGCTGCGGCTGCGCCGTGGATAGATCTGAAACTAAAAATAATTAACGCGTTAAAAAATTACTATAAACCGACTTCAACTCTACTTTTATTAAGACAAAATTAAGATTTATATTTTCTCAAGGATGCCGTTGTCAGAACTTGACCAAATTGAAATGGTACCAAAAGGGAAGCACTAGCTTTCAAATAAATAACGCTTATAGAATAACATGCTTGTAAGTCAGTTGTCTAATACACACATTCCCTATCTCAAAAACTACTGAACTGATTTTGATGAAACTTGCAGTTTTCTGTAAGTTGAACAATACCTAGTTCAACATAAAAAGGATTATTTAAATCGAACTTGAAGTTTCAGGGATATGCTAGGACAAACATACCAATATACATACACTTTTGAAATTTGGCACTTGTTTAGAACCTGATATAGACTAACATATGCGAAAACTGGGCAGTTCTGGAAATATTACATACATACAGGTCCAATTGATAACCTCCTTTTTTGAAGTCGGTTAATAAGTGACTTAAGTCTGTACAATCTAGTATTTTAGTTTATTTCTATAAGTTGTTAAACTTATTAAATTACCTTGCTAATATTTGTCTCAAAGTTTCATTTATACCTTCCGCACCATTGGCTAGATGCTGTAATGTGTCATGGTTCGCTTGCTCTAGTTCTGTCCGTTGCTGGGAACTTTCCACCAGAAGTCGTCGTGCAGCCTCGGCCGTAAACATGCGACGGTTACGTCTTTGGATAGTTCTTCCACCCCTTAACCCACCAACTCCTGCACCTGAGTGACTTGTGGTTTCTCCTTGAGCACCATCAGCATCAAAACTTATATTTCCTACAGCTGCTGGTTCTTGTTCTTCAAGACTTCCGATTGTAAAATATTTTCTGGTACATACTCTTCGTTCTCAACAACAAGCAACAAGGGTGTGTCCGGTGATGTGCTGGTGCTTGCCAATTGCTGAAAAAGTAATCACACTTAAATACCTAGTAATTTTATAAATCCTTTCTATTGAAGTTTTATTAATAATGTTAATTTTTATTATTCATGAATAATAAAAATGGAAGGACTGCACTTTAGGTGACTAAAACTAGCGCCTTCAAACTTTTTTACTTATAGAACTACTTAAAACAAACAACTGTGTAAAATCTCAGATTGCGGAAATGCGCCGTTTTAACGATATGATTTTTTAAAGTTTCAGAAAATTCCTTAGCACAACGCCATATTTAAGTGAAAACCAAGTGCACAGATAACTATATATTGAAAACAGACCTAACTAAAAAGATTGCAATCACTGACAATGATGTTTAAATTCGCCATAAAGAGGATATAATAATATATGACTGGTAGTCAAAATCTAGGACCATACAGCCTTGTCTAAACTGGTATTTCTTTTTCATCATTCGTATTCGTTATCGGGGCAGGTTTCCGCAACTAGACGTCAGATGCGCCTATTTTGCGTGTTTCTTTTTCATCATGCAAAATATGTATTACAAATACAACAATCTTTCGTCCAAGTGCCGGAAACGGTACTCTATGAAAATTTTAACAAACGATAGATAGGGTGGGGTAGAGATAGTTAAACGCCAGCATTTCGTTTCTGGCACTTCGCCGGCCGCTGCCGCGGCACGCTTCGCTCGGCTCGTGCTTTGGGGTTGGAATAACCATGTGTTTCTGCCCTGGTTGTATTATTTGTGACGATGTTTTATTTCACCCACTCGATTCCTTGAACCACACTTTTAACTCCATATTTTATTTTACTCCGTATTACATACATTTCATTGAGAATACTGAAAAACGGCTTTGGCCTAAAATTCACCATAAGGGACTAAAATAAACCAAGACATGGCTGTAAGAACTAATGACCATTTTCTTCTTGTCTTCAAGAAGATTAATAAAGGAAATGTCAGTTTTGTGTCGGTTCTTCTTTCGTGGGAAGATATTTTGTGGATAAACCCTCTTAAGCCTTGTTTTCAACTAAAAATTGCGATATTTTATGGAAAATATGTACAACTTTAAAAAATCTTGGAAGGACTGCACTTTAGGTGACTAAAATTTTTTTGGATTGTAGAACTCATCATGCAAATCTATCCGATGGGATTTCTGCCCTGCACTCATCTCCGGGTCTGTATAAAAAAAAATAACCTAACAAACCTAATCTATCCGACGGGATTTCTGCCCTGCAGTCATCTCCGGGTCTGTTGCAGTCACCTAAAGTGCAGGCGAGCCAAAATCTTATCTTTAAAACGGTGCGTTTCCGCAATCTGGGATTTGGGACAAATTTGATTCTAAAAAAGTTTGAAGGCGCTAGCAAAATTCACAATTCACAAAATAATACATATTTTGCATGATGAAAAATAAATGCCAGTTTAGACAAGGCTGTATGGTCCTAGATCTTTTACTACCAGTCATATATTATTATATCCTCTTTATGGCGAATTTAAACATCATTGTCAGTGATTGCAATCTCTTTAGTTAGGTCTGTTTTCAATATATAGTTATCTGTGCACTTGGTTTTCACGTAAATATGGCGTTGTGCTAAGGAATTTTCTGAAACTTTAAAAAATCATATCGTTAAAACGGCGCATTTCCGCAATCTGAGATTTTACACAGTTGTTTGTTTTAAGTAGTTCTATAAGTAAAAAAAGTTTGAAGGCGCTAGTTTTAGTCACCTAAAGTGCAGACGAGCCATAAAAATTATATGTATAATATTTTTACAGATATTTTAGATGTCACTGACTATTGCTAGTTTTATATAATCCATAATAATTTATACCTCTGGTTTTGGTCCATAATGGCAGACTCCGGATCTCCAACTTGTCCTCTCTCTGCTGTCTTACGCCATAATTACGATATGATTTCCACTCTCAACTTAAACTTTAACTAGTGTATTTAATACACAATAATACACATAAAGGTTTTCAAGTAAAACGACGCACGAAATTATTGTTTTTAATTTATGACAAGGTTCTGTCAAAGACAGTTCAAATTCCAAATTTTACAATTGTCATGTTCAAAACCATGCTTTGTTATTATAAAATTGGTTTTACAATGATATTAAAGAAATATTTAAAAAAAAATTAAGCAAAAATATTTACTGATTTACATATTAAATTGAGATATAATTATTTATTATGTAATTTTTGCCTAATTGAGATTCTTTATTTAAGAGAGAAAATATTAGTATTGTGTTTTAGAACGGTCGTGGAGAGAGGATATCTCTCTTTCGTCTCACTTTCTCCAACGGACTTTTGTATATGTTTATCTCTCTCACTAAATTGTAAACCAAAGACAAAATTGTAGATTTTTGACATTTTAATTCATCATCTACCTGGACAATCCTTCCAATTTCAGTTCATCTTTAAGGATGTCATGGTACGAAATAAAGTCGGCCAGTTTAGGCATCGTCAACTGAGAAGCAAGGATTGCGGCCGATTGTGTATAAGGTCGTAGTAGGCCTGCAGGGGAGGCAATAGCCATGAAACTTTACAGCTACATCTTTAGTTTTATTTATGCTCTAATTCTATTAAAATGTATAACGCGTACATTTTATTACTAACTCAGCTAAATAAATGACACGTTCCGTGAAATGTATGGAGCCAAGGCCTGATCTTGTACACTTATAATTTTAAAAGGCCATGATCAAATAAAACTGATTTAGTTACCATTTTTGTACATTTTAGTTTAATTTATTTGTACAAAAACATATAAAACACACGTAACAGGTAACTTGACGTTGAAAACAAATATGGCATCAATAGAATGACATTTGACGCTGTCACTCAGTACAAAAAAATGATTTTGTATAATTACAGTAAATGCAAAAATCTATTATTGTTCCATGCATGTTTAAGATGATTACTTGATTTTTAATTAGTGTACAAGTGCAAGGCCGATTTTGAAACATATCTTTTATGTATTTATCAATCTCGGTTTATGAAATCCACAAACTGTGTACATTTTTACATAACTGTATTCAAAATACAATCCATGTCACTTTCCACACTATTTTGAGACAAATAACAGCGTTTTAGGGGTTTAGGCTTCCGTAGTCAATCACCTCAACAAAGAAACCTTATCGTTTCACCATGTCCTTTCGGGTTTAATCACGGCTTAGGCTTAGCTCAGCGACTCTTAATACTAGAAAGCTGTAATTTATCATGGGTTTATTAATATGTTAATCACGACGATGAAGTGGTAATATAATAAACATCATGAACAAGAATTTTTTTGGTTACACTGTTACACGCTTTACACACGTAACGCGGGTATCCTTTTTTCATCGTATCCTATTTTATTCCGTGTGTAAAACGGCGGTGGCTAGGTCGTTAAAAATGACTCGGATGTGAAAACCTTTTTCGATTCAGGTATCCTTTGCGAACTACTATAATTATTTTTAATACTAACTACTCCCAGCCCCTCCCAGCTGGTGGGAATTTTTGGAAATATGAAACAATCACGGCAGTAGAATGTATCACAGACAAATAGTCTTCACAAGTTAACATAGAACCTCTACTACATGGACCGACTACCTGGTAAAACTGGATACATGCGGATCCGGACCGGTCATTTTGACGTATCATGTGGGATGCCTATGATCAACAGTGGACTTTTCCCGGCTGATGATGATGATATTCTGTAAACCTAAAAATACAATTCATAAATGGGTTATTTTTAATTTGTGTAAGATTTTATTGACCACATATAAAACACTATTTTACCCTAGTCTAATTTGGTATCCCCTGCCGTAAATAAATAACCTGTATACCAGCTTCAGACAGACAGGATAACTCCTCAAGATACACTAAACGACGACAGCATACAGCAGCATTGAAACATTTACTTCAATTAACCGTTCAGACGTGGATGTACATGTACAGTTGCACAAATTATTGGTCATTAGCAAACTGAGATAGAGTACGGAGATAGTACCGGGTATTTATTTGTACTGTGAGCCTGCAAATTAACTTTGCACTTGGTAGGAAATAGAAAATTATGCGGAGCAAAAAATTACGTAAGTAATTAGAAAATAGATGATCGAGATACGAGTGCATTTCCGCATATCGCATTTGTACAGACGTCAAAAAAGCATCAAAAAGCTCTTTATTTTCTTCTTTTTTTAAGCATTAAAATTATTATTGGAACGAAGTTCCTTATCGCGCGTTGTGAAAGGGGGCTAGACGAAAAAAATTCTTACGAAAAGTTGTCACCGACACTTTTTGCTATACTAAGTTAGCGTCATCTGTTAGTACGACGTACGTAGTAGTAAGACGATACCAACAGTACAGCTATGTGACGACAGATGGCTCTGATTAGTTGCCGCTACGCAATGACAGATGTCGCTAAAAACAAAACGTATCACGTACATAAAAAATCTAATGAAAAAACCTACAAAACCATATTTAAAATATAATGTTAAAAATCCGTTCAAACCTTATTGAAAATTTGTAAAATTTTATTACAATTCCTTCACTAATTAATCGAAAGGAACTTCGTTCCATCCGGGTGTCCCTTGACACCTCTCAAGTTTATTTTTTTAATTGGCAACGTCCTTCGTTTATAAACGCCCGCCCTAAACAGCTACTAAACAGTACGACCTTTTTAGCTTCGGTGATATCGCGATGAGTTAGTGAGTGTTATTTCGCTTTTATATACGAGTATTGATTGCCATGGGATCTAACTCAAGAGAACTTATCAAGAAGAAGAAAATCAATCGATCCTAAACACGGGCACACGACACACTTCCTTCCTTTGTCCATCTTCGGTGTCCAGCATGATAGGCACAAAACTGGACTATGGAGTTTGTCTAGACTAATCAAATTCAACGAGCCAACGAACAATACAATGGCTTTATCATGTCTAAAGTCAGGAATTCCCAATGCCACCTTCCATCTCCTACATGATACCAGCTCGATTGTAACATATAATGTATCAAAATTCATTTCAAAAGATTCCACCCGAACAAACTTACGTACTCGTACATAGATACCTATACAGACATAGAAAGTTAAATAAAAGCTGTTAATTAATTAATAATTAATACACATTTTATAAGATTTTGATACTCGTGCCACTGTACGTATCACTGGTTGAGAAGACTGGTTTTTGTTGTACTTCATCATCAAGCGCCAACAATGCATTATGCATGAACGGTTACGTATCTTTGTTGATCTACGATCAATTACGATCGGTAGGGTGGTGCTTGCGCATCGTAACGAAACGTTTCCGCTACCAAAGAGGTTCGGTATACTTATCTGAAAAATCCCTGACCTGGGTTCTACGGTAAATTGTTAACCACCTCCGAATTCTCTTCATCCTAGTATAATGTACTCCTAAAACGAAGTGGAACACGCATAGTTTAGATTAGATTAATAGCAGTAGAACAAATCAACTGGTTAGCAACATTGCAACTATAGTACAGATAAAACGTCCAGACTTAGAAATAAACTCAGCATCTAGACTTGTCCTCCGTTATTTCACACAAATGATTGCTACGATAATTACTGTTGCAACTTTGTTGGTATTGTAATCAAAGCTAACAGTTTTAAAAGGAAGTGTAAACGGTAATTTACATGATCTACTTATTTAACGACTAAAATCACAACCATCAAACCACACATTTCTTATTACAGCACACATTCTACATTCGTAAAGTTGTCGCCAGTGTAGAATGACGACAGTTTTTGACAGCCAACTTTAATTTGTACCGTAAGGTTGCCAGTGACAATTCGCCATCCGAATGTTGGCATGCATGAGACGCAGGGTGGCAACGATGCCGAGGTTTAGCAACAACCATCCCTGGGCTAAAGCAACACCGTCCCTGGGCAATATCAGTACTTCAAACGTTTGAATTTCTCCGTAGAACGTGTTCCAAAAACGGCTTATAGGATCGAACCCTACCCTTTATTTTTCAAGGATTAGGAGCTACGTCATCCTTTTTCTAATCTTTTCTGGGGTGAAGTACCCATGAACATTCCGCAACGTTCACCATTGCAACGCAGAAACCGTTTTTGCGTCACTGTCCTCGAATTCCCTAAAACACCCTAAAAAGGGTTTCTTCCTGATTCCAAATTAAACTCTCATCCCTCACAACAAAAGGGTAGGAGTTTGGAAGAAAATGCCGTTTTCGAAGCGTGTGACGTAACGAGGAAATTCTTTTTCAATACATTTGCTATTAATACGGTCCGAAAGACATCGAAACGTGGATCGTAATGTTTATGTGTATTTACAGATTAGGGACTCTTTAGGAGAGTAGACCTGAGTCCCTGCAGTGGGGATGTATATATATATGCTATTGATGCTGAACTTGTAACGAGATATTTTTGTTTAAAAAAACTATATAAAAGTGCCTGATTCCTATAACATTTGTACTTTTACAAGCTGCTTTAATTCTTAACTTTAATACATTTCTTATCGGGCAAACTTCATTCTTTTGTATTTTATAGTAATCGTAAATGTATTAAAAAAACGTCGTTTGACGCTCGTACTCAGTAAGCTAGCAATTACATTCAACGGTATATTATAAACACTCGGCTTCGCCTCATACCTATCAACTTGTTTTGTGCTGTAATAAAACTTTGTCCGATTTTATCGTGTTTTGATCGGTACAATTTTTATTACATAGTATGCAGAAACGCGTACCTATGTATGTATAATATCTTACAGCCGCACATCACCGAGCGTGGTGATTACTGCAAATCCCCTCATCCATGAGCCGATACAGTGACGACCTATGAGAGAATCGCATGTACAAAAGTGAATGGTAGTCTATTTAAGAATTATTATAACTAAAACACTTTGTGTGATACGAGTAATTCATTGAAGAAATAAATAAACATGCGAACCCAGTTTTCAAATTCACTTTCAATTTACCTCTTTTTAATCCGCACACGGAAAATACTGTATACAAAAAGCATTTCTTTGTTTCTGAACGGTGCGGTGTATAAATGACAATCTGCAAATCTCATTGTGCTGTGCCGACAATCCACGTGATTTGTTATGCTAAACTGAGCTGTCCTTTGTCTAGATGATGTAGTAAAGGACATAGACGAGCGGTTGCGACGTTAGATTTTTATAGGACTTTAAATAAGTATTCAAGACCTAAAATAAATTAAACAAAATAAAAATTACAAATTCTTTCCGTGGAAGATTTTTTATGAACTTAGGCCAAGAATTCATTCAACTACACGGCTTAATTTTGTCGTCCTAACGGTATTTACTATCGTCATTCGATATTGATCCTTGTCGCCTAGGAAACTAAAGATATAGAGAAGGTTGAGGTTGATAACATGATTTTCGTTAGTAAATATAACTTCAGAACATTTATGTCTGAACACACATAAAATTAGAATAACTAATCCATTGAATCAATTAAAATGGCTCGAAGCAATCATCGCATTTCCGAATGCATTAAGAAAATAGAAGCGCTGTAACAGAAATTATTTCCGTAAAGATCCGTGTAGACCGACGACATATCACGGAACAAATCACACATCTATTCAGATGCAACTTTCGACAAATTTTGTAAATCAACAGGCTAGGAATATTCGAAGCAACATTCATCATTAAGTTTGATCTATGTAGTTTAATAGTCTTTGCTGGTTGTCTCTTTCGTCTTTGACGTGGGTATGTCTAAATACGAGATATGGATTGCCAATACCATGCTGTTGAGGTCAAAATTAATAACACATTAGAACACCTGTGAAGTGCGATAACCGAACAAGTCTTTTCAACCGACTTCAAAAAAGGAGGAGGTTCTCAATTGGACGCGTATGTTTTTTGTACGTATGTTATGCGATTACTCCGCTAATAGTAAACCGATTTTGATAATTCTTTTTTTGTTTGGTAGAATATACTTTAGAGGTGGTCCCATATACATTTTATCGAAATTGATTAATCGCTCTTTGATTAAATCAACAAAAACTAAATTTTTAAGGCAAATGAAGTCGGTTTTTAGTTCTTTTTGAACGCGTTAATTATTTGTAGTTATATTCAACGGGGTCTCTTCAAGCTGACGATGAAGAGAGCGTGTAAAGGTCAATAGACGTGTCAGGGTGTCAGTAATTATGAGCTTCTACCAACCGCGAAGTTCCTAACGCTCGTCTGTATCGACCCACATCTACGTCGAAGAGGACAATACTCCACTAAACCTGTCTGCAGCTCAATCCGCAAGGAACGTACGCGATCCATCTGTCACAGTCAGTGAAAGTGACACACTGCACTGCTCCTGACCAAAGACTGACAATAGAAGTATATTTAAGAAAGTGTTGTTATGACAGGTCTATCTCTAGGCATATTCTATCCTTGTAGAAATCTCTCATTGATAACCAGTGTGTACACACACACTAATACCAACTTCAAATAAGGAGGAGGTTATCAATTCAACGGGTATGTTTTTTTATGTTTGTTACCTCAGAACTTTTGACTGGGCGAACCGTTTTGGATGATTCTTTTTTATTTAAAAGCTGGTGCTTTCCTTGTGATCCCATTTCAATTTGGTCCAGTTTTAACTACGGCATCTATGAGAAAACGTATACGGCATCTATAAAATAAATCTTAAATTTGCCTTAGTAAAAGTAGACTTTTAGGGCAATTGAAGTCAGTTTCCAGTTCTTTTTGAACGCATTTAGTTGTATTTTTAAAATTCACAGTAATATGCAACAAAATTTATTTTTGTAAGTGTTCTCGCATCTACCTTGTCTTGGGGCCTACTCTATATGAAATACCTCTTAATATCACTTGACTGAACACCATAGAAATGGTGCGTGACAATCGCTTTTATTTCAGACAAAAGGCTAGGCTCATCTTAGCCTAATGCTGTTAGGATTTCACCTAGACTTTCGCCAGAAAGTCATCAATGAGAATGTTAAAATGTTAACGGTAAAAGCGACGATGGCTAGACTTTAACCTAATGAAGAGGTACTCCTCGTAATGACGGATGGTTGAACCGCCGCTGTTGGCAAAAAACTGACGAAACGAATGTAAACATCACGCGGAATATATATAGAACAGATTCATTAACCAACAACTTGAGTAAGAGGTCTTCAGTTCGACTATGCGACATTGTTTTGTTTGTATGCTACCTCTTATCGTCCTCATATATGTGCCAAATGTAAACAGATTAAATTATTATGATTGTTTTTATTGGTGAGGCTATATTTCAAAAATCGGTGAAGGAAAACATCGTAAGGAAACCTGCAGACTCTTGAAAGAAATTCACATGTGTGTGTGAAACTGATTCTTCTGTAAAAACGAGTTTATATTCTACTAGATTATGCCCGCGACTTCATCCGCCGGGATTTCGGAAGGTATCCCACGGGAACGAATTGAGCGATCGGGATAGACAGTAGTCTATGTAACTTTCCGTCCCTTCAACTATCTCTAAACAAGTTTTTATGTATGATGGGTTTGTACTTGGCTTTTATCTCACCTGATGGTAAGTGACAATACGGCGTTGGGTGATGGTACGAGTGCGAACCCAGAAGCCTTAGGTCTTACGTATATATGCATTGTCTATGCATACATCAGTTAGTCTTTTGTTTACTTTAGAAAAAGAGTGAAAATTAACTATTCAAATTTATTGACAAATTGCTTGCTTGGGTAAATATTTTTACATGAATCGTTGTTAAAAGTTGAGTGTTGTCTAACAATCGACTCTTTCCCAAGATTACTAGAAGATGTAAACTCTGTTTCTTTAGCCTGCAACTTGTAATCAAGGTCTTATTGTTTCCTTCGCGTTTGGCGTCATAAGCAGAAATTACAGGAAAGTCTAGCCAGCCACCATAGCATTACAACCAGTTAAGTGAGATACCCGTGGATATTGAGTTTTTTAAGTTTTGTTCCTTTAGCGCGGGATGAGGAGGCTCAAATGATGCTGGATATACAAAGAACAAGTGGCTACATACGCGCAGTTAGTTCGACATACTTTGTGTTCGAGTGTCCTATAGTCTGCTGTGATCTTTTTGTGATACGTTACATACGTTTGGGTCTAAGTCCACTTTTGGACATGAGCCTCTCTCATAATTACCATATTAGAATTTCTATTTACTTACGATTTAATAAATACAAATTCTATTCAGGTTACTTATTCAATAGTAAATATATTGAAGAAGTAAAAATCTGAAATTATCTCATCATCATCATCATCAGCCGGGAAACGTCCACTGCTGGACATAGGCCTCCCTCATTCATGGTACGCCACATCGACCGGTCCCGAGCCACCTGCATCCAGCGACTCCCCGCGACTCTAACCAGGTCGTCGGTCCATCTAGTAGGGGGACGGCCTGGTAGACGTTTCCCGGTACGTGGTCGCCACTCGAGAACCTTTACTCCCCACCGGTTATCGGTTCTTCGAGCGATGTGGCCTGCCCATTGCCACTTCAGCTCACTGACTCGTCGAGCTATGTCGGTGACCTTCGTTTGTCTACGGATTTCCTCATTCCGGACCTTATCACGTATAGAAATTCCGAGCATAGCTCGTTCCATTGCTCGCTGAGTGACTTTGAGCTTGTTTATTCGGCCCACAGTAAAAGACCACGCTTCGGTTCCGTATGTCATCACTGGCCACACGCACTGATCAAAGACTTTTGTCTTTAGACGCTGAGGTATTTAGGACGAGAAGATATGCCGTAATTATCCGAAATTATCTCACATTAGTAATATTATATCTTACAAGACAAGGTTCTCATTATATAATAGATGTATAGCCACATACATAAGTAGATGTAAGTCACTTGTTGTGAACATTCAGAATCATACACAACTCTCACCACTTACAATTTATTTCACAAATTTTCATCATAATCAGCCGGGAAACGTCCACTGCTGGACCCTTTTAATAGGTCCATCTAGTAGCGAGACGGCCCAGTACATATTTCCCGGTACGTAGTAGCTACTCGATAACTTTACACCCAATCGGTTGTCCGTTCTTCGAGCAATGTTGCCTACCCAATGCCATGACAGTCATAAATTTTAGTCAATGTAACGACTCGCGCAACACAACACACACTTCCTTTGTTGTCGCGAAATGAGATGAGAAGTTCGCCAAACTTTCCGACCATGAGTCTCACTGAAAAAGCTAGTATAAAACGAGTACGGGAGGCTGATTCGCGTCTACTCGCTCCCCGCAAGGTCAAGTGCGAGCGTCCGAGTCATTGCTCCTCGCGTGAGCATCGCAACCGGCGCCCGCGCAGCGCAGCAGTGCCATTAGTGACCGCTCTCGAGTGACCGAAGGTAAGTACGCGCTTGATTCTGCATTCTCTGTAAATCTCCAGTAAAATACTCATTTTAGGTAGACTGTAGAGGTTGCCAGGTTCTGATTAAAACTGGAGCTTTTCTTTTCAACAGGAAGTGCGGGAAATGTTGTAGAAAAATCCTAAATTATGTGTGTGAGAACTATCCACCGATTTATTTGTTAAGGTGTATCATGTTTTCCAGAATCTTAAATCTAATTAAAATTTGTTTTATGGAACATGCATTTTTACAGATTGTATCGAAACAGATTCCTGTAAAATTTCTTTCGTTCACTGTGTTAAAATTACGCGTGAAAAATTCCTCAATTATTTTTTTGTCTTACTAAAAACTGGGGACGTGGGGAAACAAAGGATTCTAAAACTTTTGTATAGTTTATTTCAGTAACAATATTTATTGATCTTGGTAATAGAGCTTCTTACTTCTTACAAAATACAACCCAAAAGCTGTTTACAGTATTTATTCCATTACGATAATTCAGGCTAATTGAAAATGAAAATGAAAAACTGTTTATTTCTATAAAAACTTATCTAAAGCAGCATACTCGTACAAGGTTGGAATCTCCTTGTAAGTATAACAACACCTGTGCCAGGAGACTCCGCGCTTCTTATCCGAACCTACCTAAATTATATTTACATGAAATAAATTATAAATAAAAATAATAATGACAATTATATAAAAATAATTTGTTAAAGTTTAAATAAAAGGTGGCAAGAAACAAAATTAAGAGGGTATGAATGAGGAATATGTAATGTGGGGGAATGTGTTATGTGTAGGGAATGCGTAATGTGTGAAAGTTTGTATGTGTGTGATGGTTGTGTGTGTTAGTGGGAGGGGTTAATTATTTTAAACCATTTTCGTTAAATACATATTATACATATTCATATATGGCCAGGGGCATCTTTAATTATGGCATGTATAAAGATTTATGCTCAAGATCGTTAACATACATTTACCTCAATTAGTCGGTTTATTTTGTGTGTTTTTCTCGTTGGACATGAACCTCCTCCATCGACCGCCACTTTGCTTCAGTTATAAACTACTAGGTTATGCCAGGCACTTCTTCTGCGTTGATTTTCAACCGACTTCAAAAAATAAGAGGTTTTTTATGTATGTTACGCAATAACTCCGCCAATTGTAAATCGATTTTGATGATGATTTTTGTTTGGTATACAGCTCTATATAAATTACCGAAATTGATTCAGCGCTTTTTGGAAATCAACAAAAACCAAATATTTGCCCAGATAATGCTAACACCAAGGGTGAACATATTAGGGGATGAATGCTGTAGACTTTAGGGACAGTTGAAGTCGGTTTCTAGTTCTTTTTGAACGCGTTTGTTAGGTATACAAATTTTACCTAATGGTTACACTGTACCGGAACGTAAAAGCCAAACAATCCGACCCATACACTATATTCGTTAAAATGGCTCAACAGATTTGGATGAAACTTGGTTCTGTTTTACGTAAAAGCCACATTACATCACACCGTAAGATAATTTGTAAAGCAAAAATACTAGCTATATCACACCTGCCACCACCACTCTTTTGTTGCATGGAAGAAGAGACCATAAACAAAAATACTCATCATCTGCCGGGAAACGTCCACCGCTGGATATAGGCCGCCTTCATGGTACGCCACATCGACCGGTCCCGAGCCATCTGTATTCAGCGACTCCCTGCTACTCTAACCAGGTCGTCGGTCCATCTAATAGGGGGACGGCCTGGTATACGTTTCTCGGTACGTGGTCGCCGCTCGAGAACCTTTACTCCCCACCGGTTATCAGTTCTTCGAGCGATGTGGCCTGCCCATTGGCACTTCAGCTCACTGACTCGTCGAACTATATCGGTGACCTTCGTTCGTCTAAGGATTTCCTATATTCAACAAACAAACATATTATCGTATTTATTATATTACTAGTTGGAGCCCGCGACTTCGTTCGCGTAGACTTTATGACCGTAAGAAACGTCCATAGAATTTCTTTATAAACAACATTGGTAGTTTTCCCTTCGGGGGCCAATATATAAAGTCCTGAAGCGTTACTGACCGCGAGAAAGCAACATAAAGTTGGCCGTGTTAAAAGCAACCAGATCTCAGGTCTACACCGGCTTTCAGTGTCTGTCCCTGCGACTTATTTATTGTCATTGTAAAGCAAATTGTCACAGGGAACTGTGTGCGTTTAAGTTTAAGTGGGAAATTGTTGGGAATGAGTGGAATACGTGGTATATATAGTTTCGCCTGCACCACACCCAGTTAGAATTTCAGCTTCGATTATATTTCTCTGTAAAGCACTTACTTTAAGTCGGGTATAAGCTATTGGAAATTAGGCCTAAACTGTTTCAGCCTTCACCGCGTGGAGGTACTCCCAGCTTATGTTATTTATTATATCATCATCATCAACAGCCTATATATGTCCCCACTGGAGGGGCTCAGGCCTACTCTCCTACAGAGAGTGTATGGGCCATAGTCCACCACGCGGGCCCAGTGCGGATCGGCGGACTTCACATGCCTGTTCAAGACATGCAGGTTTCCTCACGATGTTTTCCTTCACCGTTAAGCAATCGGATAATGTACTTGAATTGAAAAACAACTCATAGGTACACGGCTGGATTCGAACCCGGTACCCTCAGATTGGGAGCCCGCGCCTTATCCATTGCGCCACCGACGCTTCTATTTTTTATATATTTATTATATAGGTACATGTAAATGCTTATCAGGAAAAACTATTTTAGATTTTTCTTTCGCCGGTCTGTTATGCTTCCAGAAACAGAAAAATATTTATTTAACTAAAACACACACAACACAATACAAAATACAATTAATACATTGCGTACAATTACAAATAGTACATTATTGATGTATTATACATAGGCAATGTGTTGTAATGTGTCGTCAAACAGGAATCATCTCAGTATCAGCGCTGGTTTTCAGATAAGCCCTCTAATATGTAAAGCATTAAATATATGTGTAAAAGAAGGGTATGTGTAAGTGGACGTGTTAACATATAGATACGTGTGTTTGTATATACAGTAAAAGTTGAGCAAGTGTGCAGTGTAGGTGACGTAACTTCCACAATAAAGTATTCCAGATCTTCGATTTTTATACACCTACAGAAAGTGCACGCACTTTTCTTATGCGCTATTTTCATATCTCTCATAATATAACTGTACTGCTAAGGTTCCACGTCAGGTATTCCGATCTTCAAAAAGATGCCCAGATTCAATAGCTATACATTAAAAAAAAAGTTTCATTCAAATCCGTTCAGTAGTTCCCGAGATTAACGTGTACAAAACGATAGAAAAAAATTGAAAAATCGTAGATTCCTATACTACTACTATTTTTACTTGAAAATATACTCAATGTACAGATACACTGGTTTTACTGTTCTATTATATGTATTGATGAATGATTGATGAATGATTGATGAATTGACTTTATCTGTCATCCACTTCAAGTATTCCAGATCTTTGATTTATATACATCTACAGAAACAGCTCATCATGCTGAACAATCTCACCAAAGGCGCGCTATTCATCTCTTATAGTTTAGTTGAGCTGCTGGAGTTCCACATCAGTTGTTCCAGACCTTCAATTTTTGCAAGTCAATAGGAAATGCTCATCACGCTGAACAATCTTCCCCAAGGCGCTCTTTTCATATCTCTTATAGTTTAGCTGAGCTGCTGGGGTTCCACATCAGTTGCTCCAGACCTTCAATTTTTGTAAGTCAATAGGAAATGCTCATCACACTGAACAATTTTCCCCAAGGCGCTCTTTTCATATCTCTTATAGTTTAGCTGAGCTGCTGGGGTTCCACATCAGTTTCTCCAGACCTTCAATTTTTGTAAGTCAATAGGAAATGCTCATCACGCTGAATAACTTTTATTAAGGCAGTATTTTCATATCTCTCATAGTTTGACTGGTACTGTTTAGGTTCCACGTCTGGTATTCCGATCTTCAGAATAAAATATAGCCTAGTAGATGCCCTGACTCAATAGCTAGACAACAAAAAAAGTTTCATTCAAATCCGGTCAGTAGTTCCGGAGATTAGCGTGTACAAACAGACAAACAGACAGACAAACAGACAGACAGACAGACAAAAATTTTAAAAATCGTAGATTCCTATTCTGTTACTGTTTTTACATCGCCCTCAATTAGTTTTAGGTAAATATATTCAATGTACAGACACACTGGTTTTACTCTTTTATTATAGTATAGATTAGTATGTCAACCACAATTCCTTTCTGACCGCAAAATATGAACTGCCGCCCTACAACCCGAAATAAACCGACTGAAACCTTTAAAACTAAACTCGGAATGACCCTACTTAATTTAACCCTTTGTCCTTCGCCGATGGCAGACGGTAAACTGGGTTTATAGTGCAACATAAACTAACCAAAGTAAATTAGCTAAGGATTAAGAACTGTGTGCCTCAACTAAACGTTCCTATACAAACAGTACGAGCCTTGGAGATGCTTTGTGGATACAGTTAGATAAATCTAGTTAGGTATGCAATAGGTTTCGGCTTTAGAATATGAGACATGGACTCTGGGTGAACATGCTTTTAGTCCAAACGGCCTTATAGTCACTTACCGTCACAGCAAATACATTGTACATTTAAAATACACTTACTTTCCATTATATTATAGTACCAAGTAAGTAAGTACTTTTTCTTCCAATTACAATTTTATCTTATTCAAACGAATAAAAAAATTCTGCATCTGCAAACCCATTACCAAGGAAAGTGTTACAAAGTTATTTGTTTAATTCTGTGACAAATTTGTTTACCACCAAAGAAACAAGTTTTAGTTACGTTAAACGCCGTCAATTACCTACGTATGAAATATCTATTTTTACCCAAAACAATTAGGGTTCCGTACTTGTATAAAAATAACACGTTCAAAAAGAACTAAAAACCGACTTCAACTGCCTTAAAAATGTTCACCCCAGGTAGAATTATCTGGGTACATATTTTTTTTGTTGATTTTCATTTAAAAAATTCAATAAAAAAATTATTTCATTATCTCTGAAGCATGCTCTACCAAACAAAAAAAGAATCATCGAAATCGCTTCACCATTGGTGGTGAAAACATACAGTCGAATTGAGAACCTTCTTTTTTGAAGTCGGTTGATAAATTGAAACAAAACTTAACTAAATTACCTACTCACTGTTTTTTTGACACTGGTTGAAATAAAAATATGTAAAGGACCCTCTACCTCGCCCCAAGCGCTCTAGCATACTTTTTTAATCCACCGTGGAGTACCCAGCCACGTCGTAAAACAAGACAAGTGAATAAATCATCTCGATGTTTTAATTTTTACTCTAAACTTAAGGACTTGCACAAAGGCGTTGTCGATCTAAACATAACAAACTTTATTCATTCAGAGCAAGACAAAAACGTTATGTATGTGTCATTAGAAAAAGCGAGATAAGACGATTTTGAGAGCTCCACATTCCCTCGTCTTTTTGGTAGACAATATCCGGGGCTATATTTGTTTACATAGATCTACAAGAGTTTTCTTCTATACGGAACCACTGTACGCGATCTACACTCTCGCTTAACAGTCATTTTGGGAATAAACGGTTCCGTATTTACTCAAGTCATTCTTCCATTAAAAGCGATGTCGTTGACATGATTTATTTTTACCACGAGGCTACGGTCCTCCATCGACACGAGATATTTACTTCTTTTCCTTTTAGTTTTTGCTCAAACTATGCTACACGCGTAGACGTAGCCGTTGACAAAAGACTGTTCTGAGATACAAATACTGTTGTTGGGTAATTTGGTGTCAATCGCGGAGCTCCTTTCTACGAGCTGTGTGACAACATCAAATTCTACCCAATTTGAAATAATTGTGTTACAGGTTCTAATTTTCAATGGCGCTTATCGTACAGATTACAAACTCTACAGATTTTCAGTTTATTAAGTTCTATATACTACCCTATTCTCAATTTTACAGTTTCCGCTTCGTTAATATACAAAATTGTACAGATTTCCAGATACAGATTCAATGCAGATTCATAATTCAAGAGATTTAGTTATTTGATTAAATTTTGTACTGTAAGGAAATTTACCATATTTTGCTTTAGTTTATTCAGTGTATCGATTATATATTATTCTACAATCTTTGGATTATAGACACGGAATATGTAGAACACAGGAATTTATAAACTTAGGATTATGTTTGAACGAAAATCCGTAGAAATGGGAACCTCTATGGCATGACTTTAGAAATAAGAAAATGTCCTTACTTCAAACAAATAAATATTTCATCAATCATTTCAAATCGAAGAACAAATAATTTGTAAAGATGGAGATAAATTAACATCACTCGTAAACACAAACTAAAGTTTATAAATAATATTAGACTAACTCAGAGTTTTTTAAATTATTATTATTAAATCGTATGAAAATGTATGTAACTCTGCTGTGAGTTCAGCAACTGCACACGGAAACGACACCATTGTAGGCCGAGTGCGTTGTTTCCACACGGTGTTTACCATATAAGGTGCACTGGCTGTCCTCTGGAATAACCCCTGAGTTACCATCTACGCCACCCAAAGGGAAATATCCAATATGGTGCTATCCCGCCTCCGCCACCGCTTCCGTGGCCTAATCGCTTGGACATACAAACTGGAGGGCCGCAGATTTGATTTCCAGTGGGGGTTACCTATCGATACTCGATTTGGTTGGTGGTTGGTCATTTTATCTAAGTCTACTGCCAGACAGCAGTGCTCAAGATTCAACTGTATTTACCTAGTAATATGAACATTACATTTGGCATGTCAAAATTTTAAACAACGATACTTAACTATGAAAACTAGCAGAGCCAGCGACCCTTTGCATGAAGCTTCTGTGTGAGCACATTTACCGTCTAACGGCCCTATCATCACTTATCATCAGGTGATTCCTAGCCCATAGACATTATTTCCTTTTTCCTTTTCCTTTCAAATAAGAGTACAATGATAGTTGCTATTGAACCCATCAGAACGTGAATGGGACGCACAGAAATGGCCGGAAGACCGTAATTACAAGCGCAGTTTTTTTATCTCTCCCACCTTCTAATTAAGTCGGTTCTAATCCGAGATGTTATGTCGAAGATACCGTTATTCTCGACGCAAAAACTGTACGCAGCTCGCGGGTCGTTTAGACTGATGACGCGGTCAATACGAACTCTGGACAAGTAAGCGACGCGACGACAAAAGCATTTAGGCAATGAAAATTGTATTGAAAGAAATTTATTACATAATATGTCTCAATATTGAATTCTGCTATAATCTCTCGCTAGAAATATGCCTCTCCCAAGGTACGCTACCGAATTGGCAATTGCTCTCATCATCTATAAGAAGTATGGACTTCTTCGGTCTATTCCGGCTTCTTTACAAAGTTATCTCGCCACCTAGCCAGATTAATATAATTGTCGGTCCTGTAAGAGGAATCCTCTCGCAAATATGACCACCCCACTGCCACGTCAGCTTTCATACAAAATAATGGCATAATATTATCCCAACTTGTTTCACATGGCCCTCCCATAAACCGCAACGATGTTATTTCCATACGTGGGTTTGCCATAATGACCACGCTTGGAAGGTGGATTTGGTGATCGCAGTAATATGTTCTCCTGAATATTTTTCCCTATCGCCTTTTACGATACCCACAGGAAGATATGGGATGGTCTTATTCTAAAGCCGAGACCACACAGCATATATAGACTGCTAATCTAAAGTTACAGGAAAATGTGAAGTTAATGTGTGGTGTGACTTCAAATTCAAATCTCAAATAAATTCGAATTTCAAATCACGTCATAATATCTAACGTCAGTGTAGATAAAGAACACTCATGTTTATTTTTGTCTTTCTTTAAAATACGATCCTTTTCAGCTTTATTCTAAAGTAGCCGTTACATAACTGTTCAACAATATAAATCTTACTTGTACTTGTAAATTAAACAAACAATTACAAACATTACATCATATAAAGCTACGTTAGTAGCTGTAATAAGTAATAACACAGCTACGAGGCACTGGTAACTGTAAATTGAGTTTAACCGGAGACCGTGTGTAAGAGCGGGCTCACCACAACAATGGACTTGATACTGATTTGCATACACTTAAATTGTTTCGTTAGGAAATGTAATTCGCAACGGAACTTGATAGGAACGTATGCACTTATCTGTTTCTATCCAGCCTCGATAGTGCGAAAGGAGAAGTCGGTAAGGCAAACTTGAATTATTAATCCGATAACGTAACTTCTTTTATCCGCCTCCTTGGCCTAATAGTTGGCTTGCTAACACGCTTGGACATACAAACCGGAAGTCCCGGGTCCTATTCCCAGTAGGACACCAATCAGTTTGGTTGGTAGTAGGACATTTTAACCGACTTCAAAAAAGGAGGAGGTTATCAATACGACAGGTATGTTTTTTTATGTTTGTTACCTCATAACTTTTGACTGGGTGAACCGATTTGTATGATTTTTTATTTGAAAGGTGGTGCTTCCCGTGTGGTCCCATTTCAATTTGGTGTAGTTCTGACAACGTCAATTATGAGAAAACGATTTAAATCGTTTTTAAAAAAATTTAAATTTTAAATTTGCCTTAGTAAAAGTAGACTTTTAGGGCAATTGAATTCGGTTTCCAGTTATTTTTAAACGCATTTACATGTCTATGTCTGCCTGGTTAACTACCACCATGTTACCTAAGTCTGTCACCGAACAGCAGTGTTAATAGCACTGTTGTTTTCTGGTATGAGAGGTAGCAGAGCCAGCTCCTCGTTTGGTGCGCACACTTACCATCCAACGGCCTTACCGTCACTTACCATCAGGCAAGATTAAGACCATGTGTAAACCCATCATACATTAAAAAAATTAAGAATACAAATGCTATAATACTTAACAGAACAAGTTATTTCAATGAATGTAATAATAATTTTGTTTTCAAGTTGAAATTAGAACGTTGAATTTACGATAACATATTACAGTATGTTTGTATAACAGTTTTATCAGCTTCATTTGTAAAACCTTATTCTAGGTTTGTAATTAAGTAGTCTCAACCTTAGAACCATATCATGCGAGTTATCCTTGTATATACCAGCGTTCAGCTGTGTACCACTAACATCTTTGTGCGATCTCGTCACAGCTCGTAAGCTACATTCTGAGCCCCAGGGCCGCAGTAATGACAGTTGAAAGCTTCTGTCCCGCCTATATAACGTAATACAATAAACCCTTCAAACTAAGACGAATTGACAAATTTTTGTACTAACTCTCAGATTTCTTAAAGAAACACCATGTCACATCGATTCACCGCTTCTTCACCGCAGGTTTGATTGAATATGGCGATGGCGGCTAAAATCATGCTCGGATTGCTAATCAATGTCCAGAATATAAAAAATTCAAGTATAAGATTCGAATCAGTCCGAAAATGTTTATAATGTCACACAAAAATAATGCTGTGTTTCAGTCTATCGAAGTACGTACAACCGAGGCTCCGCTGCTCATATATTTGAACTAGTAAACGTCGTCGTATATTAGACATGTAATCGTTCAAGTCAGTTCCACCGCGTCGACCGCACAGCTACGAGTAGTACGGGACGTGAAACCTACGTACAGACGTTTTACGCAGGTTTTAAAAGTACACAGACAATTGAGTACCGTACTGTTGGGATCCCATTCTACATTTCTTGAATTCTGAGTTAGGTTTAGAGATTCTATATAAGTTAGTCTTGACCAACTGCAATGTTTATCAACACCACCTGCATAAGTTCACTTTTGAACGAGCCTCCCTTCAATGCCTCGAACTAATGGCAGGTGTTTTATCTCCAAAGAAATATGATCTGGTTTCTGCTCTAGGTTCGAGAGTCAGGTGGCAATCGCTTCCGTAAAAACCACGCCAATACCACAGAATCAAACAGTACTACGAACAAAACGTACATTCACCGCCCCCCGCTAATCCGAGATACCTCACTTCCCTCGGAAGACACTAGCACAGAAAATGACCATAACGTATAGCGCGCGCGGACTACTCACCCATGCGCATGTATACAAACGTCATCCGTTCGAAGTGTGCCGATATCACGACATTTGTTCGAAGTGTCCGACGTGTACCAATACTTCGGTTTTAGGTAGCCAACCCGGATTGAGAAACGGGTGAGAAATGATGGCACGGATGGCAGGCAGATACTAGACCCCAGTTCGTAGTAAGGATAGCTAGACTGTCCGTCTCCTTCTAATTTTTTCACCTTTTACGACATTCATGGCACGACAAGTGGCGACGCTAATTTGTAATGTAATAAAAGTATTTCAGCAACTTCTAGCTATGTAACTGTAACAACAACATATTACGGTGATCACCAATCCTCCTGCTGTGCGTGATGGGTGACTGATGATTATGGCAAATCTCAAAACGCCCAACTGTGGACTTTTTCATAACATTTCCTTCTAAAACACTCAAGTAAAGTCAAAAACGTGCAAAACTGCATATGAAGGCGAAAGCAGTAACGAATGTGTCGGCCGGACCACTTAAAACAAGTCTCGGCAAACAGTTATGTGTTTTTGTTTGTATCTTCATGGTCGCGCGCAAAGGTTCTCAAACTGTAGTGATAATGTTGTGTTATTAGTGACAGGGACATGCATGGCTGAGTAGTCGGTAGTGTTGACAACTTATACACGCAAGCGGCAGGGCAATTAAGAGGAACGACGGGATACTAGATAGACTTGTTCTTCCTACGACGGAATATATGAATTACCATTGGAGCTTAGAATTCAATAGCATAAAAATATTCAATAATCTTGATAGTGAAATAAAAAACTTTAAAACTTTAAATGAATTTTCCAATAAATTGTATAAATATTTAATATGTCATAAAAGAGGTTTTTTTTTTGTAAATTGTTTGACTCTGTCTCTAGTTATTAGGATTAGTTTTTAGAATAATTGTCCTTTATGTTTTGTATAAATTTTTGGCACAGTTTATGTAACTTTAATAGCAAATAAACGAACATTGAACATTACAGAAGGAAGACTATATAGGCAAAGTAAAAATATAAGGAATTTTTCCTATTTCCACAGGTGATAATAAAATTGCGAGAAAGTAAATTGGTTTATTAAGTATCATAATCAGCCGGAAAACGTCCACTGCTGGACGTATGCCTCCTCCATGGTGGCCACAATGACCGACCCCGAGCCACTTGCATCCAACGACTCCCCGTGACCTTGGGTCGACCGTCCATCTAGTAGGGCGATGGCCCGGTACACGTTTCCCAGTACGTGGTCGACACTCGACAACTGTTCCAACCAATCAGTTCTCTGCTCTTCCAGCGATGTGGTATTATAATGAGGTATACAAATGTTTTATTTTAATGTATATATATTTTTATTATTATTATTGCACACATCTAAATATATGCACAAAATATACACTTTTTAAAACTAACTTACAAAGTACATGACACATTCTTTAAAAAACCTTTGAACTTTTTTTGGCATTTTGTTCGACTTAATATAATAGGTTACTGATTCAAAAAAAAATCAAAAATATTTTTGCCAAAAACTGTTGACATAACATGGTTTAGCCATACAGTCTGTCATAGGGAGAGCCCTGTGCGACAGATTGATTATATTGATTGATTAGAAGCTATACAAATAATTCAAAATTTACATAATTAATTATTTATAGAAAGCGTTCAGAAATAAATTCGTACTTTAATAATTTCTACGATTCAAATCAGGCGTTAATTGTTTAAGAAAAAAGAAATAAAAGTATAATTGAAGAAATATATAATAGTTGTGTGTAAAATTTTGAGAACCACCGGTCGTACGTTTCGGTACAGTTAGTTACAAAAACGAGATACATTTGGTCATATTTGACGGTGACTGTTGGACTTGATGGTCATAAAAGGAAACTCCTTGTGGGCATCGGAACGGTTCCATTCGTTAAGTGAGGATTATCGCTTTTTATCAAACGATTGAAACGGAATTTAGGATTCTCTCTATATGAATAACAAATATAATGCGCTCTGTCAAAACATAGTTACAAGACAACTACAATAATGTCCCATCCCAAACAAAGAGAGTCGCGACAGGTACCAGTCAATCTTAGATAGATGTCGCTAGTACTCGTTTAAATGGCGATATAAACGTGTTGTCGGCCACCTTTATCTTATACTGCTTATTAAATCAGACTTGCCACAGAACTTACAGATGTTTCTTTACAACGGGGTTCACCACTTGGGGGTTTCAGGAGTATAAACATAGAGTGCCCTACGACTAAAGGAAAAAGATACATGTTAGTCATAGTTAATTGATAATTAATTATTACATGTAAAATATAACATTATATTAGTCATTTCTTATTTTCTTATTATTATTATTAAAATTCCTTATAGGAATAAAAGGCCTGTCCGACAAGCCATTCTTTTAATTTGTGTTTATACGATTTTACAATCCCTGATTTCGTAGTCGTCGTAGTCGTAGTCGTAGTCTATTATATACTACATAAGGACCCATGATAAGGATAGTCCTTGATGATTTTTCCAGTGTGTACACTGTGTTTAGCGAGTCTGCGTTCTGTACTTCTGGGACTATATTACTGGGATGGGTGACCTATTGCTACAGTAGCACCAACTAGTGGCGAAAATTTTCACGAAAACCCTTTAAATTTATTTAAGAAACCATTTATTTTAAAGTAAAGAGTCTAGAAAACTTTTTTAAATTTGTAGCCCATATGCTAAAATCTAATCACAATCGCCAAAATCATCTGCATAAGTCCACTGTTGAACATAAGATTCCCTTTTATTAAGAGGATTGTCTGTTTAGAGCACGTGGCCGCGTTCAAGGTTGCATTGTTTTGTAGCTGTCCCTATCCGAGCCCTATCCTACCCGAGCGCGTACGGTGAGACAGCATACACTACGCGAAGTTATCCACCCGTTATTTGGATGTTTCGTAGTCCAGTGATCATTTGAAGGAAACAGTATAATATGTAACCATTTTTAATACAGTATACTAATGAAATTTCAGATGTCGGTGGTTTTTCCAAATTGTTCTAAATTGATTCATACTCTTGTAAATCAGGTTTAAAGTTGGAGCTTTTTATTACCGTAAAATACAATTCTTTGACGCCTTGTAACTCTGGAAGTATATATTTAAACGAAAATCTGACTCACTACCGACAAGGATATTTGTTTCTAGATTGTGTCTTGAAAATTTCATAGATTTTCATAGCTTAATACTCAAAATATGACTGGACTACTTTTGTATGGGCGCTTTGACACCAGCATACCCTCTTAATGACCTTATCGAAGTTACCTTAATAAACCAAAACATAAAATAATAATGAAATACTAAAATGTTTCTTGTCTGCCGCTGTCTTGTCTGCTGTCACCGCAGATTATTCTCTTAATTAAATTAATACGAAGGTCCGTTAACTTTTCTACTACGCCTTGTAATCGACCAATTAACCATGCCAACCGTAAACTTTTATTAATCCGCCTCTAGCCTGCTAATGCAGTCGAGTCAGGTAACAGCAACGAGTTGCAAAAACTAAGGATTCGCTACAGATGACAATTCTGAGGAACAAAAAGTAGGTTCTGAGAACCTACTATCCCTCGTTGCAAGGAGTAATTAACTCAGCGTAGTCCGAACTGCATCAGCACACATAGATGTACCGTCTACTTGCAAGCGGTCTCATTGCTAATAACTAGACAGCCTTTCTGTATTTATGCTACTGCATTTAAATTTTAAACTCGAAAACATGAAAAGGGAGCTCTGTAACCTATCGTCGCGATACTTAAATAAACTATATGTCTCGCACTTTATCAAAATGACCAAATTTTCCTGAAATTTTGAAAATTTTATTAACAGAAGAAAAGTTATGAAAAAGTTTGTGGCATAAATAAAGCAATTGGCTAAAAATTGCACCCAACTCTGAAGCACAGTTCACGTGGTCATAATCCGAAAACTTGCTAAATGTTATTTTACAGACTTATTCTGTCCATTGCGGTGTCCATATCTTTGAAGTCAATGTATTATAAACGCGAAAAGCATTAAATGATCTCTATATTTAGAGGTCCAACTTTTTGCTCTTGCTCACAATCTCGAAAGACATGTCATTTCTGATGGATTTACGCATGTTGGCTTTTATGCAGATTGCCAGTAATTGCTTATTAAAATGACCGCGTCTATTCATTTTAATCTATGCTATGTATAATGTGAATTCGTAAAATTAAAAACAAATTGCTATGTTGGGATTTTATAGTATTCATAGTACAATGAACTCTAAGTATTTATGTAATTCCAATGATAAAAAAACGTTACCATTGGCTTTTCGGTGAAGGAAAACATCGTAAAGAAACCTGCACACTCCTGAGAAGAAATTCAAAAGGTGTGTGTGAAGTCTACCAATTCGCACTGGGCCCCCGTTATGGACTATGCCCCATACACTCTCTGTGGGATAGTAGGCCTGAATCCCTGCAGTGGAGACATATATAGGCTGTTGATGATGATGATGATGATAGTACAATTAACATAATTATCGAATATGTGATTCCATTATATTCATTTTCCACCGTCTGTAATACCCCCAAATCTTAAATCGGATACCTAAAACATTACCGTGATGGTCATGTCAGATCACAACCCAATTGGCCCCAGACGCAGGCCATGACAGAGATGGCGGGATGAACTGCCACCACAGCATGAAATGCGTGAGATGAGAGCGGTGTCTGTCTATACGATTTTACTGATAAGACAATATCTCATTCTTTTCATGCTACTGGTGCTGGATTCGTTTTTGAACGACTGGCTTGGGGAGGCTTTTGAGAGCGAGAGAGAGCTAGAGGAATATGTGAGAGGGATTTACCCATAACAGTGTGCCAGAGCAGGCTGATAAAAATAAAGCTGTTGCTCCGTTCCGTGTGGCTTTAGGATATAATCTTTTCATCTCTCCTGTTCTGACAGTAGGTTTTTCATTACAGAAACAGTGGGATGAAAATCGCATTTCCTTCCCTAGGCAAGAAAATATGTATTTATTTATTTGTTGCATTTAGCATTCAGCCTTCAATTCATTCAAGTTTAAACGTTTTTGGTCCAAAATCGTATACCCCCATTTTACTAATTTCATGTTCAATGTATTCCTCGCAATAACAAGCAGAAGTGCAAATTATAAATTTTATCTAAACAGAGTTTTTTCTCTTTGTTGCAACGAACATATCCTAACAAAAACGAATGGCTATGCGCTCAGGATATTGGCGTTGTAAAAAATACGATGCATTTTATCTAGAAAATAAGTCTGAGATGGTTTTTATAACGATATTCCTGCAGTGTATTAAACCTCTGCCACTATTTGCTTCGACGATGTCTGTTTAAATTGCATGTTTATTTAGAACAACGCTTGGCCACGATCTCACCTGATGGTAAGTACGTAGCTATTTGACCGATGATAATGATGGTCTAGAAGATTCCAATGTTTGGACACTGACGCCAACATCGCCCATGGGGGTACCTATAAGTACTGGTTGAACATTTTTCCTAAACTCCCAACTTACAACTACCGTGTCATCTATGTTTGCCACAACAGAACTATGTTAACAGCACTCTTGCGTTTCATCAATGAAAGATTTACCTTTGGCAAGTGCCTCTTTTTTTAAAGCTTCTGGGTAAGCACACTTCTATCATAAAGACTATTTAAGCTTACAATTAGTGAAGACCAAGTGCGAGTGCATTGTCTATAAATTGGATTAAAGTTCGCTTCCCACGTTTGAAGCACTCGCCAAAAAAATATCTTCCGAGATTAAGAACGAGGCAGCTTACAAGTGTTGACGCGAAACCAATCACACGCAATCTTATTAATTACAAATCGATCCAACGATGGGATCTAATACGTCTACCATCTAATCTTGCCATGATTACGTAGCAAAAAGCTCCATAACAGCTACCGGAGCATGGTTAATGCCACATTGGAAACGACTCGACCGTGAAAATATCTTTTTATATGGCGCGCTAACCGCCACGGTGGCATTTCGAAAATTGTATGGAAATTATGGAGTGATCAAACAGAAGTGCTGCCAGGGGCATGTTTATTACTTGTTGAAGGGCTTTGACTCCGAGTGACGGCTTTGTCATAGTCACGCTATATTCGCGTGTTTGTGTTGCGGTTGAATGGTTTCTGTTTTTATCCGACCACGGCGAAACTAAAAGGAAGGTTATGATTTGCTTAAGCTTAAGCCTTGTATATAATCATTTGTTCCCTCGTATCTCTCCTCTCCTCTATTATTTTGACATTATCTAATCTTGTTCTATTATACCAATGACCTCCTGACGTGATGAAGTCTTAATCAATACACTACACACATTCTAACATTAAAAAGATATAAAATAACAAAATCAATACACAGTTACAAAGCACAAATAATACAGTATACAGGTTGTGTCTACTAATTAACACCTAACATACACTTCCCGCTCTAATAAACAAATAAAATTATAACTCGAATAAATCTGCGAACTTTTCAAATTCTCCGTCGGATATCAATATCCGGTAACCCAATGACCGAATCTCCAACGTTGAAGCTATCCGTGTCAGATTTCATTAAATTGAATTAACAGTATATTAATTCAAATGTAGGTTGACTTCAATTATTTATATTAACGTTAATAGCTCCTCGCAGCAAGTCCCGTTGTCGGTTTATTTTCTACGCATGGATTTTGCGATCAAGAAGATTTTAAAGGCCACTATGACAACTTCATTGTATTCAACGTGAAAAGAGGGGGAGGGATCGTTTGAATTGAGAAGTGTTTATTTATTTCACACCTCTCCGCAGAGAAAAGGTTTATTAACCTGTAGTCTATGGACCCCTTAGCAGTCTGTGTATTGAATTAGTGCTGGACGTTGTTACAGGTATGATGTCAATAATGCTTGGTTCGCGAACTTGGGTTAAGTGTGAATCACAGAGCGAATTAAATCAAAACTATGTTTGCCCCTCTGAAGTTAGCCACAAAAGAGGAGGCAAGGCAAGTTGTGCAATGTGCAGGCACTTTTTAGGATTCCGTACCCAAAGGATCAAACGGGACTCTATTACTAAGACTCCACTGTCCGTCTGTCACCAGGCTGTATCTCATGAACCGTGATAGTTAAACAGTTGAAATTTTCACAGATGATGTATTTATGTTGCTGCTATAACAACAAACAAGCACACACACACACACACAGAAAATAATTTAAGGGGGCTCCCACACAAAAAAAACTTTTTTTTTTTTAAATTTTTTTGCTCGTTTTGGCTCGATATTGATAACGGTTAAAGGAAGACGCTTGAAATATTCACAGACGGAGCCCATCGTGGTTTTTCCTTTTGCTGTAATGCACGCTATCAAAACATAGTGTCATATAAATGAAACTACGATTTGACAACGGGATGGAATGGGACAACGAGTATCTTAAAACAAAAGGAAAAAGAGACAATGTGATGGGAGATCTTTGCCCTCCTCATTCCTCAGTGCAATAAGCTAGATGTAAATAAGTTATCCTCTGGTTCCTATGTCGAGATAGCGAGATTTTAACATGACGCAATGGCACCTAAAAAACTTCGAAACTCTCCCAAGGCAGCTTACATATAATTTAAGTCGAACAACTTAATCAAGTGCGTGTTATTTGACTTCACCTGACGTTGCACAGTTAGTCCGATAGAACAAACTATAGCAAGTGTTGGCCATTACGCAAGCCTGGCAGATGCGAGGCTGCGCGCGCGCATACCTGGAGCAAGGCCGTCCGGGTCGACGAACTCAATCTTGGATATTATTGCTTACATTACCGTGTGGTCACGGCTTTAGATTAGGATCTGATTCTACAATATTTTATTGCGATCATTAATCCAGCTTCCCCACATGGTGATTATGGCAAATCCCCTCATGGAGTCTGTTCCTTGTGGCGAAATATGATGGACGTTCTTTATGGTCAGCAGTGATCGAAAATTTCAACTAATTTCTATCACAAAGACCATAACATCCAGAGGTTTCAACTTCATATGTATGATGCAACTAGGTCAGACACTTTCGTTTGTTATACACAAGATACACAACAAAAACACACCAAACACTTGTGTATTTTCTACTAATAATTAAAGTGAAAAAAATTAATATTAGAAAGCTTGAACCAGCGCCGATCCTAGGGTAGAGCGAAAGGAGCGGTCGCTCTTGGTGCCAGGTGACAAAGGCTGGCGAATACGAAAAACAATTGCAGGTAAAACATTTTAAAAAAGACGGCGCCTATTGAGAACCGCGAGAGAAATTGAAATACTAATTTATAAGATGTTACAACGTCAACCAAACGACGCTGAAAGACAATCTCACTCTACCCTGATCAATAGCTAGGGCCGGCGCTAGCTTGAACAATACCTATATAGGTATTGTCATTAATAAATTGACATATGAATAATAATATACTTAACTACAGGCGTCAAGCAACACAAAATATCATTTTTCGGTGAATACAACAGTGAAAATTCGGGAAAAGTCGTGCATGTTTCCATACAAAAAACTTAAACGACATCGACATAAATTTTCTTTCAAGCGCTTTTATTAAGCTGTAGCACTCTTTTTTGTGTTGATGTTTAATTTTTATGTATGATGGGTTTGCGCTTGGCCTGCATCTCACCTGATGGTAAAGGCCGTTGCACGATAAGTTAACATGATGAAGTTATAATGATAAGTCAAAAGTTAAGTTTTTAAACATAAAAATGCTATTTTTACTGTGTTGTAATATCCTGGTTTCCAGGTTTATTCCTATGGTGTGCTTGCTTCTTGCCAAATTTCAGCATTCTTGGTCACGGGGAGTACCCTAAGGTTTTGATTCCCTTGCATTCTCTTAGGAAATAATCTAACAAGTGAACGCGTTCAAAAAGAACTAGAAACCGACTTCAGCTGCCCTAAAAGTCTACTTTTATAAAGGCAATGCTTGTAAGTCAGCTGTCTAATACACACTTAACATTCCCTATCTCAAAACGTACGGAACCGATTTTGATGAAAATTGCAGTCTTCCCTAAGTTAAGCAATACCTAGTTCAACAAAAAAAGAATTATTTGAATCGAACTTGTAGTTCCAGAGATATGCGAGGACAAACATACAAATATACATACATACACTTTTGAAATTTGGCACACTTGTTTAGAAGCTGAGATAGACTAACATATACGAAAACTGGGAAATTCTGGAAATTTACATACTTACATACAGGTCGAATTGATAACCTCCTTTTTTAAAGTGCCAGTGTATAGCTTTTGGCGGAGTTCCTTCAAATAGATTTAAATATTGATTTCGGTTATGTCTGATAATGATAACAGAGTGAGGCTCTTGTCCAGCGGTGGGCATGCATCTGATATTGATTAGCATGTTGCAACAGCTTGTTTACTTTTACGGATGAATTGATATGTTTAAAATATTTACCGTCAATTGACTAGAAGAATAATTATTTTTGACATGACATTTAACTGTGCCCGTTAAACTTAAACCGCAATAGTTTGCGTAGTCAACATCGAGTACACAATTTACAACTGTTATTATCTAGTTAAGATCTTGGGAATAAAGCTCATTAAAGTTTTCTAACCACACGCTTGTTAAAAATAGGTAAATTGTTATTACTTCTAAGAATAATTAATTCTATATAGTTGTTTAAGAATATACATACAGGAAATATACAACTGGGAAGACAATCATATATTTTTATTGACACTGACAGATAACTTTAATTAATTAAATTTTGGCAAAACGGCCGAAAACGTCATTAATGATATTATTAATGGGATTGGAACATTACTTGCTAATAATGAAATGCAAACTGCGAAAGGTTATTCGCTTGATTAAAGTTTCATAATAAATTTATGTTGCCATCATCTTTTAAAATATAATAGCTTTGTGCAGTAACTATCTAAAAATAGAACATTTGATTATAATGTCGTGAAATGAGTATTATTAACATCTAATTTAAACTAAAAAAATTATCACCTAGCCGGCCTTTGGCAGCACAGCACAGTAACATCGTTTTAGCTTTATGTTCCAGCCATTATAAAAGTGCCATGAGCCAAACGTGTAGAGTCGCGGAGCAATATTGTCAGATTATCAGAGTAAGGCGCTGTATACGCCTCAAAAAGATCGCAACCATATAGACTGCATTACAGTCACTTACAGTCAGTCCATTGTTCATTTATTTCACTTATTCTTATACCACACTATTATTATTATTATTTTATTTATTTAGAGACACCAACAAGTTACATTCCAAACACATACAAAATACAAACTTACATAACTAATTACTAAAAATGTTAACTTAATTATAGGTATCCACAGCTTACACAAAAATTCACGTTAAAAAGAATGACAGTCAAAAATATAATTACAGAAATATAGAATTATAATGTTTTTACACTTGGGATTTAAAATATAAATTTTGAATTTTTTTCTTAAAATCTAACAAACTATCATGATTAATATCTAAATCTAAAAATTTGAAGAGAGCGTTGTACAGTCTAACTGATCTAGACAATGGAGAGTTGAAACCCAAATTTGACTTATGTACTGATACATTAAGTATTTTTGGTACATGTGCCCGTAGTAGTCTACTAGGTACAGATATTCCTGTTTTCAATAAAATTTCAGAACAGTCTATTTTATTGTTAAATAATTTAAACAAAAACATTAGATCTTGGATCTTTCTACGATCTTTTAGGCTTAGAATATTAAAATGATCCAATCTAATTTTGTACGATCTTAGTTCTGGGAGCCTATAGGATTGTAACGATAGGTGATACAGGAACCTTTTTTGTACACGCTCTATACGAGTACGCTGTGAGTGAACATCATATTGAGGTGACCACACCACACCTGCGAGCAATATTCCAATATACTTTTTACAAGAGAGTTATAAACCATAATTTTTGTTTGACATCGCTTGAAAGGCTTCACGTTTCTCAAAATAAACCCAAGCATTTTGTTAGCTCTTTCAATGATATTATCTATATGATAGTTATAAATGCGAGAGTTTTTGTTTTTCTTTGTGTTTCGTCTTTCTAGGACACTCAACGCTACAATCAATTGTAATTCACCGTACAGTTATAAAATTATACACTAAATTATGCTATATCACATTTTGACACTAATAGTTCGATGGCGATACTTTTCATGGACATTTAGACATTCTCCTTTTATCCCGATCCGCGAAGTGATATATAAAATGTGTGGAGTAGTGGGAATTGAGAGGAGAACGAGTTCAATTAACGTTGGTAGCTCGTGTTTTTACATATACCTAGCATGTTGTTCATTTCACAACCTGACAGAAATAACGGTGTTTTCGCATCTTTCACTCGGCCGGTGTGGTGTTAATGAACCTTCTGATGGATTTGTTATACGCCTACATGTTGATATAGTGGACTGAAATATGTTTGACTAATATGACTCGAATCTTATGACCTTACTCTTTCAATAATAATTAAAATAGAAACATTAAAAACAACATTTAAATCATACGTCATACATAAAACCCGTTAGAAAAACCTTCCTCAAACAATTCCATACTAAAATACTTTTTCTTTGTCTCCAGATACAAAATGAAGCCCAGACAAGTTTTATTAGCGTGCTTAATGTGCGTAGCCGCACAAGCTCTAGCTAGCAGCGACGACAGATTCATCAAGAAATATGCCATGATGAAGGTAAGAATCAGAAAATACTTTAAAAAACGAAAATAAGGGACAAAAAGACTATCGCAGTCGGTAGGATTCGAACCTACGCTCCCAGAGGGAATCTGATTTCTAGTCAGACGCCTTAACCGCTCGGCCACGACTGCTACTTGTGTAACCCGGCAAAATATTGGTATAGATGTATTTAATCGAGACACTGTAAACTGAATATATTTTTTAAATTTCTACAGATTTATGAAAGTTGCTTCGGCCCAGAAGTAGTAAAACAAATCAGAAAGGAAATGAAAGATGCCTACACAAAATGTTCAGCGCCGCCGCCACCGCCACCTTTCGACGATACGCAGAACTCGCTTCCCTCCATTTTGCTCGGCAAGCTTCCGCCCGGATTCTCCATAGACCCGAGCACGCAGACCATCACAAAGCCGGCAGATGGCGCTATTCACAACGAAAATGATTTGCCTAATCAAGATCGTCCCCATCAACCTCATCAAAAGCCGCCCATGGGTGGTGGTATTATGGCGTTTAGGCCTCATGGGGTAAGAACTTATTTAAAAAATTGAAAACAAAAAGTTAAAAGTACTGTTTGATGCCTCCTGTGAGGATTGAACTCACGACCCCTGGTTTACGAGACCAGTGCTCTACCACTGAGCTAAAGAGGCGATGCGAAATGTGTTGAAATAGTTAGTTGATTCCACAGTTAAATTTTTTACAGTAAATGAATGACGAATTGCGTTAGGCAAGAGATATATATTTTTTTAAATTCATATTATTCCTAGACAGTTGTAATAATATTAGTAGTAACATTTAATTATTTTGTTTATTGAATCATAAAGTCGTATTCATATAGGTGTACATATACGATTTTATTCTAATAACAAGGTATATATTTTTTCAGGTAATTTTGTAATAAATTATTTTTTCGAGACATGATGCGCTTCTGCGATTCGCGCGTAAATACTGACATATAACATGTCCTGAAAAAATAATTACAAAATGAACTGACGTACCAATGTTTGTTTTTCTTATCATTCTATAATATATATCATTATTTTGTTTCGTCTGTATCTTCATAAGAAACAGCTTTGTTTACTATTTATTACATAATAAACAATATATTAATTATTTAGTCTGGCCTTGAGTAACTGGCTGACACGCCTCTACTATCTCCTCTCCAGCTCAATGCTCAATCACGGAGACTTATCATACTAAGCTATCGGTCCACTTATTACCTAGGTTATAGAATTTTTGGTCTCACTACTACGTTACTAATTTATATTACTCTGTGGTAATATATTAGTAAAATGGAGGTGAATGTCTCTTACCATTGTGTCCCGTAAGGTTTTAGAAGCATAAGTTTTTGGGTTCCTAACCACAATACTTTTAAAAAGGAGCCCTGATGGTGCAACTTCAGCCATCCGTCTCTCACAACTGCTTATCTTAGCACTCACGAATGTTATTTGAAATTTATAGAAAGTGAAATAATGATAAAATAATTATTTTTAATTATTTGTTTGTTTAAAAATATTTAAAAAAATCCAACTGGAGCTACTAGGTCGAATGGTTATAGTATGTTAAATGGCTATAATAGAGTATATATCGGGAAATTACGGCATATCTTCTCGTCCAAAATACCTCAGCGTCTAAAGACAAAAGCCTTTGATCAGTGCGTGTTGCCAGTTATGACATACGGAACCGAAACGTGGTCTTGTGGGCCGAATAAACAAGCTCAAAGTCACTCAGCGAACAATGGAACGAGCTATGCTCGGAATTTCTCTACGTGATAAGGTCCGGAATGAGGAAATCCGTAGACGAACGAAGGTCACCGACATAGCTCGACGAGTCAGTGAGCTGAAGTGGCAATGGGCAGGCCACATCGCTCGAAGAACCGATAACCGGTGGGGAGTAAAGGCTCTCGAGTGGCGACCACGTACCGGGAAACGTCTACCAGGCCGTCCCCTCACTAGATGGACCGACGACCTGGTTAGAATCGCGGGGAGTCGCTGGATGCAGGTGGCTCGGGACCGGTCGATGTGGCGTACCATGAGGGAGGCCTATGTCCAGCAGTGGACGTTTCCCGGCTGATGATGATGATAGAGTATATAAAGTTTCTTTCGAGAACTTTCTTTACTAGACTTTCCTCGGTGCTCCTTGTTCGCTTTTTAAAAAGTTATATTTTAAACTGAATTTGTGTTGCAGCCGGCAGGGTTCCCGCAGCAGCCACAACCGTCAGTGCCCCCCTACATGATGCCCAACCCGCAGTTCCGTCCGTTCAGCCCAGCCACCCCCTTCTACCAGTTCCCGTACGGCGCTCCGGGAATGTTCCAGGCCTACCCTCCCGGAGTGCAAGGGTACAACCCCTACGCTTACCAGCAACAGTACCCGCAGGGATTCTATCAACAACCTTACTACGGCTCCAACAGGATGTCGGTGAGTTTTTTATACTTTACCTATCCTACATCTCACTTGAAAATGACCTTCACTCTGGATTTGAATACTTCCAAATTAAAACTTTTGAAAAACGAATGAAGCTAATTTTACAAATCCCATCCATATTATATCAAAGTTTTTAGAATTCTTAGGAAATACATGTATTGAAACGTAACATTAATTTTTTGAATTAAAAACGGTGAAAACATTTTGTTATCTAAAACAAAAAACGGTGGTTGAAATCGATGGAGTCTAAGCAAATCAAAAACGTGTTTCGTCGTTCTCAAATTTTGAAATTTTTATAATATTTCGTACTATTTAATATTTTACGAATATATACAGATTGATTTCAAAATGTTTCCTAATCTAAGCACAAAATACGTGCATACCACATCGCTTGAAAAACGAATAACCGATAGAGAGTAAGTAAGAAGAGTAAATTATCGAGTGGCGACCACGTACCGGGAAACTTGTACAGAACCTACTCCCCACTAGATGGACGACCTAGTACACGTTCCCTGGATTATAATAATATAAATTATAATTATATAAACATCAACTTTACGGTATGCAGAATAAAATAGTAATCATCGTAGTGGAATGTTTTAGGAATGTCTGAAGATATAAAAAGATAAACTAACTTAAATCGACAACGATCAATCAATTTCCAGAGAATCTTTAGACATCAACTAATCTCTTTTAAATGACCCACAGCGCGAAATGGACCTCCGTGACCGTCTGGACATAATCTCGCACACCTCCAGCCCGGGCGCGGGGCGCGTGCGCAACATCACGTGCGTCATGCAGGAGCTCGGCTACATCGATCACAACCTGGAGCCCAACTACGAGCAGATCACGCAACGCATCAGCAACCTGCCAGTCTCCAGCGAACTCAAGGGCGACATACAAGACGGGCTGCAATTCTGTCAGAAGTTCTCTGTAAGTAATTATTCTGATCGACTCCAACCTCGAACCAAAATACAAATTCGTTACACAATACACGACCTACCAGGGAGTCATAAAAATAGCGTACAGAATGTATTGTAGTTATGTCTAAAGTTCTCTGAATGTAACAAGATCGGCTGATACGTGACCGACGTGACCTACTGATGGTTGGCAAGATTGACAGCAGTTATGTAAGAAAGCCTCTGTAAAAATTTACTGTGACTGACAACGGCCAACTCTATTATAGCCCTTCAGCGAACTCAAAGGCAACCCACAATATGGATGCAATTCTGTCAGAAATTCTCAGAGTGTATTTTGACCAACTACACAACCTTATAGCACACTACAAAAATCTAACGAACGCATCAGAAGCCTACTCGTCTCAAGGGCGACATTCAAATTGTTTTGATAGAACTTCTCTCTATTTATTGTAATCTATTACAACCTCAAACCATAACTCATCAGCTACCTCCTCAATTCTACGACAGTGGTAGCGCTGCATTTATTTCAGAAATTCTGTTTTCCTATCGACCAACTACCTACTACTACAACCACCGCGTCATGCAACTCATCAGAACCCTAACAATATCCAGCGAACTTTTATAGGTTACGATAATATCTGATGATCATTCAATTAATACTATTACGTGTGTGGATGACCGCGATTATTATTAAACCTTAACCGCGTCGTTTTCAGCAATGCGTGCCTGATGTGAAGAGGGATGTGGCGCCTCTTTCCCAAGAGCTAATCAAGCCTATGTTCTTCTTCAGGTGTTATAAGGTAAAAAAGGTTTTCTTTTCCTTTGATATAAATATATAGCCATTATTTTTGTTGAGATACATTTATAACAATCCATTTTGACGTGACAACGTCTTATAAATTGGTTTGCCGGGTGACACTTCAAGAAACTGCGTTACGCTCCGCTCACGTTATGCGCTCACAATGAGAGCGAGTGAGAGGCACGCGTCCCTTCCACTCGAGCACAGTTAGCCCGCCTAAGAGCGAGAGAGTCGTTGTCACGTAAAACTTTCGCCCGTATACCGACTTTACAGGCAACCAATTTTTTTTTTTCATAGCACAAGAAACTGGAAGCTTGCATCATGAAGGACATTCGTGAACGTTTCACTAGCGAAGATGAACTGGACACTGACGGTGACTTTAGGTAAATTACTTTACTTTTTTTTCATATGTCGGTTACTATGAGTTTAAAAATGGTCCCTTTTTGGTTTCTAGTCCCTTCAACTACTATATCGGTCCAATTATTAGAATCAGTCCGCCATTTTGTTTTATTACAACATTTTCAAAATGGCGGACTATTTTTTAAATCTTCACTAACCTTTTATCCAAATTCAGGCCGGATACAAACCTGTAGTGAATTAATAACAAAAATTGTTTCAGGTCACTTTCCCGTTCGGCCCGATCTCTCCGAGACGACCCTCTTCATGACCCCAGGTTCGAAGCTCTAGATGAGATGGCGGTCTACCTCTACGACTACTTGAGTGGCGGAAACGGCTTTGACTTTGACATGTACATGTAAGATGTAACATGTGCTTTCGTCTACAAATCCATTGTACTTCGTCTATTTAAATGAACAGTGGATCTTTCAATGCTCAATTTTAAATACAGAAATAGTTTAAGTTTCATAATTCACCAACTGAATAATTTAGTCGGTGGATAAAACGCGCTTTGGTTCATTTGTTGTTCTCAAATCGCGGGCAACATTTGGTAAATAGAAAGGTACAACAAGAAACATTTTTAGTTCCCATCGGTTTTAGTTATGAACGTTTTCCTAATAAATCTAAAATGTAAAATAAAATAACTTTAAAAAGCCGTAGAACTGAACTGACATAAAAACTGTTATTTGTAAGTGAATGCAGTATTGTAAAGTAATGCCCACTTTGGGGAGCTAATGAACACAAAAAGTTTAGTTTTATACAGTAAAAGCATTATGTATGTACAAGTTTTAATAGTATTTTAACCGTATTAATTTAGTCATACTTATAGTTTTAATTTATTCTGAAGGACTTTTTTGTGTTTAGTTTTCCTGAAAATACTCAAAAGCATAATGTATGAGTGGAATTGGAATAAATATTTTAGTAGTACTTATTAGTAGATTAATTATAATTATTTTAGTATCGCAGCTGCTCCAATTTTGCATTTACTTGTTTATAAATATTGCAGTCAACTTCGTTGTTAACACAGTTCTCTATCTTTTACGTGTTAGAGTAAGTATATTTGTGGCATATGGTTAACTTTTGGGACGTTTGCTACATTTGTAAACATTCTGACTATTGGGAAATGATTCAATGATCATTAAAAAGGTCGTATCTCTAAAACATGGTGATTCAAATTATATTTTGACTTTAGTCGAAAAAAGGTCATTTGACTGATGGCTACAGTGAGTCACAGTTGTCTAACAATTAGTCAAAACAATGTTCAATTAAATGGCTAATCGTTCAACAAAGTCATCACCATTAGTTTCAAGTGCTAAAGACATTGAAATGAATGCAATTTAAGATCATAAAAGACTAAGACTAACTTAGACTCTAAATAATATAGATAATGAATTTCTACATTTCATATTGTTGTAACGTAATTTGTCATTATAATATTACTGTAACGTAGCATTATAGTGTAATGTAATTGTCACTTGTTTTTGTAGGATATTGCTGTAACGTGTCGCTAAAACTTTGTGCCTGTTGCATATGTATCGCTGCAGAATAATTTTGTAACGTGTAGCAATAATGTTGTAAAATATATTTCGCTGTTGTGGCATATTGTTTTACGAATTGTAGCAAACTTTGTGTTCTTGTCAACCAAGCTCTCTAGTGTGAGCTTTTTAGATGACAACTAAATCTACATATAGTGTTAATATGTAAGAGACATTGATTTTGCATTTATTAGTTTTCATAAGATTTTAGTACCTTGAGATATTAAGTATTAACTGAATAACAATAAATGTTAGAAAATAATGTGTGTTTTAATGTATTATGGATTTGCACTGGGCCTTCATGTCACCTGATGGAAAATGATGAGACCGTTGGATGGAAAGCGTGCTCACCCAGAATCCTCAACCTAATGAGGCACTGACTTTTAGGCCTTTAATACAGAAACACAACTTTGGCAGCAGACTTAGGTAATATGGTGGTGGCTTAACTCGCAACAATTTCGTGACGTTTCGACGATACGTTATTCTAAAGGCCGGTTAACACCGGGAACTTGTCATCACATGTTGCGATAAACGCATAATGACCTAAAACAATAATTATACACTCAAATTGACCTAATCACGAAATGCAAAAAAAAAAGACTTACACGTAAAATGACCCATTATTTTGATAGCCACATAATGCAAAATGATTTGAATGAATAAGTCGCTTTACGGAAGATCGGAATGTCAGAATTCCAATTAATTTCATGCATGTGACAAAATTAAATTTAAGACTTACAGATATTCACCTCAAGAACACCCTATTATTACTTACATATTGTTTATTTCGGTTTAATATCTTTATTTCTTATAATAATTTACAAATTCACTTACATAAGAAACTTAATAATAACCCAATTATACAATGTAACGTACAGAAATAACTAACTAACCAATATGATTAATATGTGTTAGTAGTATAAATAACATCGATAATTAATTGCCTTTAAAATTACAAAACTAAAGTAGTGTGCGAGGGTAGAATTATCATAAATATACCATATTATAAAACAAAGTTCCTCGCCGCGCCTGTCTGTCTGTGCGCGATAAACTTAAAAACTACAGAACGGATTTTTATGCGGTTTTTATATATCAGCGGAGCTATTCTTGAGGAAGGTTTATATGTATAATAAGTTAAGATTTTGTGTGAATTGGCTGAAATATGACGATAATACTTGAAGATGCAAAACAACATTACGCAAGAAGTATCCCCCATCAACGACTACGTCAATGTTATTTCTTTACTTATTTCTTTATTGGAGAAAAAAAACAGGAATCAAGTATAAAATAAAGCCAAGTTACGATGAGTATAATGTTGGCATTTAGAAACACGTTCTCAGAGACTGGGGTGAACGCTCCGTAGAAATTTGATTTTGAAAACATTAAAACAACACCATTGGATATGGTGCCAACTCAAAATATGTTTCAAATTCGGCCTGCATTTGTAAACTATTTACAAAATCAAGTAATAATCTAATGATGTATAGAAAAATACTTGAATTACATTTGGCGTTTATTTTAATTGTACAAAATCATTCTTTTTGTACTAAATGACAGTGTCAAATATCATTTTATTGTCGCCATCTTTGGTTTTCAACGTTAAGTCTTCCCTGTTTCGTGCGTTTTATATGGTTTTGTACAAATAAACTAAACCAAAATATACAAAAAAGGTAAGTAAATCACTTTTATTTGATAATGACCTATTAAAATTATAAGTGTACAAGACCAGGCCTTGGCTCCATACATTCGCGGAACGTGTCATTTTTGAAGTGCTCTTTCAATTGTTTATCTAACTGCTTCATTATACACATACTCTGAAAGATAGTGACTGGTTCAACATTAACATACTTGCTGTGAACTTTAACTGAGCTTGTAACAGACGCCAGGGTTTGAACTTTTTCTTTTCTTTTAAACGTTACTTTTTCAAACGTATTAATTATATTATTACAGTGATTTTTGTCACTCCTTTCTACTCCTTTTTCTCGGGCTAAGTGACAATTCACTTCTATCGTGCTTCTAGCCCTCGCACGACTCCAGTTCTGTACTTCTAGTATGAGTTTTAACCGATATCGCATTTGTGTTACGTCAGATTTGAATCAAGAATTTGTGCAGCGCCTCTAGCGGCACGGTTGCTAAACTGTGTTTCTTCATACAAATCTGACATAAATAATAGTATGGGTTACAGACTCACAGTAGAGGGACAGATTTATAATAGTTTTTCTGTCGATTGCAATGGAGGGTGAGAAACAGAAATGGAGAGAGAGGTTATGTTACTTTTGGGGTAAATATTGATGCTAATGACTTTCCACATCGCCCATGATAAGATTCAGGTCTCATTTCCAATAACTCTGAATGCATTGAGTCTTTTGCCGATGTGACTTATTTTACCTTCTTTTTGTTGTTGTTGTTTGTTGGAGACTGCGAGTGAGTGAGTCTCGCAGGCTTCGTTTTTGGCTTTAATGAAACTAAGCTGATTAATCTGCTACAAAGGATTTTCATTGAAATTTCTTCGTAGGATATGTGGTTTTGACAATATTTTGTAAAATAAGTTAATAAAACATGAAAATTTCAATATTCCAGAAAAAATGTTAATCTTTGAAGTGCCATATCTTGGCTCCTATGGAGTCAATAGAGCTTAAATTGGTCTCAAATTTTATAATTTATAAGTGTTGAAAACTTTGTTCGTAAAATGCATAGTTTTGGTCCTGGAGAGCAAATAGTGAAAAAAGTTTTCTAAATTTTTTGTTTCTAGAACTTAGTTTTTAAAATTTGCAAATTTTCACTTCCCTAATCGACCCATACAATTTAGCCTTTTTTGTCTTTATCTAGTAGGCCAATAAACTATACAACACAGACTACTCGAGTGTGTCACGGAGCGGGAAGCAATAGATGCGTCATACATTAAGTTGGAGCGTATTTATTTTGTACGATTTTTTTCAACTTAACTTTGTTCTCGGTTGTCATAGTACAATATTATTTGCGCTTCTTAATTTCTTGCAATGGCAAATTGCAATAAGGCAAAGCAAAATTCTATTCGGTGGAAAAAGTCATACCAAACATTTCCGTATATTTTTGTATTAATATTTAAAATCGGTTAAAGGTCGCGCATGGAAACCACAAAGGGCAACTAAAGGTGAGCGTCTATCAGCAACATTAATTTTCTTGTCAAAATTCAATTGAATATTGACGCTATGACGTGGTTTGATATTACGACTGTTTCTTGAATATAATTTGACTTGATAAAAATATAAAGGTCATATTGCTCATTTATTCCTCGTTCTAAATATATGCGTTCCATAAGCTCATTATCGAATAATTATGTCCCTCATCTTACTGAAATGAAATGCAGCCGAAAGATACGTTTACTCGTCAGTATCTCAATCATTTTGAAATTTTTTAAAAAATGTATGCAAATTTTACTCGTAATTTTTCCTAGATTGTTTTGATACACTTAATAAAAATATTTAACTGATCATTTAAGTATAGCTTCTCCAAGAACACGCCTTCGCACTTCCATCTGAAATTGTGAACAACAACTGCTTATCTAAAGTCTCAGCGTCCGTGGACAATTCTTTACTAACCGACAGTAATACGACAACTCACATTCCGCCAATTGCCAGCGCACTTGAATAAATAAAAACTCCAATAGTTTCTAACATGGTGGACACAATCACGCGTATTTCATCGACATCAAAAAAAACTATTGAAAAGTACAGTCTTTTGGATCTATTTCTCTGCATATTATGTGTGACATTGGTGACGATTGTGCTTACCGAGCTGGTGGTATTCGAGTGGCAGGGACACAAAATAATCCCCCGTTCGGTTGAAAAGGTCAGACGTAAAATATTAATATCACTTACTGCGCTTTCCTGATGTAGTCTAGAAAAGATTTAACGGGGCATGTTTACAATAAAATATAACCCACACGCACACACACGCCAAAATGTTATGTCTAAGTCTTCCGTTATATTAAAGTAGGAGAATATGCACATCGTTGTCTTGAGCCCACTGGAGCTGTCTGCATTTCAATACCATTTATCGCAGGGATGCGTAGAGGTATCAAGTTGAAATTAATCTCGAATACAATATTAGTAGTGCACTCCGTTCTATGTTTATTGTTGCAAAAAAGTTTGTTTTCAGGAGGTCTACTGTTCACAATATTAACGGGAATTCTTCAAGAATGCTTCCATACAACCTTTATTTTGCCATAATCTTTAACGTTTGTTTTGTGTTGTTTGTGTGTATGTCCTTCACTTCGTAATAGTGTAGTGTAGTAATAGATTATCAGAATAACCAGATTTTGTGTGAAACATCATTCAAGTGTTGGTAAGGAATAGGCTACTTTTCTCCCGATCGAACAAGTAGTTCAAGTGGAATAATCTCTGATTTCAGTTTTGTTTGGTTTTCAGGGTAAGAAGATATCTGACCGATCTACGCTCAATAAATCACCTTATGTATCTCTAGTGCCCAGAGATGCGGTCTGGCAACCGGTGGAAGGAACTGAGTATGTTGTTATACAGAAACACATCAGTGGCATATTCTCGCCTCGGGATATAAGTTTCCCCAATCTATCTAAAAATCAGATTGTGATGTCGCGAAATCAGTATTATTAACATACAACTTCACAGTGAATCACAATTTTCATTTTAAACACTTTTTCGATTATTGTTCAAAGCGCCATCTATGAACCATTAGCTTCGTAACGTATTGTTTCTAACTATAAATTTGTAAATTAATTATATTTATTTCGCGACACTATAATTTCATCTCCTATTTTTACCCACGACGGAACGGAGACTGTGTATGCGTTTAGGGTGATAGGTTGTTAATTAATTACTTATCAAAGCCTGTTATTAGATATTAAAAGATTATGGCAACATAAATTTAGTATGAAGCTATGGTGGAGGTTGATCGCCTTAATACAGAGTTCTTAGTTCGGTTTCAAACAGGATAGCTTGATTTATTATTATAACAATATGAGAAAGTCCACCGCTTTAAAGTTGCACGGCGAGCGATGGAGAGGGCTATGCTGGGAATATCCTTGCGCGACAAAGTCAGGAATGATGAAATCCGCCGACGTACAAAGGTGACCGACATAGCTACTCGAATAAGCAAGCTGAAGTGGCAATGGGCAGGCCACATCTGTCGACGAACAGACGGTCGATGGAGCAGAAAGGTTCTCGAGTGGAGACCTAGGACCTGGAGACGCGGGGTGGGACGGCTTCCAGCCCCTTGGTCTGACCACCTTAAGAAGAAGGGAAGCGAGTGGATGAGGACGACTGAGGACCGGAAGGAGTGGCGCACGTTGGGGGAGACCTATATTCAGCAGTGAAGAGACACGGGCTGATAAATGAAAATAAATGAGAAATGAATATGCACTGGCAGTGCTCACATTCCTTGACTGTTTTATTTTACACGTGTTTATTTTGTACCAACTATGTTTTTCTATTTATTTTATTTCAACAGTACCATGTTGCTAATCTCCAGGGTCCATGTATACTCGGCGTATTTGGAGCGACGAACGCAAGTGACAGCTGTGAGAATCATAGGAATTGGCAAAAGTTCTAGATTTCATGACTATAAATATGGAGAACTGATCTGTCGGATGTGGCTCTCGAACGGAGAGGAATTGCATATCAATGCTACTGTTGAGGTATCATCTCTTCTTTTATATTCTCATTAAAACAACGTTTGGCCACGATATCTTCTAATATAAGAGCGATGATGATGGAACCCATGGTCCGCGGACAAAATAAAAAGTAAAATTTATGACTATAATGGCGCAGCCGAGCGTTTCAAAGAACTTGCAACGAAAACAGGACTATGATTATACTTTAACCACAGCGGTCCTGTTTTCGTATATCATATATTATATTATAGTATACTTACTATGTGAGTATCCATGCTATTATTATAAATTCAAACGTAAGTTTGTTTTTTTGTCCATTCATTTCCCGGCAATGGAAAGTCAGGATGACTTTTTTGATAACTATAGAAGATACTTTACCATTACCACCCTAGATTTGAAGACGTTTTTTAAGAGGGAACAGCAGATAAAAAATTTCATATGAAATTAAGGGTTTGGGATATAGCTGTTTTCTCAACGAAACGTTAGCCAAATTCAATCATTTTGATCTTATTCTCTTTATCAAAGAATAATCTAGGCCCGTTGGTTTTGCTTTTTTCAATATTTTGTCTACAATTAGAATTATGGGCATCTCAAAACTCAAAATTTCAGAAAAAATTTCTTTCAACTTATGGTACTCATTATTTAGAGTAAACGTAACATTTTCAGAAAAAGCAAAACCAACGGGCCTAGATTATTCTTTGATAAAGAGAATAAGATCAAAATGATTGAATTTGGCTAACGTTTCGTTGAGAAAACAGCTATATCCCAAACCCTTAATTTCACGGCAAAACTAGGCAAATACCAAAAAAAGCTTCAACTGTCCTTCTCGCACAGTTCGGTTCGGGAGGCAGGGTACACTATATCACAACTATATACTGTGTATTATATGTATAAAAATAAAGTAAGCATGCATTAGTGATGTCAATAAGCTTTATCGATTTTTTCGACTAATAGTGGTGGGAAAAATATATCGATAGATACCCTTTCTCGAGCTATAATGGTTTTACCTGTTAGTTTTAATGTTTAGATTGATCTAAATAAACAAATATAAAGACAAATAATTCTAAGGAAATTTATTTTATCTCTAGAACAGAACATTTTCCCTGAAATTCTTAGTTGTTGTTACGTTTTGTTACGTGTAAATAATTAAATATGATTTATGAATAAGTGACTTATGTTTCAAATATTTTTTTAATGTTAAAGTTCGAGTCGGACTCGCATACAAAGGGTTCCGTACCACTGTAAAATATCTAAACAGAAAAAAAACACAGAAAAAACATAACATTTATTGCATGGACATCCGTTTATTTATAACTTTTTTAAAAGCTTTTTTATATTATTTTTTGTTATTTATTATTATTGAAAGTCTTGAGAGAGAACGAGAAGTTATATGGACATCGCATGTACAAATCGCTACGGAGACTATATGACCCGACACAGATATCCCGGAGATCAGCCAGCAAGAGCTTGAAATGGCTCTCCAACAACTCAAAAACCGGTCAAGAGCAAGTCGGACTCGTGCACCGAGGATTCCGTACAGAATATGAATTAATGACATACTGAAAATCATAAATAATAGGTATGGTAATATGCACCCAACAATGCTCTACCGAAAATGAAATTCTAAGCTAAATTACATATTACGAAGTTAAGTTTGTAAACATTAAAAAATCAATTTTACTGTGTTACAATTAAAAAATTCAGATTTATTCCTATGGTTGTGCTGTAAAACCTTTCTTCTTGCCAAATTTCAAGACATTAGGTCAACGGGAAATACCGTATAGATTTTGGGTTCATTGCATTTTGTACGGAAATGGTCTAAAATACAGCTATATCTTTTTATTGCGTTGACCTATAAGTTTCATTATTTGACAGATCTAAGGGACAGCAGACTGGAGTATTCGATATCACAGTGATCCTATAAGGATTCCTTTTTTCCTTTTGAGGTACTTAAAATATAATAGTATAATATGAAGTATGACAGTAGGAAATACGATAGATTTCGACGATATTATTATTCATGTCGACAAATAAAAACTTGAAATATTTTTTCCCAGTTATACATCTCATACACTTAAGACGGGATTTTTAACTCGTCTATTCTATTGTGTGAGGTGTCGTGAAATTACAGTTTTTTAACCGACTTCAAAAAAAGAGGTTATCAATGCGACCTGTATGTATGTAATATTTCCAGAACTGCCCAGTTTTCATATATGTTAGTCTATACCAGCTTTTAAAGAAGTGTGCCAAATTTCTAAAGTGTATGTTTGTTTGTCCTCGCATATATCCGGAACACACACACAAAAGAAAAACACACATAGGGTTCGTGGATTTCAACAAAGCATTCGACACACTCGAACATAGATTTATCTGGGACGCACTGGAAAAACAAGGCGTACATGCAAAATACATAAGAATACTGAAAAACATATACACAAAAAGCACCGCACAAGTGAAGCTAGAATCTACAGGCGAAGAATTTTCGATTGAGAGAGGGGTACGCCAGGGAGACCCAATTTTACCAAAAATATTTTCAGCTATCCTGGAAATGATATTCACAAATCTGGATTGGACGAATAAAGGACTAAATATAAATGGCAAAAAGCTGAGTCACCTACGCTTTGCAGACAACCTGATCTTAGTTTCGGAAAACCCGAAAACCCTACAGACAATGTTCCAACAGTTAGCGGAAGAGAGCGAGAAAGCAGGCCTGTCAACGAACTTAACGAAAACAAAAGTAATGTCAAATTCCTCACAAACAGAGCCCATAACAGTAAATAATGGAGAAATAGAGTATGTAGAAATGGACAAGACTAATAACTGAATGGCAACCACGAGATAGCAAAAGAAAAAGAGGCAGACAGACTAGAAGATGGGAGGACGACATCAGACAAGTGGCGGGTCCAACATGGACCCGCATAGCGAAAGATAGAATAGAGTGGAAATCCTTAGAGGAGGCCTATGTCGAAAGACAAGCTGAAATGTAGGAACGACCGGTTACTGATACTTAATATAAAAAGATAAGTAACGTATAAAGTAAGCATATTTTTAAGAAAATTAAAACAAAAAATTAGTTCAGCAATAAAGGCTATTTTATTTAATTTATTTTTTATATATCCGGAACTACAAGTTCGATTTAAATAATCCCTTTTTTGTTTACCTAGGTATTGTAAAACTTAGGGAAGACTGCAAGTTTCATCAAAATCGGTTCAGTAGTTTTTGAGACTGGGAATGTTAAGTGTGTATTTCGGCGTTGCAGTGCAGCAGAGCAAATTTAAAATTAATGTTTTAACTGTACTGTAATCTGTATGCCGAATAAATTATTTCTATTCTATTCTATTCTATTAGTTAAATGTTTGTTACCTCAGAGCTTTTCACTGGGTGAACCGATTTGGATGATTCTTTATTATTTGAAAGCTGATGCTTTCCATGTGGTCCCATTTCAATTTGGTCCGGTTCTTAGAATGGAATCCATGAGAAAACAATATACATCTTAAATTTTCCTTAATAAAAGTAGACTTTTAGGGCAGTTGAAGTCGGTTTCTAGTTCTTTTTGAACGCTTTAACTTGTTAGTCCTTAGACTCTAGCACTCTAGGTACTAAAACACCTCTAGGTCACCTAAAGTATCGTTGGAAGACGAACGTTCGGATATGGTGAAACTAAAAGGTTTCTTTGTTGACCGTAGAACCCTAAAATAGCAACGCCATAATTTATATTGTATTTATATGTGATAGGTACTTACTAGTCAATTATATCAAATACAACCACAGTATGTCGAGACTAAACCAATATGCGAACAATAATTTCTCAAAACGTAAAACAAGGGTTGACGCACGCTCACGTCAAGTTTATTATAATTTTGAAAAATACACTCTAGCCCAGGCGGAGGGGTAGCGACTATGCGCGGCTCGCAGGGGCCTCTTTGGGATGTTATGCAGCGTTATTTGTGTGAGTGAAAGCATGTGAAAGGCTGTATGTGTGCGTACCGAATCGCGACAGCAATAACATATTCAAATACCTACTATTCTACGGAGACTTTGCTTCATTGGCGTCTTAATGTGATTTCGCCTATAGCATAATATTTTAATATTAGCTAGCTTTGAGCAGTTATTATATAAAATAGGACATCGGATTGTAATGTGAGAAATGAGTATCATTAACATACTACTTCATAGTGAATCACAATTTTCATTTTTACACACTGTATTTGATTAGAACCAGCTATTATAGCTACACTATAATCCGATCTCTTATTTGTACTCTCAAATCCAGCTATTCTATTTTAAAAGATTATTTAGTAAGGGAAGGTTTTGGAAGCATTCTGAGCGAAGTCCCGTTAAAAAGGGATAGTGCGAAGTTCGGTAAAGGAAAACATCGTGAGGAAACCTGCACACTCTTGAGAAGAAATCCAAAGGTGTATGTGAAGTCTACGAAACCGCACTGGGCCCGCGTGGTGGACTATGGCCCATACACTCTCTTTATGATAGTAGGCCTGAGCCCCTACACTGGGGACATTATGTAGGCTGTCGATGATGATGAGGGATGTGAGGTCTTTAAAAATGTAAATGTATCTGACATATTTCGACTAATATCTTACATTTGCAGGTGTTGCAGGAAAACCATGGACGATTATATTCTGGAATTTACATAATGTGCCCCTTCGATGGCATGAATCGTCTAGGGGCTGCAGACAGTGCAGGAGCTTCTATAACTGTCTTAAAATCAGACAGCCATGCCCATGCCTCTCTGACCAACCTGCTGGTTGTGGTAGACCCAACACCGACGAATATTACGGAGATATATGTATGTTCTTTATATTTATTTATATATTTCTTTATATATATAAAAACAACGCTTGATCTCAATCTCACCTGATGTTAAGTGACGATGAGGTCGACGATGTTACGTGATGGTCTAGAATGTGCCTATTTATTCTTCTTTTGAAGATTCCCAAGTTGTAGTTTTTTGGGAACACGGAAACCGGTATTGCATTCCATATTTTAGCTGTACGCATGATATATAAATGTGGAACCGAAACGTTTGGTGCTAGCTATAGGAATACCATACAGTATACGGGTGAAGGTCTGCCGTTCTTCTGTTTGACTGGTACTAGAATGGCGAAGGCGGAATTAACAAAAACAGCTCCTGCGCACACTGTTCAAAATGTATCATGTATAAAAACGTTCACTGCGCAAACAAATAATTTTTCTGTCTCTGGGCCCTGGGAAGTAAATATGGACAAGCATTATATAAAACTTGTCCTAATTTCTTACAGCTGACAAAGACAGAAAAAGTGAAAGCAATCGCGACATCCACATATAAAGGCTTATAGACTATAAGGGCGCGTTTGAATGACACGAATGTCCACGCGGTGGTTGGGCGGCTGCAAGCTACTAGTTCCCTTAGGATTGTCTGTTTTAGTTTACAAGGTCGCGGACAAAATGCAACGTTATTATATTATATGTAAAGTTCTCCACTCGTTTTCTGCTCCATACATAGTACAAAAATATGTGAGTACTAATTGACTTTAACTGTTTCAGGACTCGTTCCACGTGTGTGTCAAGCCCCTGCACTCCTCCTTGCCGCCAGAATGGATGCTGGAGTGGGTCGAGATGAATCGTCTGCTCGGAGTTACACATTTCCACTTATACAATTATTCAATAACAAACTCTGCCGAATGCCTGATAAATCATTATGTTTCGAAAGGAATAGCTTCGTTACATGAATGGAATTTGCCAGTTCCTGAGAAGAAAATTTGGTAAGATTTAAATAATAATGAAAGTGTTTGCTAAAGTCGACGCCAGATTTTCACGGACTAATTTGACATAAGTTTGTGTTGAAAAATATGTCCAAAATGGTTTCATTTAAAATAATAAGGCAGTATTTAATTGAATAAAGGGTTAGTAAATAACATGGTGGAACTATCAGAACCACACTGGGTGAACTGTGGCAGCATGCGTAGTCAAAGGAGTCCGTGAAATTATGGCGTCGACTTTAGTTGTCATTCTTCTATCGGATTCTCTAGCCGTGCATGTACTGCGAAAGTATGTTTGTGTATTTAAGTGAAGTGAAGTACGTAACCTTGGACTAATTATGGACTGTAAATTGCGTTTTGAGGCCTACATACTGGAAGTGGTAAGAAATTGTTTTTACCGCCTAAAAATATTATATAAGATACGGAGTTATTTGAGTACAGACATTCGTATAAATCTAGTCAATACTCTCATCCTTTCTAAATTTAACTATGCGGACACCGTTTATGGTCCTAGACCTAGGTCTAAGACTAGAAATTTAATTCAGAGAGTTCAGAATGCGTGTGTGAGATTCTGTTTTAATGTGCAACCGAGGAGTCACGTCACACCCTTCATAAATAATGTTGATATGCTTAAAATGGCTTCTAGGCGCTACATCCATATTGCCACTCTGTTGTTTGGCGTTATAAAAACCCGTAAACCAGTGTACTTATTTGATTAGCTTACCTGGTCTAATAGGCAGCGTCTAGCGCTTCTGAAAGTTCCGACGCATAGATCTGCTGCATTTAAAGGTAGTTTTAAATACACGGCCAGTAAGATATGGAACAACATCCCTCTCCCTCTACGGGAATTGCAGTCTGTTTCCAACTTTAAACGGAAAATAAAAGTGTATGTTTTAGATTTGCAAAAGGAAGGCGTTACTGGTCATTTTATATAGCTACCTGTTTTTAGATGATCGTTAAGTTCACATAGTTTTGTTGTTATATTTTGTCTATACCAAAAATTTATGACGTCGATTGGTGCTAGTGTTTAGATTGTTATGTATGTACGAGGTTTAAAGACTAATTACGTGATAGGTGCCAGCTGAAAACCAGCGCTGTGGCCTCCTGTCGCAGCAATATGCTGAGCTGGTCACCTTTTTAAAACTTATAAATTTTGTTTAATATGTTTCTATTTAATTTTAAGTTGTTCTTATTTATTTATTTTTTAGTGAGTGTGTATTAGTTTTAGGCAATTAGGTTTAACCAAAATTTGTAATCTATCTATACTATAAAAAAAGAGTAAAACCAGTGTGTCTGTACATTGAATATATTTACCTAAAACTAATTGAGGGCGATCTATAAATAGTAACAGAATAGGAATCTACGATTTTTAAAATTTTTGTCTGTCTGTCTGTTTGTCTGTTTGTACACGCTAATCTCCGGAACTACTGAACGGATTTGAATGAAACTTTTGTTGTTGTATAGCTATTGAGTCTGGGCATCTACTAGGCTAGATTTTATTCTGAAGATCGGAATACCAGACGTGGAACCTTAACAGTACCAGTCAAACTATGAGAGATATGAAAATACTGCCTTAATAAAAGTTATTCAGCGTGATGAGCATTTCCTATTGACTTACAAAAATTGAAGGTCTGGAGCAACTGCTGTGGAACTCCAGCAGCTCAGCTAAACTATAAGAGATGTGAATAGAGCGCCTTGAGGAAGATTGTTCAGCATGATGAGCATTTCCTATTGACTTACAAAAATTGAAGGTCTGGAGCAACTGATGTGGAACTCCAGCAGCTCAGCTAAACTATAAGAGATGTGAATAGAGCGCCTTGAGGAAGATTGTTCAGCATGACGAGCATTTCCTATTGACTTACAAAAATTGAAGGTCTGGAGCAACTGCTGTGGAACTCCAGCAGCTCAGCTAAACTATAAGAGATGTGAATAGAGCGCCTTGAGGAAGATTGTTCAGCATGATGAGCATTTCCTATTGACTTACAAAAAGTGAAGGTCTGGAACAACTGATGTGGAACTCCAGCAGCTCAGCTAAACTATATGATATATGAATAGAGCGCCTTGAGGAAGATTGTTCAGCGTGATGAGCATTTCCTATTGACTTACAAAAATTGAAGGTCTGGAAAAACGGATGTGGAACTCCAGCAGCTCAGCTAAACTATAAAAGATATGAATATAGTGCCTTGGGGAAGATTGTTCAGCGTGATGAGCATTTCCTATTGACTTACAAAAATTGAAGGTCTGGAACAACTGATGTGAAACTCCAGCAGCTCAGCTAAACTATAAGAGATATGAATAGCGCGCCTTTGGTAAGATTGTTCAGCATGATGAGCATTTCCTATTGACTTACAAAAATTGAAGGTCTGGAACAACTGATGTGGAACTCCAGCAGCTAAGCTAAACTATATGATATATGAATAGAGCGCCTTGAGGAAGATTGTTCAGCGTGATGAGCATTTCCTATTGACTTACAAAAATTGAAGGTCTGGAAAAACGGATGTGGAACTCCAGCAGCTCAGCTAAACTATAAGAGATATGAATAGAGTGCCTTGGGGAACATTCTTCAGCGTGATGAGCATTTCCTATTGACTTGCAAAAATTGAAGGTCTGGAACAACTGATGTGGAACTCCAGCAGCTCAGCTAAACTATAAGAGATATGAATAGCGCGCCTTTGGTAAGATTGTTCAGCATGATGAGCTGTTTCTGTAGATGTATATAAATCAAAGATCTGGAATACTTGAAGTGGATGACAGTCATAAAGTCAATACATCAATCATTCATCAATACATATAATAGAACAGTAAAACCAGTGTATCTGTACATTGAGTATATTTTCAAGTAAAAATAGTAACAGAATAGGAATCTACGATTTTTCAAATTTTTTCTGTCTGTTTGTACACGCTAATCTCCGGAACTACTGAACGGATTTGAATGAAACTTTTTTTAAATGTATAGCTATTGAGTCTGGGCATCTTTTTGAAGATCGGAATACCTGACATGGAACCTTAGCAGTACAGTTATATTATGAGAGATATGAAAATAGCGCCTAAGAAAAGTGCGTGCACTTTCTGTAGGTGTATAAAAATCGAAGATCTGGAATACTTTATTGTGGAAGTTACATCACCTACACTGCACACTTGCTCAACTTTCACTGTACATACAAACACACGTATCTATATGTTAACACGTCCATATACATTTTACACATACCCTTCTTTTACACATATATTTAATGCTTTACATATTAGAGGGCTTATCTGAAAACCAGCGCTATGTCTACTGCCATAGCAAATGCTGAGATGATTCCTGTTTGACGACACATTACAGCACAATGTGCCTATGTACAGCCTATGTACATCAATAATGTACTATTTGTAATTGTACGCAATGTATGTATTAATTGTATTTTGTAATGTGTTGTGTGTGTTTTAGTTAAATAAATATTTTTCTGTTTCTGGAAGCATAACAGACCGGCTAAAGAAAAATCTAAAATAGTTTTTCCTGATAAGCATTTACATGTACCTCTATAATAAATAACATAAGCTGGGAGTACCTCCACGCGGTGAAGGCTGAAACAGTTTAGGCCTAATTTTCAATAGCTTAAACCCGACTTAAAGTAAGTGCTTTACAGAGAAATATAATCGAAGCTGAAATTCTAACTGGGTGTGGTGCAGGCGAAACTATTTATACCACGTATTCCACTCATTCCCAACAATTTCCCACTTAAACTTAAACGCACACAGTTCCCTGTGACAATTTGCTTTGCAATGACAATAAATAAGTCGCAGGGACAGCACTGAAAGCCGGTGTAGACCTGAGATCTGGTTGCTTTTCACACGGCCAACTTTATGTTGCTTTCTAGCGGGTCAGTAACGCTTCGGGACTTTAAAGATTGGCCCCCGAAGGGAAAACTACCAATGTTGATTATAAAGAAATTTTATGGACGTTTCTTACGGTCATAAAGTCTACGCGAACGAAGTCGCGGGCTCCAACTAGTTTTTAAATAAATCTTTTTTCTATTCTATTCTATTTATCTAAACTGCACAACCAATCGTGACGAACGTTGAGAAGCACGTAATGAAAAAGCGCACAGTTTTCCTGTGGCATAATTTCTGAAGTGTTTATCAGAAACAGTCTTGTGTTCCCGAGACCTCCATATTGTTAATTCAACGTTTATTATGCCACGGATGCGGTTGAATCTACTGAATTTTAATGATGAAAAGCTTAATGGAAAGCTAATCGTTTGAATACGTTTTGTAATATTTTAGTGATTGAATCCACATACCAATATAACGTAGGTGAGCGGAATTTCTCTACGTGATAAGGTCCGGAATGAGGAATCCGTAGACGAGCGAAGGTCACCGACATAGCTCGATGAGTCAGTGAGCTGAAGTGGCAATGGGCAGTCCACATCGTTCAAAGAACCGATAACCGGTGGGGAGTAAAGCTTCTCGAGTGGCGACCACGTACCGGGAAACGTCTACCAGGCCGTCCCCCTACTAATTGAACCTGGTTAGAGTCGCAAGGAGTCGCTGGATGCAGGTGGCTCGGGACCGGTAGGTGTGGCTTACCATGGCGGCCTATGTCCAGCTGTGGACGTTTCCCGGCTGACGATGATGATGAGCATCGTCTCTGACTTCGTTTTAAGTTTTTAGGGTTTTGGGTCAGAACGCAGCTATGAATGACTGCGTCTATCGCTCCATGTCGTCGGCTGGTTGGATCGTGAGCATAGATCCTGACGAGCTGCTGGTCCCGCGGCGCACGCGCACCTTGCAAGCCTTCGTTATCGCACAAGAAGCAGAGTCTAACAGGCAACGCAAAACCGCTCCATCAGCGTACATCTTCAGAAACGTTTTCTTCTACTTGTTTTGGAAGGTACTTTCATTTCGTTCCATTTTTCATTTCATTTATTTGGCTAGCTACCACCACGCTACCTAAGTATGTCAATCAAAGCCAGCGTCTCATTAAGTATCATCCGAACCGCATAAATTGTGGTCAAAGGCGATATATAAAATCCTTTCATGTAAATCCTTACGACAGCAGGCTGGTCAACAGTAGACTTTGAAACTGTTGATAGTGTGTTTTTCCAGGACGATAAAGAAGCGCCAGAGCCACTCATAACGGCCAAGAAGACAAGACGTATAGTAAAACCGTACCATGTGAACGATCGAAGCAAATACGTGGTGCGTCCTCTAGACATTGTGGAAGCTAGCATACATTACGTATTCAGCTTCCTCCGACACAATCAGTATTCGGAAGTAGTCCTTCCTGACAGAGGGCTAATGCATCACTACCGGGTATGGTAAAAAATGACAGTCTGGTACGAAATACACGTTTTAGGGTTCCGTAGTCAAACAAGGACCAAATTATAAGATATTGTTGGAGATGTCAAAATTAAAAATTTCGTATAAATTCCATTCCAAATTACTTTTTATGAAAACTTGTAGTTTAAGTATATTTTATAATATACTTAAACTGTAAAGTTATGGGAAAGAAAAAAATGATAAACTTATTGTGACGGGCAACTACGGAACCCTACACTGCGCGTGGCCCGAAACGCACTTGGCTGCTTTTTTATGAATAAGGTTTATTGCACTTACTCAAATTACTAAGGCTCTGTATTGTTACCTTTCATTACAACAACAGTAGGGACAGGGACAGTAGGGATTCGTTACTTATTTTCTAAAGACAATATGTCGATACCCATTTCATCGACGACAAGTAACAAAAGTACATTTGACCGATGGGTCATTTGATCGAAAGACTATCGCACATTTAAATTTCGGTTAAATTTAAGAATAAAATTCAGTGATCCATCAAACTATGGTTTCAAAAATAATATAATTTGAGAATTGTAAGAATACGATGATAAAACAAAAATAAAGTAACGGTGTAGAATAAATGTTCATGCTCATAATAACATGAATTTATTGAAAATGTTTCTCTTTATATCTTTTCTTCTGCCACTTTCGCAAAGGAGCAGTTTTAGTGACGCCAAAAATACCCATCTTATATTGCTATTAGATTTTTGTTGATTAATCGAAATATTTTGTTTTTAGAAAGACTGCACGTACAACTTGGAACATAAATGCGAGAAAGCTGCATCTGTGGTGGACCGGATAGCACACAAATTTTCCAAGGAACTAGTGGACAGAGTTAATTCCGAAAAAAATGTAATTAAAAATAAATGCTTTTATTAATTCGTTTGCTTTTTAATGCTATTCTTGTGTGTAATGAAAGTTGATAAACGTAGTGGTTATATCCTCTTCATCATCATCAACAGCCTATATACGTCTCCACTGCAGGGGCTCAGGTCTACTCTCATACAGAGAGTGTATGGGACATAGTCCACCACGCGGGCCCAATGCGGATGTGCGGACTTCACATGCCTGTTCAAAACATGCAAGTTTCCTCACGATGTTTTCCTTCGCCGTTAAGCAATCGGATAATGTACTTGAATTGAAAAACAACTCATAGGTACACAGCTGTATACGAACCCGGAACCCTCAGATTGAGAGTCCCGCGCCTTATCAATTGCGCCACCGATGCTTATATATCCTCTTAGTAGGTTAATAACAACATAGGTTTTTCGGGTTCCATACCCAAAGGGTAATTAACCATATACCTGATCTAGGTAGAACAGTACAGCAAAGACAGACACAGATAGAAACCGGAAGGGTAAAATGTCATATAAAATGTACCGATCGAGACACACCGTCTGCACCTAACTGCACCGTCTAGCACGCCCGGTCAGCAAGCAACCGGCCAGCATCCCCGAGAACGTGCTGGCCGGTCAGAAAGAGGCGCGAATTACATTTAAACTCCATGGACCACTGAAAATAAATGGTAAACTAGTACGTTTCTCGGCAAGCGCTAGATTACTACTGAGCGCAATCAAGAAAGCCCGGCGACCGGTAAATGTGGCGAAATCAACCCGGATTCTTTTCTAATCTAAGTCATTCTAAGCAGATCAGAACAGAATCGGCAGGTGTGGCGGGGCCCTAATCTATGATTGGAACCAACTAAAACGTAGTGATTAAATGCTCCTAGACTGGAACGATGACGTGAACACTGAAATGACTTCAAGTTAACGTCAAATCACAAATGACGAATGCTGTGTAATTGAGCTGTGTTTTTGAATTATTTTTAGCACTGTTTTGTGTATTTTTAATTTTTTTTAAATAGTATTGTTTTTACCAATGTACCTAACATTAAATTAAACATGGAACTCCAATCACTCTGTAACAAGAAAGGAAGAAAATGCTTACTCAAATATTTATGCCTTCGTGTACTTGTAGTGCTTATTTTTCTCATCATTTATACAATAGTTATCCAAAACAGGCCTAAAGTAGGTTGGACCATAATGTCACAAGTAAGATTGAATTATTTAATTCAAAAATTACACAATTAAAATATAGCTAAACAAACCACCGCAAGGAAACTTTCTTTCACGTAAAAAAACGCATCAAAATCCGTTCGAGAGCTGTGATGTTACAGACAGACACACATGCATTGGCATCAAACTTATAACACCCCTCTATTTGCGTCGGGGATTTAAAAAGAAATGTCAGGATGAACTGGACACGCCTGAAGGAATGGGCATAAAGCTAACCTGATTTGAAGGAGATATGTAAACAGCTGTAGAAAATATTTATTTCACTGGTTCAGCGACCCAAAGCGGATCTTGTCCTGTTACCCGAGAAGTTGTAACCCATCCCGAACTATTTCATGCTATTCAGCCTTTTGTAGTGTGCCCAGGTCTATCTCTACTTCATCCTTCCAGCAGTATCTAGCGTTTCTCCGTTAGGTGTACTAAATAAGTTCTAATAATTACACTTCTTCTCCCATTATATATGGTTGAGCCAGCAAAGTTTTGCAGCTTCAGTCACCCCAATGATGTGGGACATTGGCCAAAATCATTACAGTAATAGGTGTAAAATTTGTATATAATATTTTTGGGTACATACTTCTATTGTTCTAGAGCTCAAGCTGGTTGATTTACATTCAATATGGAATCAATAGTTATTTCACTATGTCTGACCCATCTATACATAATTTTTAAGTACTAAATGGTATTTGATGACTGAAGGTATTACTTTTTCTTGATGTTATTCTGAGAATGATATTGTCAACCGGCGTAGACATGTTTCCATCTGATCTACAGGGTACATGTTATCATGATGGTCTATCATAGAGTTTATGATAATATTTTGCTAGTTTACAATTTCATATTTAACGATTTCAGGGAAATGAACTCTCAAGTACAATGCCCAGCATACAGCCTCAAGATGCTATTTTCCAACCAGTTAATGATACTACGTACGTGTCTATTACATAAAAAAAAATCGAGTTATCTGGTTCTTAGACCTCCATGGCTAGGCACGTATGTTTAGCAGTGGACGCGGCTCACTGATGATAATGTGGTACCTGACAGTAACTCAACTCTTCTCAGCATCCAGGAAATGACCACTGCTAAACTTGACAGGATTTGCAATAATTTGGGACTTAGCAGATGGGTTCAGTAGTTAATTTTTTGGGTAACAATCTGTCGTGACAAAGAAAGATGTCATGAATTTGCGAAAAACAAAATCATTAAGAGAGAACATTAGCAATAACTCCACAGACAAAAACTTTGAATGTTGTTGTTGAAAACAACAACTAATGACTAATAGAGGCTCTGTGTATCTCCAGAGTTCATGTATATTCTGCATTCTTGGAACGACGCATTCTGCAACCAGCAGTCAGAGTCATAGCGGTTGGCAAACAAGACACATTACACTGCTATGAATACATCCCATGGGAGTTATTGTGTCTTTTGCGGCTACTAGACGGTCGTAAATATGAGCTGACAGCTACAGTGGAGGTATGAGACACATTTCCCCTTTTTGTTGCTCTTGAAAGAGTCTCAGAATATGGCGTTGATACATTGTGGATAATTGTTTCTAAATCACCACCAGAAGAAACTCATTGCTCCAAAGCTTCTCTTATAAATTACTACGTCGTACGGTCTTTCCTTGAGGGAATTGGCCGTAATTACCATGCTGGTCAGGCTGATTGATAATTTAATTTAATTAATGGCCATACACACAGCTGTCATGTCCTTAAAGTTTTCCCTTATCACCTGTTACAACACCAATGGCCGACTCTAGAGCTAATACTCGACTGAATTTTGTTAAAAAATTAATGTTTTCCGCATTCATCAATAGGTACGCAAAGGAAAAAATACAATCATCAATAAAACGATCGATACCTTTCGATACATATGACATGAATGGAATGCTTGAAATCTTGTGCCACTGGCTGTACCCATAGCTGATGGCAAACACTTACATCTACGTATTACTAGATATAGCTAATATTATATACGTTCAGGTCATCAAAGAAAACCATGGACTTCCTTACACAGGGATGTTTATAATGTGTGATCTGAAATATGTGGACCCCCAAGAAGCTGTCGGAGCGTCTATTGCTGTTATGAAATCAGGGACCGTTGGACCCCCAACTAACCAACTAACTGTGTTGGACACAACCCCCGTTAAAGGAACTGATATATCTGTATGTATTGTCTTAAATTTTATTATGCACTGAATTTGACTTTAAATTGAAGCATTTGGGTCTAAAGATACGTTAATCTTGTCGCTAACTTCAGGCTTGGTTCGCTTACGCCTCACGAATATATATACATTAGCGCAACCTTCACAAGGTGGCTTTACTTTGTTGAAGCCGTATCAAGTGAAATTGAGTAAAATGCAATCAGATAGAGAGAGAACATGCATCAATTTAGGATCACAGCGCTGTGCGAGATGAATTGCTCCTTAATGAGTCGCAGTCAGACTCGATATTTCTTTGAATTTATTTGCGGTGCGATTCTTCTGTAGTACTTTTAGATATTTGTTCACATGTGCATATGTGCATATCAATCATGCTTTATTACTCTTCGTTGTTAGCTTAATAAGCTATGAACATTGGACATCCAACCAATCTCAAACGGATGATATCTTCAAACGGAGGTTCCATTCAAAAGCCGAAGCCACACGGACATCATTTACTCGTATTTAATGAGGTCCACGTTCTATTTTCAGAATACATTTCACTTATGCCTTCAGATCTTCAATTCTTCGCTACTTCAAGGACAGTGGTTTTTGGAGTGGATGGAATTAAATCACCTTTTGGGGATCACTCATTTTCACTTTTACAGCTATTTGGAGTCCCAAAAAAGAAATCCTTTTCTAGATTATTATCATTCTAAAGGAATGGTTTCTTTACATGTTTGGAACATTCCAGTTCCAGGGGATACGATTTGGTAAGTCTTTCAGATTCATTTTTAAACATAAAACAGTTATCAGCATTTTGATGGTGTTTACTTAGAGTGATGAAACGCTAGCTTACCAAAAGTATTTTCATTTCTGTTTTGAAGAGCTACTATTTGAGATACCGTCTATGTTAGGTACATATATTAGTCTGTGGTCTATGTACTAGTGCTTCAGGTTACTCAAAATATGAGACTATATTTGACAGGTTTAAAATCTAATTAATGTCTTTAATATTGTCTCTTTCTAACACACTGATAATGAAATGTTACATTGGCGCTGTCACAGCCTGCTATTACTAGTAAATTGAGTTATCCACTGGATGTAACTATGTAACCCATGTCTTACTGTCTTCACCAATCCTCATTCCAATCATGATTATCAAACTCTATACTTCTAAGAAAAGCCTTGTTTTTCATGGCGACTGTTGAGGTAGAGAGGCTCATTTCACTCAATATACCCAGTCATCGAACGGGTTATGATTAAAATGGAGAAACATATGTACTAATATGTGATACTCGTACATTAAATATTTTGTTCCAAAATGTACTCTATAACAAGTATTAAATTAAAAATTTAAAAAACCAAATATAGCTAAGTGAAACTTGCTTTCTCGTAAAAAAAAGGGCATCAAAATTCAGTCCATCCATTTGAGAGGTACAATGCCACAGACAAACTGGATCAGGTCAGACAGATTGGCATCAAACTTATAACACCCATCTTTTTACGTCGAGGGCTAAAACGGTGACGAACTGAAACTATCTTAGGATAATAATTTTTGAGATGTTTAAATCATTCCCGAAAACTATCAAGAAATGAATGAACAATTGTAGAAAAGAAATACTGAAATGTATTACATTAAGTTTTTGTCCAATAAGACATGAACATGTCCTAATATAAAATACTTCCTTTTGGACAAGTTATAGTTGACAAAGAAAAGTAAATATGTTCGCTGACGTTCACGTTATTTTAGGTCATTCGGTCAGAGCGTTGCATTGAATGACTGCGTTTACCGCTCCATGTCGTCTGCTGGGTGGATAGTGAACGTAGACCTGGACGAGGTGCTGGTCCCGCGGCGCGCGCGCACCCTGCCTGACCTCGTCAGGGATATAAACGAAAACTTCAACCTGAATTCCTACAAGCCATCAGCTTACAATTTTAGGAACGCGTTCTTCTATTTATTTTGGAAGGTATTCTGTAATTAAATTTTCATTAAAAAACGTCAAAAGCGTATCCGCTGTGGCGTACACGGAAGCGATCAGATGACGAATCAAAATATCGTCATCATCATCAGCCAGAAAACGTCCGCCAGCGAATATAAGCCTCCTTCTGCTGCATTTGCATCCAGCGCAGCAGCTGCCAACGGTTTTTATCAAGTAATTAATTCATCTATTGGAGTATTGGCCTTGTACACGATTTCTTGGTTTCCCTTATAAACAATTCTAACGCTACCTATGTGGAATAATATACAGGAAGCTCTGTGGAGCGAACAGCTGTAACAAACTTTTACGACAAATGCCACAAAAATGTCGCTATTCTACTTACTGTTAAGGTTTATAATGTGTTAGTTTGACTATCCGCTAACGCCACACGTCTTCGCCACGTCTCTTCTGTATAAACGACACCTTAGAAGTTAGAATGGATACTAAATGTGAATGGTGTGGCATTGTCTTTAAAACAACATCTAACAATGATTTAAAAATCTTTATAGGATGATACAGAGCCGCCAGCACCTCTTCTTACGGCAAAGAAGACGAAGCGCTCGAGACGACCATACAAGGCGAAAATTCGTAGCAAATATATGGCTCGTCCCCAAGACGTGGTGGAGGTCGGGGCGCATTACGTGAAACAGTTCTTGCAGCACAAATATTATAAGGAAGTTCCGATCGACATGGGATTACTGCATCATTACAGAGTAAGATGATACTTCCTGCTGATACATTTAAATTTCGAAGTCATTTGCTGTATTTGTCTATTTATTTTAAGTATAACTAGCGGCCCGCCCCGGCTTCGCACGGATGGACTTTTATTTTTTTAAGAAATTTTCAGAACTCTCCAGAAGTTCTCATGGGTCACATTAGAACTATGTATTTTAAAGACCATAAATATTTACGCAAAGTACTTGGTCATAATAACTTTTACATGGCATTGCTTTTGATACGCTTAATAAGAGTTATTCAGAATAAATATGACATCGTACAAAGTTTCTAGGTATTTAGGATCCTGATGGTGCCATACTAGCTATATACTGTAATATGCAATAAATAAACTGAAACTTTTTAGAAGGACTGCCCAGCTGAAGTTGAACGGGAACAGTGTGTGGACCAGGTCTTTGCAGTGGACCGTACAGCGCACAATTATTCCAAGGAACTGATGCACAGATTTAATATGGTAATGAAGGCTATTGAAAATAAATGATCACTTAATTCGTTTCTTTCTTTTAACTACATCCCAATATATATATATAGAGAGAAACATTTCATCAAAGGCTGTTTTAACGCCATCCTATGATATTTTTTTTGGTGTAGATTCGAAAAAATTGTTATATTGTTTTAATTCTAAATTCTAATATTACCGTAAGCCTTATCGTCACTTACCCTCAGGTTGCCCTCAGGTAAGATGAAGGCCTAGTCCAAAATCACGCGCAGCGTTATAGATATATATCTAAGATACATTCGAGTACAAAAATATTTATCCCCTTCTGTACCATGTCACATTCAATCTTGCTTGTTCCTATGCAGTGTGTTGAAGTAAATGTCAATTTAAGGTGAATGTGACATGGGTACGGCATTTAACATATTTTAAAAATATAGGTGCGCGTTAGTCTCGTTGACACCAATGCGGCCGTATATACAGACCATAAACTTCTGCTGTTATACACTTCTTTATTGCTTCTATGACAGTGGCAGTCAAGTGTTCTAACCTAAAACGTAAGTTGAAGTTTTGAAGTGGTTTTGAACTTATTATGCTGCTATCTTATTTTGAACGGTGTCTTGTTAGTTGAAATTTCAAATTTCTGAATTTTGATTTGATTTTGAATATCAAAGTTTTTAAAGAACAAAACAAACATGTAAGTCTCGTAGACCCAAAAATTCCAAGTTTTTCAATGCATAAGCAACGTAGCTTTTTTATATGAATAATTCCCAGATCCCCCTTATTCATTGCGTTGAAGGAAATGACAATCTCATCTCAAGCATAAATTTTTATTTGATAATTCTATTCTTTTTAGAGTCGTAAACAAGCTACATTGAGGAAATAGAGGGCAATAGTGATTGGAAATGGCAAGAATAAGAGTTCGCAGGCTGGCAGCCCTAATCAAAAACGCTAGAAAGAAAGGACTCTACCTCAGCTTGTTCCTTCGCTCACTGCTGTTGTTGATTGTTCTCTATTTTATTAAACTAATAATCTATTCAAATAATACTGGGATACCTGATTGGATCCAAGCGTTGCAGGTAAACTATGTCCATGGTATTTATTGTGGAATGGTAAAACGAAAGTGTTTGTTTGTTATTGCTTTACGTTGTAACGGAAAGTTAGAATGACTTGAGTTTTTGTAAAGGAAAAGGACATAAGCTATTTTTGATCTACGTGAATACATGAGCCACCGATTTTTGGCGTTGCGTATTTCACATGTTTCTGTCTTGCTGCTGTCTCCGCTGCAGAGCCAACGTTCTTTACTGTCCGGGGCAGATGAGGTGCAAAGGTGTCCACACATGTGGCATCTCACATCAAACACCTCCCCCTCTGCCACAGCACAACCGTCAAACGTCAAGTCTCTTACCGTTAAATTTATAGTTCGTAATCACTTTCACGCTTTCTTTAATATATTTTTATGAAACAGGCCTCTGGGACGGTACCCACCAGAAATAGGCTGTGGACAAATAAATTGGTACGTACATATATACATCGCTTATGTACGCATCGTCTCTAGAAAAGTATCCACCTTCACCCACCTGCCACGTATGATTATCGCCAACATACTGCTATAAGTGATTTTGGCAAATCTCAAGACAGAACCCTTGTAAATCTATCGAATAAAAACTGACATTAAAGGGACCATCAACTGAAGGATTCCAACATTGATACAATTTCCTTTGTGTTTCGTATGTTTGTATATATATTTTGTACCGTAAACCATTTTTATTGGATTTTTATTTTCTATACTTATGTATACAGGCGTGCAGCGACCAAATGTTGGAACCACCTGCCTGGAATAAAAACCTTTAAAATAAAACTAAAAATATATCTAATTGATTATCAGAAGCAGTTCCCTCCCGGTCACCGTGTTGTTCCAACATACCTGCAAGGTCTCTAACTGCCGACACGTCACCTACACTGCACACTTGCTCAACTTTCACTGTACATACAAACACACGTATCTATATGTTAACACAACCATAGACACTTACACATACATTTGACATATTTTAACTATTAGAGGGCTTATCTGAAAACCAGCGCTATGTCTACTGGCATAGCAGATGCTGAGATGAGTTCTGTTTGACGACACATTACAACACAATGCCTATATATGTATATTAATGATGTCTCACTTCTAATTGTATGTAATTTATGTGTCAATTGTGTTTTTGTATTGTATTGTGTGTGTCTTAGTCAAATAAATATTTTTCTGTTTCTGTTTCTTTCTATACTCTGTTGTAGGCCCGGCTGAAAAAAAGAATAGATCCCGAACCAATAACGACTCGAGATGCCATGTTTCAACCAGTTCAAGGAGAAGAGTACGTATGTACTGATTAGAAATATAGCATGACTCCATTAAGAATAGACAAAATTTAAAGATCTCGCTGATTTTAATGCAAAATGTGAAAATAGATACAAAACTGAAGGGGACTGTATTTTCACATTTTTTTATTACACCCCTAAAATTTATCGCGTTATCTAGATGAATGTGACATAAAAGAATTTGAAATTGTATTGTAGTGTAAGCTCATACGGTTGGCGACTGCGGGAGCCCTTAAAACTATAGTTTTGCACGTCCGTCCGAGTCAAGTGCCCTCTGACATAGTTTTTGATTTGCGAGAAATTCACATCAGTACAGCTAAGTAGGTAGGGGAATGTCTGAGGACCACACACTTCAGGCGATCCACCTCCATCCAAGTTTCATACTAAATTTATGTTGCCAAAATCTTTTAAAATATAATAGCTGGATTTGTTTAGTAACTATTAAAAATGCATCAGATTGTGATGTCGCGAAATGATTAACATTAACATACAACTTTACAGTGAATCACAATTTTCATTTTAAACACTTTCTTTCATTATTGTTCAAAGCGCCATCTATGAACCATTAGCTGCGTAACTGTTATTGTAGCTAACTATAAAGATGCAAATTAATAAAATTTATTTTGTGACACTATAATTTCATCTCCTATTTTTTGGTAATTACTTATCAAAAGATTATGGCAACAGAAATTTTGTATGGAAGCATTAGGCGAGGGGTAAAATTAACGAGTTTATAAAAATGCTATTTATTAGTTATTTTGAGTTGGTATCTATAGGTGTCGTTTTACTGCAGCATGTACGTGTACTCTGCATTCCTGGAGCGACGGACGCCGTACCCGGCGATCAGGATCATAGCCGTGGGGAAAGACGATAAGGTGTACTTCGAGCACGTGGAAAATGAATTTATGTGTCACTTGTGGATGAAAGGCAAAAAGCATGGATTCAAAGCTAAAGTTACGGTACGCCGAGCTGATTTTCATCTATTAACTAAAGGACCTATATATGTATTTCACCGTATTTACACAATATATTCACTAGAAGCTGCATCCAAAGAAAGATTCTTTACGTATGATTTGCACTTGACTTTCACATAAAAGCGTGCCTAATGCCTATCCCAAAGCATTAGGTCAATGAAGAGTTAGCTATGTTACGGAAAACCAAAGTACTAATCCTATCAACACTGTAGTTTAGCGGCAGATCTAGGTCACGCAAAGTAGGCACCTTCTAGACTAGACCAACCGTAATATCGTTCGTGGTCACCCATAATATGGGGTCGCACGCACGCGCGATTATGGTCAAGCGTTGATCTTATATATACAAAATATAGGATATTAAAATTCATTAATTTAGACATTTATCCGTTACAAATCGAAATTAGCCCTAGATCTCGTTATTCGTGTGTTTAGTCAGATGGTCGCAAAGATTCTGTAAGTGCGGCATTACCCCGCTATATTACCATGTCTAGGCACTATACCGGTGTTGTACACTCAAGTACAAAAATGTGTATCCACTTTTGTACCACGTCATATTCATCTTTAATTGATGTTTCCCTAACTCACTGCGTAGGAAAAAGAAAGGGTGAATGTGACAAGGTACAAAAGTGGACATATATTTTTGTACTCGAGTGTACCAGCTTTGAATAGGATCACCACTTTTCATCCGGTGGAAATTCTTATGAAGGCAATGTTTATCTAAGTATCAATAACATCATATACTACCAGTCCAAGCGAGCCAATTGTAACAAAATTTGTATCCTAGTCAAGCTTGCATTTTTTTATAGAAGATAGACCAACACTTGACCTCAATCTCACCTGATGGTAAGTGACGATGAGGTCGACGATGTTACGTGTTGGTCTAGAAGGTGCCTATTTACTCTTCCTTTGAAGATTCCCAAGTTGTAGTTTTCGGGGAACACGGAAACCGGTAGTGCATTCCATATTTTTGCTGTACGCACGATAAATGTGGAAGCGAAACGCTTGCATTTGGAAAAAATCCCGATTCAATGAGGAACACTTAGACTTGCTGTAATTATTACAGGAATTCGAACTGAAAATAATCACACATCATATCTCACTTACTTAGAGAATCCACCGCTTACTTAGAGAATCCACCGCTTACCAATCTTTTCTTGTCAAGAGCAACTATAATAAATTAACTTGTCCTGAGAATATAGCCGTGAAGTAATTCCTTCTGGGCCGCTCCTACCCTCAGAAGGCTCGTTTTGAGTATCACTGCTGATCCTGGCTGCACAGGAGTTGCAGCGGGAGGAATGTGGTGATGGGAAACACGATTCCCTGGTTGTAGGTAATGAGAGAGGACCACCACGGCCACCAGCACGGCGGACTGGTCATCGTTTGCGAGCTACCACGAGACGTCAACGCTAAAGAAGCGGTCGGAGCTTCAGTGGGTGTCAGTAAAACTATATATTTCCGAAGACCTCCGACTAACCGTCTGACTGTAATGGACACAGACCCAAAGAAAGGAATTAGAATGTGGGTAAGTATTTTTGGTATATATTCATCTCTTTGTATATATAATGGGTTAAAACTTTGACTTAAATTCGCCTAACGGTGATGTCAATAAAACATTCCTTTCCTTCCTGAATTGTTTCTATCAACTGCATTTTAGGGCGGTCTTATTCTAAGGCTGTGAGCAGATGGAAACGGATGCTGATCTCACGGAAACTCCGACGTGGCGATCTGTGTGCTGTGGGGGAGGCTCATTAAGATGATAATATAAAGCTAATCGTATTCCTTTCATAACGTTATTTCTAACCATTTATAATTGAAAAAATTAAACTATAATTGTGATAAAACAATTCATATACCTCTGCCTACATACATATTCGCCTAAAACGCATTTACTCAATGTACATTTATTCAAATTTGTACGCAATTTCAATAAACTGTAATCTACTCTTGCATCTACTTAAAATCGATTATTGTCATTACTAAATATTGCACAAATTAATAATAACAGTGGTAATAATTAACTCTGGGCCTGTTTGAAAATATAGCTGCAATCGCAAGCACATGCCGAGACAGGTCAGTTTCCATTTGCAGTGCAAACCTATATACACCTCTATACTGCATTAGTTTAAAAACTGTTGAACTGTATTTATGTACTGTAACTATTCCTCACGGATTTGAAGAGAATACAAGAATCCAACCCCTTCGAACAATGCGCGAGTTCAACAAAAATACACACACACACTTGTATTTTCCCCTATGACAGACTGTATGGCTATACTATTGTTACACACTTGTTTTATTCAATAAATATTTTTGTATTTGTATTTTGTATTTGTATTTGTAACTGACAATGAAGTGCGCTGCATATTGGCAGCCGAGTGTCTTGACGTTTGGTGTACTTTTGTTTATGTGTGTGTGTATTACCTTCATAGGTGTTCAGTAAGACACTGCCTCTGCATATTCTACTCGTATGTGCTATTTCTGTTGTATTCATTGCAGCAGCGGGTGCAAGTGTGCGTCCCGCCGGTTCACTCGTTCTACGATCAGGTGGACTGGCTCCTGGAGTGGATAGAGATGAACCGACTCCTCGGAGTGTCGCACTTCTCCTTCTACGACTACTCCATGTCCAACAACACTTACTGTTTGCTCAAACACTACAGAGACAAGGGGGTGGTGTCCATATACACGTGGAATTTGCCGTATTCTACAAATACTGTATGGTAATTCTAATTAATCCCTTATTTTTACAATTAATTAAAATCTGTTTCTACTGTGTAATCGGTTTGCACTGGTCTTTATATGCCATATAAGTTTTAAAACTTTCTCAACATAGTTTGCCTATTAAAACCTCTTTTAAAAATTAATACTGTACTGTAAAAAAATCAAAACCGCCCGTTTTTTTTGGGCAAAGGAGTGTATAATAATGCTTACTAGTGTCCGGCGGGAATCAAGACTTCACAGAAAATCAGCGCTGCGCTTCATCCACTCCCGGTTGAAGTGCAGCTTATGCTGAGTGAAGTCCTTTTCGACGCTCACTGCGTGACACGGATAGCGGCAAACTCGACATCTCTCGTTTTAATTTTTTATAATTGTTTCTATAAATTAGTTGTTTTATATCGTTAATTAATTATTTTTCTAGATTTAGTTTAAAAATATTTTTCTGTGTATTTGTTGTTGTTGTGTGTGTTTTGAATGTCGAATCAATGTATGTCTGATACTGATATACTGATGATGATGTTTTTCCCAGGATGTTGGCACAGGATGCAATGCTGAACGACTGCGTGTACCGCTCCATGTCCTCGTCTGGCTGGCTCCTGCCCCTGGACCTGGACGAGGTGCTGATCCCTCGCCAGGGACGCACCTACCACAAGCTCCTGTCTGCACTGGACAACGACTTCAGGGCGAATTCTAATACACCTGCAGCTTACATCTTCAGACATGTATTCTTCTATTTATTTTGGGAGGTAATATATATTTTTAAGTATTTAAAAATATTCCTTAAATTTCGTTTTGTGTACTGCTCGGGTAAATAGGATGTTTCGGTCCATACGTAGTACGACCCGAATTGATGAGGGCTCGTACGCAATATTTTCCAACAATTTCCTAAAGATTTGTTTAAGTTTGTTAAACTTAGCCATACTAATATTATAAATGTAAAAGTGAGTTTTTTTGTTTGTTCTTCCTTCATAACTAAGGGTCAGAATGACTAGATTTTTATGTATAGACATAGATATAGAGCTGCAAAAAGACATAGACTAAATTTTATCCAGATCGAGCAAGTAGTTCCCGTGGGATACTTTCCGAAGTTCACGCGGGCAAAGTATCGGGCAAAAGCTTCACCATCTTCTCAGATAGGTAAGGCCGTTGGATGATAAGCGTGCTCATCCAGAAGCCTCAACCTAATCTCTGCTCTTCTATCTTTCATACCAGAACACAACATTGCTGTTTTGCGGTAGACTTAGGTAACATGGTGGTAACTATCCAAGCGGACACATCAAATGCCCTACTAATAACCAAACCGAGTTGCCTGCGGATGGTTCGTCTAACATTTAGCCATTAGACCACAGACGAAGGCGGTTTCTACTAGTAAACAATAAACATTTCATGTAACATTTGAGGACGACGCTGAGGCCCCCGAACCGCTAGTCACGGCGAAAAAGACGAGGCGACTAGAAATCCCCCACGGAGCTCAGAACCGTACCAAATACCTCGTCCGACCACAAGATGCTGTGGAAATCGGGGTTCATTACGTGTTTGAGTTCATGTACGACCAGAGCGCGCTGGATGTTCCCACGAACAGAGGACTGTTGCACCATTACAGGGTATGTCATTGAAGTTTCAACCGATCGTATTTCTTCGTCATCATCAGCCGGAAGATGTCCAAGGCGGTACACTCGAGTACAAAAATATGTATCCACTTTCGAACCATCTCACATTAACCCTTGGTTGTTCCTTTGCAGTGCCTTGGAGGAAATGTCAATTAAAGGTGAATGTGACATGGTACAAAAATGTATTTTTGTACCCGAGTGTACCCCATATTGGCAGGTTGTATCCAGTAGCTCTCCACTACCTTTTTTAACTCGTCTATCCTTTTATTAAGGTCTGTCTTATGCGCAATTATATTTATTTTAAAAGCGTATAATGCCAAACCATTATAAAAAAAATTACGACGAGCAACTACTACTTATTATAGCCACCGACATACTTGCTCTCCGGGTGGATTGATGATCGCACTAAGATGCTGTTGTTACACAGTTAGATACTGGTGCCCATCTCGTGTATATTTTTCCTTAGTCGCATTTTGCACCCGTGGTGGTAGGGTAGTCCTTATAGAAAGCTGAGAGCACATGTCTAATAAATAATAATATGTTTAAGGCGCAATGTCCTCCCAAAGATGTGGAAGAATGCGAGACGGAGCCATCCGTAGTAGACCGCATTGCGCACGAGTACTCCGCGGACCTGATGTCGAGGATGAAGGAACACAAGAGTGCACTGCAAAACGAATGTAGACTATAAATATAAATCGTAGATTGTTATTGAAGGCGAGTTTCCGCCCACTCAATCCGGTTCAAGGGACCTCTACAGTTTTTACAGGCGCTCGGGCACCTAAAGGTTATCAGCCCAGTAAGTGCGTCATGCATGGTGCGAGGAGAGCACCAGAGGATATCTCCTGATGGTAAGTGACAATTAGGCTGTTGGACGGTGAAAATGTCCTACCACCAACCAAACTAAGTACTTAAAGGTATCGCCACTGGGAATCGATCCCGGGACCTCCGAATTATTAACGGACACTCTCCAACGCTTATCTAAAATACATGTAACTTTAAGTTCACACTTCAAGTGTGTAAAATTATTAAATTTAATTAAAATATTCACATATAACATTAATTTTATACTATACGCATTAACGCCTGGCATTTTAGTGTGAGCAAAATTTCACAATAAATAATTGCTCAGTTTTTCACCGCAAATTTTTGGCGCATTATTTGCTGAGTTGGTTGCTTTTTCGAACTTTGTTTACGAAAAACAATTATTATTTACTAGTTGGAGCCCGCGACTTCGTTCGCGTAGATTTTATGACCGTAAGAAACGTTCATAGAATTTCTTTATAAACAAAATTGGCAGTTTTCTTTTCGGGGGCCAATATATAAAGTCCTGAAGCGTTACTGACCCGCGAGAAAGCAACAGCAAGTTGGCCGTGTGAAAAGCAACCAGATCTCAGGTCTACACCGGCAGCTTTCAGTCTGTCCCTGCGACTTATTTATTGTCATTGCAAAGCAAATTGTCACAGGGAACTGTGTGCGTTTAAGTTCAAGTGGGAAATTGTTGGGAATGAGTGGAATACGTGGTATAAATAGTTTCGCCTGTACCACACCCAGTTAGAATTTCAGCTTCGATTATATTTCTCTGTAAAGCACTTACTTTAAGTCGGGTTTAAGCTATTGAAAATTAGGCCTAAACTGTTTCAGCCTTCACCGCGTGGAGGTACTCCCAGCTTATGCTTATTAGGTACATGTAAATGCTTATCAGGAAACACTATTTTTGATTTTTCTTTAGCCGGTCTGTTATGCTTCCACAATAAAGTATTCAAGATCTTCGATTTTTATACACCTACAGATAGTGCACGCACTTTTCTTAAGGCGCTATTTTCATATCTCTCATAATATAACTGTACTGCTAAGGTTCCACGTCAGGTATTCCGATCTTCAAAAAGGTGCCCCGACTCAATAGCTATACATTTAAAAAATGTTTCATTCAAATCCGTTCAGTAGTTCCGGAAATTATGGTGTACAAACAGACAAAAAATTTGGAAAATCGTAGATTCCTATTCTGTTACTATGTTTACTTGAAAATATACTCAATGTACAGACACACTGGTTTTACTGTTCTATTATATGTATTTATAAATTACTGATGTATTGACTTTAATGTGTCCACTTTTAAATGTATCCACTTAAAGTATTCCAGATCTTTGATTTATATATATCTACAAAAAGAGCTCATCATGCTGAACAATCTTCCCAAATGCGCTCTATTCATATTTCTTATAGTTTAGCTGAGCTGCTGGAGTTCCACATCAGTTGCTCCAGACCTTCAATTTTTGTAAGTCAATAGGAAATGCTCATCACACTGAACAATCTTCCCCAAGGCGCTCTATTCATATCTCTTATAGTTTAGCTGAGCTGCTGGGGTTCCACATCAGTTGCTCCAGACCTTCAATTTTTGCAATTCAATAGGAAATGCTCATCACGCTGAACAATCTTACCCAAGGCGCTCTATTCATATATCTTATAGTTTAGCTGAGCTGCTGGGGTTCCACATCAGTTGCTCCGGACCTTCAATTTTTGTAAGTCAATAGGAAATGCTCATCACGCTGAACAATCTTCCCCAAGGCGCTCTATTCATATCTCTTATAGTTTAGCTGAGCTGCTGGAGTTCCACATCAGTTGCTCCAGACCTTTAAATTTTTGTAAGTCAATAGGAAATGCTCATCACGCTGAACAATCTTCCCCAAGGCGCTCTATTCATATTTCTTATAGTTTAGCTGAGCTGCTGGAGTTCTACATCAGTTGCTCCAGACCTTCCATTTTTGTAAGTCAATAGGAAATGCTCATCACGCTGAACAATCTTCCCCAAGGCGCTCTATTTATATCTCTTATAGTTTAGCTGAGCTGCTGGAGTTCCACATCAGTTGCTCCAGACCTTTAAATTTTTGTAAGTCAATAGGAAATGCTCATCACGCTGAACAATCTTCCCCAAGGCGCTCTATTCATATCTCTTATAGTTTAGCTGAGCTGCTGGAGTTTCACATCAGTTGTTCCAGACCTTCAATTTTTGTAAGTCAATAGGAAATGCTCATCACGCTGAACAATCTTCCCCAAGGCGCTCTATTCATATCTCTTATAGTTTAGCTGAGCTGCTGGGGTTCCACATCAGTTGCTCCGGACCTTCAATTTTTGTAAGTCAATAGGAAATGCTCATCACGCTGAACAATCTTACCCAAGGCGCTCTATTCATATATCTTATAGTTTAGCTGAGCTGCTGGGGTTCCACATCAGTTGCTCCGGACCTTCAATTTTTGTAAGTCAATAGGAAATGCTCATCACGCTGAACAATCTTCCCCAAGGCGCTCTATTCATATCTCTTATAGTTTAGCTGAGCTGCTGGAGTTCCACATCAGTTGCTCCAGACCTTCAATTTTTGTAAGTCAATAGGAAATGCTCATCATGCTGAACAATCTTCCTCAAGGCGCTCTATTCACATCTCTTATAGTTTAGCTGAGCTGCTGGAGTTCCACAGCAGTTGCTCCAGACCTTCAATTTTTGTAAGTCAATAGGAAATGCTCATCACGCTGAACAATCTTCCCCAAGGCGCTCTATTCATATCTCTTATAGTTTAGCTGAGCTGCTGGAGTTTCACATCAGTTGTTCCAGACCTTCAATTTTTGTAAGTCAATAGGAAATGCTCATCACGCTGAACAATCTTCCCCAAGGCGCTCTATTCATATCTCTTATAGTTTAGCTGAGCTGCTGGGGTTCCACATCAGTTGCTCCGGACCTTCAATTTTTGTAAGTCAATAGGAAATGCTCATCACGCTGAACAATCTTCCCCAAGGCGCTCTATTCATATCTCTTATAGTTTAGCTGAGCTGCTGAGGTTCCACATCATTTGCTCCGGACCTTCAATTTTTGTAAGTCAATAGGAAATGCTCATCACGCTGAATAACTTTTATTAAGGCAGTATTATCATATCTCTCATAGTTTGACTGGTACTGTTAAGGTTCCACGTCTGGTATTCCGATCTTCAGAATAAAATATAGCCTAGTAGATGCCCTGACTCAATAGCTATACAACAAAAAAAGTTTCATCCAAATCCGTTCAGTAGTTCCGGAGATTAGCGTGTACAAACAGACAAACAGACAGACAAACAGACAGACAAACAGACAGACAAACAGACAGACAAAAATTTTAAAAATCGTAGATTCATATTCTGTTACTATTTTTACATCGCCCTCAATTGGTTTTAGGTAAATATATTCAATGTACAGACACACTGGTTTTACTCTTTTATTATAGTATAGATTGGGATAAAAAGCACGGGTAGGAATATTTTTGTTGCCGCTCCATGGCAACAGAGTTAGTTTTTGTCTTTATTTTACAGTAACTCCCCTTCATATACGTATCTTTATATATTCCTAGTCAAGCTTGATGCACAAACAGATTGTTCCTGTATTGGACACAAAACAACAACAGAACGAATAAAGGTCTCTCCTATGGTATCTCTACCAGTGATCTCTAATTACTTTCCTTGGATCTACGAGTTCTATTTAAAACGATGGCTGTGTGGCTTATCGGCTTTATGGTACCACCAACCACCACTTTCCGGTACTCTCGTAGTTTGCGCAAGGAAAATCCCTGCGCACGTGCAGCGACATACAACTGCATAACACCAATCTGTGCTATAGTTATTTATTATAGTGTTTTTTGTCCGCGTGGTTAGCTACCCCCATGATACCTAGGATGTGAGCTCACCCAGCCAGACGCCTCAATTTATTTTATAATTTGTTTACCTTTACTCAAGGTGTATTCACAAATAAACGTTTCATATTAACCTTATTTTACTGTAATCTTTTGAACTGACAACTTCTTATAAATCGATGATCGGCGGCTGCACGCAATGAAAAGTGTCACGTTCCGCCTGAGCCGAGCGTGCAAGCGAGAGCGCGGAACAAGCGATAGAGAGGCACGAGGCGTTCGGCTTGTGACGCATCTTTTCTTATAACGTTATCACGTTAAATTATCGTCCGTAAATCGACTTTACAGACAACCAATTTTTTTTATAGGATATCTGGCTTTGTGCTGTAATTATCAAAAAATATATAACATCGGATTGTAATGTCGCGAATGTCTGTCGTTCTCTTGGCGTCAGTCGTCAATTATGGAGCGTCAATTATGGATTAATTGACGTGACAGAGAACTCGAAAAGTGTAATAAAAATAATAAACTTTCAAATTCGATGATCCCAGGTTCGATTCCCAGTGAGTAGGGCATTTTCTATGTCCGCCTGGCTAGCTACGACAATGTTACTTAAGTCTGCCGCCAAACAACAGTGTTAATAGCACTGTTGTGTTCCGGTATGAAAGGTAACATAGCCAGCGCCTCATTAGGTTGAGGCTTCTGACTGCGCACGCTTACCATCCAACGGCCTTATCGTCACTTACCATCAGATGAAGGCCAAGTGCATTATGCATTTAACAAACTAGTAATGTAATCGCATCAAGAACATAGTATACTAAAAGTTTCTCGTCAGCCATGTCTACAAAACTACATTCCGGCAAAAAATAACATCTGTTTAAAATACCCAAAACCCCTTTTGTCGTCGTTCCCGCGGGATGGATTCGGAGAAAGGTCCAAATAACTTTTTGCTATTAAATTTCATATAAAAAGCCCACATAATGCATTGTTTGCTGAGAACATATTTTCGTCCAACTTTCACCCTATGGTGAACGAATTTCTTTTGCAAAAATTCTACCTGATATTTAAGAAAGAGGTAATATTTGGAGCAAATGGTAGTGCTTTATGGCTTGTCTCATCTTATCTTGTTGCACGCCTCAATGACTTTTTATTGTATATTTAATTGAGGCAACACAATATTTACAAAAACAGTAACAAATAGTCAGTTAGTCATTGTTTTCTAAGAAGTTCGTAGTTCATTATTTAGGACCGTTATTTTTTTCTATGACATCATGTGTAAAGCTATTTAGTGCCTGAAAGTAACTAACAGGCTTTTTCTATTTACATAACTTTGGGTTTATCAAATAAGTAAATAGTATGAAGCTAAAAAGATTTTAGTCTGTTACCTTTTTTACTTTCATGGTACTTAGTACCACAGAGTACCACCTGCAAAAGTATATAACTACAATTTGGTATGTGTCTGTAAGTATATATAAAGTATATGTTTTTGGTTAATGAACCATTATAAAGTTTTTTCGAATATATATATATATATATATAGCTGCCTATATTATCCTGGTTAGATAGACTTAATTTTGTTTTCCTTTATTCCTGTTTATAACAATCCGTTATATATACATGTTATAATTGACATTAATTTATCAGTCTATAAAACACACACATTTCTGATGTAATTTTCCTCACCACTGGTTGACAGGAAAAAGAAAGTTCCATGTTTAGGTATAATTCTGTCTTTTACATTATGTCATGAAAATAATTAAAATAAACTTAATCAATTTTCAACCGACTTCAAAAAGGAGGTTCTCAATGCGACTATATGTTTTTATGTATGTTTTTGTTTGGTTTAACGTACTTCAGAAGTGGTTTCATATAAAATTGTATCAAAATTGATGTAGAACTTTTTGAGAAGCGCTTTTGTGGCTCGTCGCAAGGGCAAGTCGAAGTCGGGTTTTAGTTCTTTTTGAACGCGTTAATTATATGTTATCAATAAATTAATCAATTTCCTGCAGTATATCCCTACTAATATTATAAATGCGAAAGTAACTCTGTCTGTCTGTTACGCTTTCCCGCTTAAACCTCTCAACCGATTTTGATGAAATTTGGCACAGACAATCTTTAGACCCTGAGAAAGGACATAGGCTACTTTTTAATGCGAAAAATAAAGTCCACGCGGGCGAAGCTGCGGGCAGAAGCTAGTACTATATATAACTTCAGGCATAGGTAAGTAAATGCATTCATATTTGTTCTAGAATGTGTATATATACTTGTGTAGTTAATTAATGTAGAAGTTACTGTAGCATTGCTGTGTACAATTACTTTCAATGTACAAGGGGTTATGTTCTTGCCACCTCTTATAAAATCGACCATAGTACCCTTTCAAATTTCACCCCATACTTTGTGTTGTGTTGGAGCATCATTTATCAAAAACGCTCACATATGTATGTACCAGTTGCAGATGCGTTCACAAATAAACACCCATCTCCATTATTGTGGATTGGACTCGTCGTACGTTATGCATTCGATATTTGCACTCAACCCGTCTGAAGCGCACCTTTCGATTATAGGGTAAACGTTGACAGTCAAAGATCCAGTCAGTAACAATATCTATTTGAATGTAAGTACTATATAAGTGGACACATTAGATGCTTTACAGTTGGACAATTACTGTTTCAATAAACAATATAAATGCACGAAACAAAATAAGATAAATAAAGATATTCACCATAGAGAACAGAATACCAGTAAATCTTTAAATAATTTTTCTAAGTTATCAAATACATAATATGACGTCATATCTAAAAACCCTTTCAGCCGCTAAATTTCTGTTACCAAGAAATATTTGTAACCTTTTGCATTCAGAGAATCTGAAGTTTTCAAAGTAGAGTCACTGAGTTACAAATTGAGTGAGACATACAAGTAATAATGATAAATTAAGATAACTTAAATTAGGAATGAACTGAAACAAACCGGTTTACCCTATGTAAGAATGGAGAACACCTTTCGCACAGGTAACCAAATACTCGGAGGAGAAAGACTTTTGTCAAATAAATCGCCTGCGCAAGTGTGTCGGACACAATAGCTAGCAAGGATCGACGTAAAGGATGGTAAAAGGTTTGTAGATCAATCGCCTTCATAGAAACGAAAGAAATTACGTAACGAATTGATGGCAAGGTGGTTCTATAATAAGACAAGCATTTATCGACTGCAATGAAGTTCAATCGGAATAAACTATTCGTTGTCAGCTTTATAAGGCCTCTGTTGGGACGAGCCTTCCCCATTTATGGATCACCACGTTTGACTTTCTATGGGGGGATTTGCCATAATAGCTACACTTAATAAGCGGATTGGTGATCACCGTAAGATGTTGGTTTTACGTAGTTGATGCTGCCCATCTTCTGAATATTTTCGCTCCTTATACGATATTGTAGACATGGGGTGGGAGGGACTACTCTAGAGATACTAAACTTATTATGTTTTTAAACATCCTAGTAAAATCCTTACGTGATATAATATGGCCAAAGGTCATGTACAAACCAATTTCATTCCACATTAAAATATGAGCTAGTTTTCGCCCGCAAAATCAGGCGCAGCAAATTCTAAAATTTCTAGTACATTTTAAAATCAAACTCCTCGAGTATGTCACAAAAACGAATCATTACTCACGATCATTACGAGATGTCATTTGGTTACCCCTAATTAGTACCTCAGCGTTGTCCATAGGAAATGCCTGTCGGTTCAGGGTTCGCGTCCCGTGGGACCCTGCTCATTAGCCCCCTACAGAACACCTGCGCCACAGCACGTGGACAGAACACTTGAAACTTTTTGCTGGAACAGGATTTGACACTTACGTGAGATACCGGGACCTTGTTCGCACTCCAGTTCGGACTACTGTACAACTTCCGTAGTAGAAATCGTAACGTTCTAAAAGTTGGGGCCAAAGTGTTTCGTAGACACGCATTTCAGTTGCAATATGGGGTACGCGGCCAGATAGAACATCATCATCATCATATGGTCGTTTGCCGTATCTAAAGTTGCTGAAATCCTAATAAGCCTAAAAAGAACCTACTTGAAATGCGGCTATGTTTTGGCCATCGACTGTCTTGATACTTTGATCTATTATATACATAAAATAAAATGTTTGTACCTAGGAGATATTAGAGCAATAATAATATAAGGAGTCTTAATAATAGCAACAAAAGCCAAAATAATAATATTCATGCTAATATTATAAACGCAAAAGTGAGTTAGTGTTTGTTCCTCCTTCCCATCGTAATGAAGGGTCAGAATGACTTGATTTTTGGTCTAGGGATAGTTGAAGGGCCGGAAAAAGACGTAGGTTACTTTTATCTCGATCGAACAAATCGTAGTTACCATAGAATACTTTTCGAAAGTTTACGCGTACGATGTTGCGGGCAATTTTTTTTCTAACTAAATATATATTTCATCAGAAAAACGAAACACCTTGCAAGTCTATGTTTTGTAAGGATTATCAGAAAAACATGAAAATTTAATTTGAATTTAGAACATTAACATTCGGATTTGAAAACCTATTAGTAGTAAAATAGTATTCACTATTAAACGACATTAAACATATATTCCTAAATATACACATCATAAACTCGCAAGGTGTTTCGATTTTTCCGATGAGAAGTATATAAGACCTTATCTATATATCAGTGTAGTATCAATAAGTTTTCAGAAGTGAATTTTAAAATACATATATGCTACAGCATACCTACTCAATGGTTTTTATTCAATTTAACAGACTTGTACAGGCTTCATTGGTTCGTAAAATATTCTTATCGGTTTTGTTAATCTACGGATATAATATTACGATTGTTTTGGGAATTGGCCAAGTAGTTCCGATGCGATGCGATGCCGTGACTTATTTGACCCGGGGGACTTTGGAACGGAACTCGGTCCAACTTCCCGTATTGAACTGTTTGATTTATCGCTTTGCCAGCTAAAAATATTTCTATGATCTTTTTCGTATCAGAGGTAGAAATTCTTTGGATACCGATACTGTTCGTTCCCACTAAAACTCAAAAATACTAATAATAAAACAATATGTCAATTAATCCATCGATTTAGATCTGTCTGATGGACGTATACTTCATCCTAATTTCGATTTGCTGATGGTAAGCGCATACAGACAACCTAACGGGGCGCTTTCTCCGCTACCTTTCATCTAGGAGTATTTAATCACTACGTTTTACCTTTCATACCGCAACACAACAATGCTAACAACCCTGCTGCTTGGCAACATAGGCACAGTACTCGCACGTTATGTTTGCCGCTCTGAAGTTAGCTCCGGGATTTCGCGCATGTACAGTCGAACTGTATGTACGAGTATATTATTTTCGCTAATAACTATCCCTAGATCACTGCTCAATGCTTTCACTGTACATACAAACACACGTATCTATATATTAACACGCCCATATACACTTACACATACACTTCTTTTACACATACATTTGACATATTTTGTATATTAGAGGGCTTATTTGAAAACCAGCGCTATGGCTCCTGCCATAGCATATGCTGAGACAAGTCTGTTTGACGACACAATTCTTGTGTATGCACATGTCTCACTTCTAATTGTAAGTAATTTATGTGAATTGTGTTTTGGTAATGTGTGTGTCTTAGCCAAATAAATATTTTTCTGTGTCTGTAGATGTCATACAACACTAGGAAACTTCTTTCCACCCGCTAACTTACCTTGCCTATACGTTAATACATTGATACTTCGCAGCCTTTTGTAGCTAACTTCAGAGGGGCAAACATAGTGTGCGAGTACTGTACCAACGGTAATCGGTAACAGTGGTAGCTAACAAAGCGGACATAGAAAATACCACCAACCAAGCCGAGTACCGACATACTGCAACGGGAATCAAACACGGGACCTCCGTGTTCTAGTTCAACCGTGTAGTCATTAGGCCCGTGGGCGGTTTAAAAGCTCCCTATTTCAATGTTTGATTCTATTATTTCTATGTTTAAGCTCTTCCGATCTATTAGAGTTTTCCATATTCAGCTTTGGATTTTGGAGACTGACAGTGAAGAAGAAATTCAGCATTGCTGCCACGACAGGGAAATCCTTTTTGGCAGGATAGAAGTAAGAAGTATATTAAAGACGTGGTATCAACACTTACGCATCGATCGATTAATAAAATATGAGAACCATTTCACAATGATGAATATGTTTACATTTATGATTTATACCATCATCACAGCATCATCAATATCAATATATACCCGACCACTGAGCAAGTAATCCCTTACCAGACTGTCAAACTGTCAAAATTGCACATTGTCATTTTTCTAGGGCTTTTCCAATCAACTTATCTGAATGTTAGAATTATAATATAGGTATGTAATATCAAAACCTCGTCATTTCACTGCCAAAAAAAGTAATGTTATCCCTCAGAATAAAATCTCACTGGGTTATCCTACGCCGCGAAATGTCAAAGGTCTAGCGCACACAAACTTTTCAGGCCATAACGAGTGTTTTTCTTTCGATAACCACGAACGCAATCGAGCCCTCCCTAAACACCCAACTGAAATTGACGATATGACAAGCCAAGAAAAACTCACCCAAAAATATGAAACCCGATATCTCTCGAGTTCACCCGATGTAAAATGTAGCGACAAAAAGGTCCTATCGGCGGCCTTCACTCCACCGCCCTCGAATAGCGCCAAAAACTGTAACATTTTCGATGATTTATGGCGCAAATTAACGAGAATATATCCTCATTCCTGAACATCATTTCCTGCTAGAGCGAACTCGGTGTACGGCTGAAGGGGCTCCGAAAAAAACGGCAAAAATGCTAAACGACCGACTGCGGGCGAAAGTTTTTTGTATGCTCGGTCGGATACGTTTTTGACCATGTGTTTCTCGACTGACAAAAAATTAAGCGAGTTTTATTTTGAACTGATATTTCATTTTGTTAGGTTTTTAGTTCCTACTTAGTCATTCAATAAAACAGCCCGTGTAAAACGCTGGCTTCAGCGACATCATAGCATCATGTCAGACGAGAAAGAGAATGATTAAGAAAATCATTTTTGGAATAATGCTTCAGCAACTCATTACATCAAACGCTTTACGTTAACGCTGTTGTAATCTTTTCACATTCCCATATTTAATTTTTTCATTGTATGATTTTATGAAACAGTGACTTTTGAGATTGAGTAAAAAGTAAGAAAGGTAAAACAGTTTAAAGATTAATCATCATAAGCGGCTGGCAAGTCCTAATTTGGACATAAAGCTCTATCATAGACAGCCACATTGGACTTTCTATGAGTCATAAACATGCTTGACAGGCGGGTTGATGATCGCAGCTAGATAGTGCTGTTACATAGATAGATCTTTTCGCCCGTTTCCTGAATATGTTTTTCTTAGTAGCCTTTTACGACACCCACGGGATGAAATAGGGTAGTCATATTCATAAATCTAAACCACAAATCAGTTTTAAAGCTGTATTTTCTCCGTCTCTTCTTTTCATAATCCTCCTTGCCTCCGCTAAGCACGCTTCTGTACTGTATGTCTTATGTGACATGAAGACCAAGTGAACAACCCTTTACTGTAAAGTAACGATGTGACCAACGGTCATTGTGTATTGTTTAAATTTAGAATTTGAAGATATCTGTTTGGAAGCTTTGGGTGAATACAGGCACTGGCTGAATAAATCTTCCTGTTATAAGGCCTCCTGTCATTTTTGAAAAACGAATAAGAAGAATTTAAACTAAGATCATTTATTAAATTTGTATTAAATTAACAAATAACAAATCCCACCGATCCTCTACAGACATCCACATCCCGCACCGCATGCCGACCGGCTCGTGTTACAATTTCTTTTCTTTTTCAAATTTTTTAAAGAGTCAAAAGATATATAATAAAAAGTTCGTTACATCGTGAAGTAGCAAGTGCATCGACCGCGCCAGCCATCGAATCTCAAAGTTTGTAGATTAAAACAGATAAGAAGTGACAAAGCTTTAAATATTACTATCTGGAAAAAGAATTGGTCAAAGTTCATGGGATAAATTCGCGGTCTTCCACAAGATAAATGTGTGTGCGCGTGTGTGTGTGTTCTAATAACACGACCTAAATGCACCTTTACCATTTTATAATAAATTGGTGAACCAGAAGAACTGGAATATTCTATTAGTTGATGCTAGTGTTTTTCATTTATGACTTGACCCAGAACTGCTGCCAGGAGCAGGTTTTATATATACCAGATCTTTTTGTGTTAATATTTGTTGGGTGTGTTGTTACATAAAATATAAATAGCATACCTTTAATATATATCCTAGTAATCTCAGTAATATAATTAATAAATCCTATAGGCAAAGGTAGTGCAGTGTTGTCCCATCCCGCTGCATCGCGGAGCTGTGGAGACGTCGTGGATGATGGGCTAAATGTGAAGCACTACGGGTCTAAATGAGAAGCGCTTCGGGTCTAAATGAGAAGCACTACAGGTCTAAATGAGAAGCACTACGGGTCTAAATGAGAAGCACTACGGGTCTAAATGAGAAGCACTACGGGTCTAAATGAGAAGCTCTACGGGCCTAAATGAGAAGCACTACGGGTCTAAATGAGAAGCACTAGATGAGCGCTGGTGCATGCATTTCCAGTAGTACAGGGCTCCTCAACCTGCGCTTAGTTAGGTCCACAGAAAAGGTTTTAATTGATCAAAATTTGACCCATCCCTACTCCTGAGGAGTTGGGTATCTTTAAATGGCATCCCTCTTGAAAAAGAACCATAAGGTTATAGTGAACTGTTTACCGCCTTAAATCGAATATCGCATCTTCGAAGCGTGTGTGATGTAACCATTGCCGTGGCATTCATTCATTAGCCGGGTCGTCCGTCTTCATTGCATGTGACGGAGATAGTTTACTGTTTAAATGGTTGTTAGAGGCAGGCTTTAAAAAGCTTTAATGGCTTATTTATGTGCTTCTGTCTCTCTAGTTTAAAGTAACAAGAGATGTCGACCAAACAGGTATATGTATACTACATTAAAATTATTTACAAGCAAAGAAAAATGTTTTAAAACTCGCCAAAGACAGTCAAATTTTAAAAAAAAAACAATCCGTCAGTAAAACTGAACTTTTTTTTCTTCAATTTGTATAGCTACGTGTACATTAATAGGTTTTGATATAAATAAAGCTTAGGTATCGACATGAGATAATTTGTTCTGGAAGAATACACAAAAACATCACTTTTACCCTTTTCTATGCACGAAAGACTACTAACTAAAGAATAAAACAATTGAACATGACAAAATTAGTGTGTAGTGTGTACATTTATGCACAAAAACATTCCAGTCAGTACATACAAAAAAGATACAAACTGTTTGAACTGCATTGCAACTGCAAAAAATTCATATTTGGAACATGCAGCGCACCGCACTGACAGCACATTCTTGGCAGCCAGCCTTTCACGAGCGGTTGACGAGGGTGAGAGCATTTCGTATGTTGACACACCACGTCCACACATTCACATTGATATCTTAACGGTTGCCCTGTAAGCTACTTACATATTTACTTTACGGAAGATCCGATTGACCAATTTGATCCACTCTTAATTGCCACATACATTACAATATTATGTAGAAATGCGGCACATATTTTTTGTTAGCTATTTTCAGGCTATGCTGTTATTTTAATTCTGTGGTTTTTATTTACAAAAATTGAGCAACAAAAATTAATAAGGAAACTGTTCAGTAACCTTAGAACGGTTCTGAACTCTTCTTCCTTCTTCGTATCGCTAGGTGTGTGACGACTGACGAGCGTTATATATTATATTGCTTCCGATTTCAATTCTACTTAGAAGAGATCAGAGCAGAATCGGTAGATTTGGGAGGGGTCTTAATATTTACGATACTCATTACCGTGAAAGCATAGTCTAACTAAAACTTCCAAAAAAACAACCGAAACCCTAAAACAATAATGAGAAAGCTATCGTCCCTTTGTACCACACAAAATACTACGCTCGGTTAACCATAGACAAACTTCTCCAAATTCCTCCAAAACATGTTTAAAATCAATAAAAAGTGACAGAACAAAAGACGCAACTCAAAAAACAGCTCTCCATTGCGGCTCGGCGGTGTCGGTGGCGTTACAAAATTGGCACAGAGGCACAAAAGAGTGTTTTTAAAATGTTTTTTTAACTCTCATCTCGTAGTCTTACATCTGCAACCGGACACGGGATAACGTTCCACCACAATGACTACTGACTACATAAATCTTTCCAGAAAATTTACAATTATTTTAACGAATGCCTTTTTTCTAGTTGGCGATCATTGATCGTCCACCCTCGCATCATGAGACCATTGTCGAGTAAAAAGAGTGAATTTTTTCTGGTCATTTTAGGGGCTATTGTAAAAAGATGTGTCCCAAATGTCCCCCTTTCTGCTTAATGGCCAACAGCTGAAGCGTCCCTTTTTGTTATCCCAGACGGACACGCTGTGCTGTGTAAAAGAAAGTGTCGATTACAAATCTTCGGATAGCATATCAATATTCCACATATCACAACATTCATCACACAGAAAACATCATCACATACGAGTGATGATGTTTTCTAAAATGAACCTACATCACATAGCTACTTAGCCAATCGACATGGCTTTACACCAGTGAAATAAAATAACTAATTATACCTTTAAAACCAACGCGTTTATTATATTAGCTAAATATGTCAACTCCAATTCTTTTATTCATGTAATAGTTACATTAGCTACCTCTAGTGAAATTAAGTGAGATGTAAGCTAGCTTAAGCTTTAGTCCCGTCACAGACCTGCCGATTCCATTCCAATCTACCTAGAAGCACCACAAAAGAATCGGTAGTCTGTGAAGGGGATAATTTATGCAAAGTTTGAAAACTCCTGTATTTTATAGTCAAACAATGAAAGTAAAAAGCCACTTGGTCATATCAGCCTAACATTTCCTTAATCACAGCGTAGAATTCAGCCTGTCTTCAGGTTTGAGTCTAGTCCACTGAACAAGTAATCACTACGTTACTCTAGTCTTCTTCAACAAATTCAACGAAACCAAATAAATAACCTTTAAAATGGAGGACAACATAATTTCAATTAATTTGACAGTTCACAACAAAACTTCGCAATTCGAAAATGTTGAGTCTAAAATGATAATATGAATTCAACAAATTGCCTCCAGCCCAGAATCTACGTGTATAACAGCTTGAAAAGCGAACACAAAAATTATAAAAATTGTTCTTTCTGGTGAGATGGGTGGTCCAACACTATTGTGGTCAAATAATTAGACCATAAAATAAGTTAACAAAATTACCGACTGTCCCTTCCACGTGAGATGCGACAAGATAACAAGCCTGCGCCTTTTTTACTTGCCACCTACCTGAAAATTAGATTGCTTTGACAAATAAAGATTAATAGTGGCAGAAAACAATAAAACTGGAACATAATATGAGGCGCGGAGGACCTTGGTAGCAACCGGCGGAGGCGGATATAGAAAAATGACAGATCAATATTATACAATTCAATAGTATTTTCACATACGAATTTTATAAATTTTAATTATTTATTGGGATTTTCTTAGCATAAAATTAAGAGTACAAACGCAGTTACGTCCTTGTTTTTGTGTGGTATATGTTGCATCATCATAAAATTTGGCAAATATAATAAGATTAGTGAATCTTAGTCTTCAATTAGTTTATGACTCTTGAAATGTTATTATAAAGAAAATACAACGAGTATTAGTTTTGCATTTTAGACCACCAAAACCCTGTTCAGTTCAGCTGAATATTACAGCCAAAATATGGTTTAAATTTAAGTGAAACCCTATTCTAGATATTGATTAAGCTATGTAGATTCACATGAAAAAGGAATTTTCGAAACTGATTTTGTGGCGCGGGGAACGGTAGGGGGAAAGGGTGGGTTATCTCACTCTAGGTGAAACAACAACATTTCGAAGGGTTAGGCGCATGATCTCAGCCTGGAGTTGAGCACTACTTACTGCGGACTCTTAAAGTATTCGTTTGTTTACTTTGGTATGATGCTAATTATAATATAGCGTTTTCAATCAATTCTCCGCGCTCCGACTAACATTTCGCTTATGGAACCTTTAATTTCACTTAGTGTAATGTCCGTGATGACATACATAACCTAAACGTGGTCCTTCACTGTTGGCAGAATAAACCTAGTACGTAATCGGTGGAATAAACCAGTTCAAAGTCACTCAGCGAGCTATGTTTGGAATTTATGTACGTTATAAAATTATAACGAACTAAGGTCAAAGCTCGAAGAGTCAGTGAGCTGAAGTAGATCACATCGTTCGAAGAACGGATAACCGATGCGGAATAAAAGTTTTCGGGTGGCGACTACATCCGGGAAACGTGTACCGAACTGTCCCCCTACAAGATACCGACGACCTAGTGAAAGTCGCGGGGAGTCGGCAGATGCACGTGGCGCGGGCCCGGTCATTGTGATAAACATTAGAGGAGGCTTATGTCCAGCAGTGGACGTTTTCCGGCTGCTGATGATGATTGTTATGAAACACAAAATTATTCTAGAATTACGATAAGATTTAATGCCGCTAAATATTATATAAATAGTATACAATATACCTCATTCCCTGATTGTAACCTTACAGCAGTCACAACATACGAGCAATGTATTACAGTATATTAACTAGTCATCAACGATATGTATACAAAAATCGCATGAGAAAATACTCTCGAATTGTTCTATATCCGCCTGTTGCTATCAGGGTCGCCGTGCCGCATGCTAGCCTGCAGTTGCGTGAGCACTATCCTAAAGCCTATCGTCACTCAGCAAAAGTGCAATGAAGGACAAGTCGCAACAGATTGTACAAAATTATGTAATGAAAAAAAAAAGAATTACTGTATGAAATTCGAAATAAGAAAGCAGAAAATTACGAGACGGCATGAATTAAAGATGTTGCTTTACTACAGTCTTGTTAACTGTATGCCAGTTGCTTACATACGGAAAATATGAGTCTTAAACTTTGGTCTTAAATCACAATTGATCTGTATTTTTCCTCATTGAAAATTTACTTGCTAGCAATTTACATACTTTTAAGGTACTGAAGTACCTTAAAAAGAAAAAAGGAACCCTGATAGGGTCACTTTGTTTTCCGTCTGTTTATCTGTCAAGACCCTTTTTGTCATGGAAGCGTAGAGGTAACAAATTGAAATGAATATCAACCATTCAAGTTTTCAATCCCTTGGATCTGTGGAATAATCAAACTTCTAAATCAACACAGTGATAGAATCGATAGAGTCTAACAGTATATGATTTTCAAATGCAATGAATCAAAACCTCCATCAAAAATCTTGAAATTTGGTAGGGAGCAAGGTCTTACAGCATAAGTATTTTAGTGAATCTGGAAACGATATTTTTTAATTTAACATTAACATCGCTTTTTTATGATTACAAACTTACATTTGCAGTTAAATCTTGATCGTGATATCGTGATATATATCGTGACAGGTGTAGGGTATAATATAATCTTTCAAATTCAAACTTAAACTATTGATTTTCAGTATTTCCTTCATATTCTGTATACGAAATCTTCCATGCGCGAGTCAGACTCGCACTTAACCGGTCTTTACCTAACTCAGCGCTCATTTTTACAGATTTTAACTGTCATATATGTAACCCATTCTCTCTTCTTTTCTTTTTATGCAAACTACCTATAACTTTCCAAGGCTCCGAACAACTTGCATATTTTCTTGTTTTTCAACCTCAAAATAAGACAACAAAACCACCTGCCTTTTTTTAATGAATGAGGATCTGATTCTCATACATTTTTATCAGTAGGCATCATTGGCTCGTATGAGACCAGTGCGTAAAAACCCGCTAAAATTACAATAACCTCAATGATTTAAACTTCAACATAATAATTTCGCAGATGTTTTTTATATGACCGTGTTTTGGCTTCAGTCATGCATCGTAGATATCAACCACGGTAATAATGCCGTAGAAATAGAAACAGCTGGCATACAAATGTTTCGGAATAAAATTATAGCCTATATACATACATATAAATAAAAAAACTATGGGAAAAGAAAGAGCTTTTGATTTCTGTTTGTTTATTCATTATCATATCATTATTCATAATCATGTATGTATAATATATTTATTTATTTATTTATTAATATATATTTAGCACCACTTACTTACCCCTTCTTAATCACACGATTCTTCTGCCCTAAGGTTGCCTGGAAGAGATCGCTTTTAGCGATAAGGCCGCCTTCATTGTACCTTTATGTTCTTCTCTTTTCTTTTCTGTTTTTTATTTTGTGTGTGTGTGCAGCAATAAAGATTATTTGAATTTGAATTGAATTGAGCTTTAAAATAAAATAAATAAATGAAACACAAGATGAAAAGAAAGGGGGAAATTAATAAAAAGGGACAATAACACTATAGGGAGAAAACTAGGGAATTAGGATCTGATTCTTATAAAACAAAGAATGTAATAAAATAATAACTAATGTGGCTTATGTTTATAGTTCTGCGTTGTACCACAACGAGCTCGTCGCCTACAAACTGCGCGGGCAGTTCGAACATTAATTATTATGTAAGATTAAGATATTGTATTTGCGGACGCAATCCAATTCTGTGCATAAAAAATAAAATTAAAAATTTTGAAAATACCCGCGACAAATGTAAATGTTGTAATGGGAAAAGGGTTAAATAATTTTTTGAGAAACCCTCGACTAAATGGAAGTAAGTAACGAGATAAATAGAAGCTTACATATTATTACAATAATAAGTCCGAAAAAATCCGTCGGGGGCTGCCATTCCCGTTCCTGAAGGAACTAAAATTTGCAGTTTTATAAATTTGACACTAGTTGAAATAACGTTGGGTACCTAATTTTTTTATGTAGTCTTGAATTGATACCGCCTTATTAACCATCTCCATTTTCTAATGGCTACACACTTGGACTTACAATATGTAGGTACTGGATTCGATTCCCAGTACCTGTCGGTACTCGGTTTGGTTGGTGGTACAGCATTTTAGGTGGTATTTTCTATGTCTGCCTGGCTAGCTAACACCATGTTACTTAAGTCTGCCATCCAACAGCAGTGTTAATAGCACTGTTGTGTTCCGGTATGAAAGGTAACATAGCTAGCGCCTCATTACATTGAGGATTCTGGGTGCGCACACTTACCATCCAATGAATGAAATGAAGGCCAAGTGCAAACCCATCATACATTTAAAAAATGACTGCATCTATACAAGATAAAAAATTATTTTATTACTCCTACATTTTAATTGGAAACGACAACAGATTAGGCAATGGCAGCCCCCGACGGATTTTTTCGGACCTATTATTGTAATAATATGTAAGCTTCTATTTATCTCGTTACTTAATTCCATTTAGTCGAGGGTTTCTCAAAAAATTATTTAACCCTTTTCCCATTACAACATTTACATTTGTCGCGGGTATTTTCAAAATTTTTAATTTTATTTTTTATTTTAAGCTTTTTAGAGAATTCATATGTTGTAGTCTAAATATCGTGACGTGTGAAGTATCATGTCATGACAAACAATATGTGCAATTGTATTAAAAATCAAAGGTTTCCCTATCTGACGGAGTTTTTTTAAATGTATAATTTCGATTATCAGGAGTTCGTGTACAGATTCTAATCACCAAACACTCGATACACACTGCTCAGGCATAGTTTATTCGCCATGTTCCTTCACAAAGTTCCCCTCAAAGTTATTCTGCTCAATCATCAGACCCTCAAAAGTTTATGTGCAGGTTCTACTCATCAAACACTACCAAAAGAACCCAAACACGGCTTACTAGGTATTTGCCTTCGCAAGGTTCCCTTCAACATCGTTGTGATCCATCATCAGACCCTCAAAAGTTCATGTGCAGGTTCTGCTCATCAAACACTCTCAAAAGAGCCCAAACATGGCTTACTAGCTATTTGACTTCGCAAGGTTCCCTTCAACGTCGTTCTGATCCATCATCAGACCCCCAAAAGTTCATGTACAGGTTCTGCTCACCAAACACTTTCAAAAGAGCCCAAACACGTTCTAGTAGCTATAAACCTTCGCAAGGTTCCCTTCAACATCGTTCTGATCCATCATCAGACCCTCAAAAGTTCATGTGCAGGTTCTGCTCATCAAACACTCTCAAAAGAGCCCAAACACGGCTTACTAGCTATTTGCCTTCGCAAGGTTCCCTTCAACGTCGTTCTGATCCATCATCAGACCCTCAAAAGTACATGTGCAGGTTCTGCTCACCAAACACTCTCAAAAGAGCCCAAACTCGACTTACTAGGTATTTGCCTTCGCAAGATTCCCTTCAACGTCGTTCTGATCCATCATCAGACCCTCAAAAGTTCATGTGCAGGTTCTGCTCACCAAACACTTTCAAAAGAGCCCAAACACGACCTAGTAGCTATAAGCCTTCGCAAAGTTCTCTGTCCCTCATTTTAATGAGTTAAAATCTTGATTGCAGCGCCCCCTGGTGAGCTAGCGCCATACCACCTATCTAAGAACCATCGCTGACGTATCAGCAACCCTTTACAAAAAACCGCATGTAAATCGGTCAAACCGTTCTGGAGATAAGTGGCAACATTGGTTTGTATGTACACACAAACAAACAAACAAACAAACACACAAACAAACAAACAAACAAACATCCTCTCACCCTAAACGCATACACTGTCTCCGTTCCGTCGCGGGTAAAAATACATAAGCACTATTCAAACCTTTAAATTCTATCACCAGACTGTCCTTAAAGCGTGGCAATCAATGAGTTGGCAATTATGAGAAATCTATGTGAGAAATTATCTCTCGTAAATCTCGTTCACTGTGCCAATGTATGTACCAATGTTTAACAGTGGACTCATCCAGCTGACAAAGTCAGAAACAAAGATTCACTTGTGTGATGTATCAGCAGCAGCTGGTAAACTTCCACACGCCACAATGACTGATCCCGAGCCTTGCATCCAGCGATGCCCCGCGACCTTGACTAGGTCGTCGGTCCACCTAGGCTCGATATCTGTGATATATACATCAAAATATTTCCCCTCGTCGTAACCCCCACTAATTTGTTATCAAAATTACCAATCGCTGTCAATTGTTACGACACAAAATTTTGGCAATTGTAAGTTTGGATGAGAGATTTATTTAATTAATTCTTGCCCGCATCTGTTTGGTTCTATCTGTATCTGCAGTAATGTAATAAATGCCCAGCAAGTATTTCTTATAGAATAAAAGTTGTCCACATTTTCATCTGATGTCAAGTGATCTTTTGGTCTAGAAGCCAAATAAAGTTTTTAAGACTGAGTCCAGACACAGTAGGCCAAGCGATTGAAGCGAAACCATTTCGAGCTACAGGGACGTGAACCATGTCATGTAGAGCCATGCTGTTCGATTGTTTGACCATTGGTTTGAACGCTATTCATTGCTGGTTTCCGATAGAAAATATAACGTCAACTGTCAGTGAGAACAAGCTGCATAAACTGTGTAATGCGAGATTACAAACCAGCATTGTCGCCTATAAATGATTACACAGACAGACATATAAAAACCGGCCAAGTGCGAAACATACTGAAAATCATAAATAATATGAATTGAACAATGTTATAACGAATGCGCCTAAATATCAAACATTTTCGCTTTAGTTTTGCTCCGCGTCACTAAATAAATTGCGCAAGTGATCCATCTCTCAAGCAAAACAAACTTTACTTTGCAGTTAAATTCCACCCCGATGTATGGCTTTCCACTGCAAAGTTAAGTTTATAATCATAAAAACACGTTTCTAGTTGTCCCCCTTGAGCCCCCTTTTATCTTTAATTTGTCTTCCAATTACGAATCATGAAACACATCCGCTGACGGACGGACGGACACCGGAGGCTTAGTAATAGGGTGGGTAGGGTAGGCGTTACCTTTTAGGTAATCAACTTTCCATGCATAAGATTTGTAACGACACTACGGTATTAGATTTGTCAGAAAGAGTACATACAAATCATTCCATTTAATAATGACATGTTCCCAAAGCCAAATTTTTATGCAAAAACACTGGCTGACTATAATTGTTTTTTTTTTCTATCATAATAATTCCGCACGTGTGGCCACGGCCCCTTATTTTATGAGAGTAGGCGGACGCAGGACTCCCCCGCATCATATTGCGTGTTTCTTTCGTAAAGAGCAAAGTTAAAAAGTTTTCAACGGCTGCTCACTATTTTACGAAATGTATTAAATATAAGTTTCAAAATATTTAACTGCAATGATGAGAAGTATGTTTAATTTATTGTATTTATAATAATATCATCTTCGTGTATGACTTGGACTATAGTCAATTATTATTTTTTAGTTTTTAACACATTGAAAAAATGCATATTTTTTTAAATTATTTCTCGTAGGTACATAAACTTTTGAAAAAGTTCGCCTTTATTCCTTACAGATCCAGTTTTTTAAACCAATGTAGCGTTTTCTAATAGATACAGTTTTGGGTACAGTTGTGTAGACAAAAGTGTAATTAAAAAATTCACTGGCGGTCGTAAAGTTTGTAAGACAATGGCTAAAGGCTAAAATAATGCCTACAATATGTTTTTACGGCCAAAGACACCGCACAACAAATTCAATCAAAGGGTGGCACAACCGTTTGAACAAGAAGATCGACTTTAAACATCCAAGTTTATTATTACTGGTTCAGATATTTTAAAAAAAGAAACTATATCTCAAGAGTTTCGGATTGATCAAGCACAGGTTTAAGTTGAACGTCGCACACACAAAACCTAACTTGTCATTCCTATCGCTTTTCTGCTTTGCAGTACAATATGAAAGTGGATCTATAAGGAATAAAGGCAAATTATCTTTTTAAACTGTATCTACCAAGAAAGTATATCTACGAGAAATAATTCATTTAGAAGAATTATTGACTTATAACAATAATGCCTTGGTTTAACGTGGTTATAAAGTATACATGTTTTTGTTCTCGAGTGTACCTACGACATCTTGAAAAATTTATGATTTTATTGCTGCTAACTGCTAACTTGAAAAATCGATAGCAAACTTGTAAATAAACCGAAAATGTATTTATCTTGATTCCTAGATAAAGAATAATTGACCTTTTTCTACCGAAAATTCATACCAGGTTTAGACATTTAGAATGAAAAAATTATGAGATAAAGCATCTCTAAGAATCGAGATATTCAGGTCTTCCTGTACCCAACTGAACCTTAAATATCTCGAGCTGCTGACGTTTTACTTAGGATAATTATCTAATATAATTTACATAAATTTGTCAACGGACAGTATATATGTTGTAACAGGACTCTATTCCTATGGGTTTTGGTAGAATCCCTTGTAGTAGAATTCTTATTCTTGGTAAGTATAATAAACAAATCTCATAACCAACTCATAACAATGAAATCTCTACGAAAATACTGGCAATAAACAGAAGGTGTACTCTAAATACAATCTTTTTGCTTTATATTACTTTTTTCAATCAACCACATGTCATCTTACATGCTGCCAGTGCCGAGGTGAGGCGTTCGAAATTCGAAAGCAGCTGAGCACAGAAATAAATAAGGCGGGAACGACACGCGCCGTGCGCCCTCCCTTTTATAATGATTTCATTTTATTTTTAAATTGTTTTTTCTGCTCCACAAGGATCCCCTCTTTATGTGCCCGTAGGAAAACAATGTGTATTCCCCCTCGTACCTAATGGCTCCATTCGGTCGTGCGTTGTTTTAAATTGGATACGGGTCCATAATAATAAATTGACGGTTTTAACCGGGCTTAGGCGCGCGTGAATAATGATAATTATATTGATCCTTATTTTTGTCTATTTCCTAAGATATTTACAGATAATCTTTTAAAGATAGTTTTGTTGTGGCGCGAGTCGGTTGTTTGCGTTCGATTTCGTTGAGGAGAAATGATAGGAATGCTGTAATGCAAACTATTTCTGATAGAAATCGCTTTTCTTTTAATCTGTTTGTCTTTTTGACAATCTCGTCCTCGTCTGTGATTGGACCTTGATATTACATAGTGCACTCTGATGTAGATATGCACGAAATTAAATGATCAAGTGTTGTTACATTGCTCCGTGTAGGGCACTTTTAAAGCTACAGGCTTTGCCTGGATATTGTCATACTATTGAAAAATTGTATGTGCAAAAGGCATAGAATAAAAACTTTACGCTAACGCTTATTAGTATATGTTATGTCAGGCATAATGAAGCACATTTTAGGGAAATTGAATTTATGTTAACTGAAAGAAATTATTAACCTATATTTTTTACTGTATGATGGTTTTGCACTTGGCCTTCATTTCACCTGATGGTAAGTGACAGTAAGGCCGCTGGATGGTAAGCGTGCGCACCCAGAAGTTTCAACCTAATTCGGCACTGGCTATGCTACCTTTCATACACACAACAGTGCTATTAGCACTGCTGTTTGGTTGCAGACTTAAGTAACATGGTGGTAGCTACCCAGGCGGACATAGAAAATGGCCTTACACCAACAAAACCGAGTACCGATAGGAAGGAATCGAACCCGGGACCTCCGGATTGTGATTACAACATTTTGTCATTAGGACACAAAGGCGGTTAAATCTATTTTGGTGGTTAAATTTTGTATTTTAATCTTGGAAAATCATTACTATTACAATGATTTTTTAAAAATAGTATAGAGACATAAGTGTATGCTTAGTTTTTTCTCCATATGTTCTCGATTGACAATTCCATCGAAGCTGTGGAGTCCGGAAGCCGGTAACTCGATCGTTGCCAGGTAAACACCACAATGTCCAGAAACACGATACTCCTCTACGCGACACGCGACTGCTCCCGAAATAGTACCCACAGAATGCCGTATATTGACAAATCTTACGGCCTCACTGAACCAACACAACTCGTATTATTAAAATCCCAAGTAACTCCAGCCATATATCAAGCAGGCACTCCCCTAGGATGGGGAAGCAACGTTACTATTTTTAAAATACTTCCCCATGCGTTTATTTTATATTTTTTCCGTGCGTGTATTTTTACGCCACTCGACCATTTTAAAGAGACCTTCCTTTACCAATCAATCCCCCTCAATCTTCGCTAGTTTAACAAATGACTCGAGGGGTGAAGGAGATTATTTTAAAATGGGAACGTTATAATAATAAGTTGCAGCCGCTACCGTATGTAACATACGAGCGCGTGCGTTCCTTATTTGAGTTTGAATGGAGCAACGCGTGCTCTCGCGCACGCGTCTTTATCTTTTTTATTGGGGCTCGAGCAACCAATCAGAGGGCATTTTATTAATGGTAAAAAACAGGGGGATATTTTTTTATTTCGTGTGTTGTTGATCACATGTTACATTAGCTTTTTATGGAAAAGGGGCGTGTGTTTTATGTACGCGTGAGTTTTATTTACTTAGACGCTGCGTGGATTGTTAGGCAGGTTATTTTTCTTTTCTTCATTTAGAATTAGGTTTTGCACATAAATTTGATATTTTAAGGGCACACAAACTACTTTTCAATGGATTATGTTGGAAAAAGTAGTTGTAATGAAAAATCTGTGATAGGTATATTTATCTTTTCACATAGTTACACGAATGAGGCCGTTATTTTTTCGGTCAACCCGTCCATTAGGTTTTTTGCAGCTTTGTGGCAGATCTGACGTAAGTAATAATCCATTCACTTCAGATATTTAGTCGTAGCCCTAACAAATAGGACCTAGTAAAGTGACTCCCTTGACAAGACTTACAAGAAGTACTCACTTGATCCAGCCAACTTATAGAAGGCATACACTCCGCTATACAACGGTCGTATATTATTTTCCTAATCCCGTTATTTTCCGCCAACAAATACTGCTCATGGATAATTGATTTCCAAATATTAAGTTACCGGGAGTGAGTGGCTCTGTTTGTCCGTATGTAACAAGCATATCGTATATTTTCGTGTTTGGCAGCGATCCCGTTTGCTAAGCTCTGATTTTGGAAACTATCTAGATACCTATTTTTTGTGTATACATATGTATTGTGTACTGCTTACAGTACTTATCTATTAACTGACTAGCGAATAGTGAACTTATGAAGCCGATTATGAATGGATGACCAAATCGTATCTCTCGGAAACACGTGTATCACTGAAACACACGGCAAAACAACAGTTCACGATCGCGGTTTCCATTTTAACCAATAATAAATAAAAAGAGTTACCAGTGATTTGATTTACATTAGCATCACTTAACACGAGAAAAGATGACAAGTAAATTATAATCCCATTATACAAGAAAAGAAATATTATATGGAACTATAATAAATTTATATAAGTACTTGGATTGCGATAAGTTGTCCCTTGCAACGCTTACAAACTCCTGATGTCCTTTTAAAATGTTCCAATAGAATACTTCCAACGAGAGGATCAAGAGAAAGAAACCTAATAAACATTACTCGAGCGCCAAAAGCAGCATTCACCGTGTAACTGCTCACTCACGAGGCACGTCCAAAAGAAAACACAGACTCAAAATAAAGCAACAAATCCGAACCCTTAAGAAAAAGGGAAAAGGAAAAATACGTAGCTTTCACTTCCCATAAAAATATTGATGCAGCTTTTAGGAGACGGGGTGGGGGTGGCCTCCCCGTTTCCATGGTAACGGGGCGACCCTCCGAGGGGAAAAAACGGGTAAAAATTGCGAGAGCGAACGGGCGGTGATTTTTTATGGCATCGTAGATTTTTTCCTCGGACGCGCCTCGACGCTGAGCGCCGGAGGGGCCGGGCTTGTGAGCGTGTGGGGAGAAACAGGGTGGATGAGATTTTCAGGAAGGTTTCAGATATTTTTCTTGATTGTACATAATTTTAGAGAGATTTACATTGAAATAACGTAAAGTTTTGATACAAATATTTGTAATCGTGAATCATAAAGTTTTCAAAGCTATTGAGCAGCGTCTGTTGTCTAGAAAAAGTATATGGGTTTAATTTTGATACAGAAAGTTTTAGTTCATTTTATGTTCGTTAAGATATTGACCATTCAAAATAATTTCTTCGAAAAATAAATCTACAGAAAACGATCGTTATACGTACAATTCAAATACTGGTATTATCTGTCGTAGAACTGTACTTATCTTTTAATGAAAAAAAGGCATTTTTATCAATTCCCCAATGATCCAATCAATAACCCAATATCCTAAAACCATATGTATAAGTATCGGGATGTACTTAAATTCGATACTCCATTAAATTAGAAAGACAAAGAAAACTGATGCTATAAATCTTCGGATTTTTATTTCCTCTTTTAGTTTTAGCCATCCGAAACAAAAAGCAAATGTATTTCATGTATAGATGTAGCGACATATTCTTCTTTCAATATTTCATTGGTAAAAAATTTACAACTGAGTATTATCACAATTATTTCAATGTCATCATACCACTTGTAAGTAAGTAAAAGTAACTCAAAATAAGTAGTGCTCTCTCTCTCTCTCGCTATAGTTTGATAGTCAACTGGCTAGAACAGTATAACATGACTTTCAGAAATGTCTATTGTATTAATATTTTTGCATTTAGAAAGCTTTGAAGAAAAATATTTGTATTTTCAAATTGCAACACCCTATACACTGTCCGAAACTCTCCTAAGAGTGCTAAATCGTGTTTTCCCTGCGCGCGTGTGAGTACGTATGCATGTGTGCTGCAAATATTATAAGTATGGATTTTATCCGGTCTCTCGTTCTAACTGTGAGACCATCCCTTTTTAGCCTTCGCCGGAAAAAAATATCCTCTCAGGGAATCTAAAATTATGAGTAGGAGGGTAACTTTCCTCGTCGTTATATGAAAAGGGAATCTGCAGTCATTTCGTGTCATAAATCTTGCCGTTCTCTCACTGATATGTTTGTTTACGTTAGAAAATTGCCGCCATTTATTATATCTCTTTTCTTCTTATTTCTCTCTTAATCGTCTTTACCTGCTCTAACTTTATTCATTCACAATGGTTTTGTTCTTGGCCTTCGGAAATCTGGTAGGTTACACTTGAGTGTAATATGTATCTATTTTTGTATCATGTCAAGTAACCCTTTCTTGTTCCTATGCAGTGTTTTGAGGAAAATGACAAGGTGAAAAGTGCAAAAATGGGCACTTACATATTTTTGTACTCGAGTGTACCACAGAAATGATAATAGTTGTACGCACGATACAATTTTAGTAATTAATGATGCCAGCGAACACTCGGTTTTACAGCTTCGTCATTATCAGCTGCACAATTTCCCCAGTTTTTGAACACTAGATAATTATTGCGCAAAATTTCCAGAAACGTCAGTAAAATTCTGGAATTTCCCCTTAGTCGCTCTTAACGATAACCACGAAGTTGCTAAACCATAGTGCAAGAGGTTGCAGCTTGCTGTAACATGATTTGGTTCATAATTTCGGATCCAACGATCCAACTTTGGAAATAAGCAGATATAGCCTGCCCACTCTAATCATGAGCAGTTTCCAAGTGATTCAGCTTAGCAAACATAGTAGGTGGCAGGGAATTCCACTCCTTAGCAGTACAGTATGCATGTTAAAGCGAGACAGAGTAATGTCAACTAAACTAGGGTTGAATTCCGCTATTTTCTGTTTGACCGATTTTTATTATTCGAGCGCATACTTCTCTAAAAACAAAGCCTCCAAAAGACTAAAAGGCTGACTATTAAGTCGGTATTCCAGGCTTTACAGTTTATCTTTAAAGAGTGATTTGACACCATCATCGATACATAGACGAGAATATCTCAATGAATTTAATTTCACACGATGCTACAATCATTGTGAACTTACTTATGTGCGACGAGGTGACAGCATTGTCAATAAAGGGACTAGCCGTAATGATAACCCTTTTGTGCGACCCCTTAGCAGAATCACGTCGCAATCATTGAAATGTAGCCCATGACGTGACAATGTTGTGTTTATAGGGGACCCACTGTGCGATTCTACGAGGACCATATGCCTATCTATGTACTATGTGTTATGTTTATTTATAGCTCGCGGCTCGGGATCATTGTGGCGTACCGTGTGGAAGGACTTTGTTCAGCACTGACACAGCCCTAGTAATGATGATGACAATGATAATCACTTTCGTCTGGTGTCTTATTTCACAGCACTTTCCTATTCTTTTGGTTTCCATGGCAAGCTACCACCTGTTATCTAAGTCTCCCGCTACAACACGATGTTATTATCACTATAATTACAGTCCGGAGGTCCCGGGTTCGATTTCAAGTAGGGGTACCTGTCGTTACTCAGTTTGGTTGGTGGTTTTTCTATGTCCGCCTGGCTAGCTACCACCGCTTTACATAAGTCTGTCGCCAAACAGCAGTGTTAATAGCACTTTGGTATTCAGATATGAAAGAGAGAAGTGCTGTCTATTTGGTATTACATTGGGTTTTCTGTATTACAGACAATAATCTAAACTAAAAATGCATATTTACTTTTTTCATTATTCCAACATTATAAAACTTCATTATTTATTTATTCAAATTCTTACATATATTTATTATAGAACGTGTTGTACCGCATCGTACTTTTATGGAATAGGTAATAAATATATCAAAAATATTAACGTGTCATAGTCACAAAAGCGAAAAGCTCTCTCCAAAAATAATCAATATCACATAGGGGCCTTCGACAACCCTTCACGGGAGAACTGTCGCAAAAAAACTCCTAGGGGGTTCTGCTGAGCGAATAGAGCGCATTTATTAAATAGCGCGGGAAAGGGTTGGGGCGCTCTCCCTCTGTCAAATCGCCATGTTTTATTCATGGAGGGTAGAAAACGTAGCGCGCGTATCGCTTGATTTCACCATCAAATCTTTTCTCGGGCAATTTTTGGGTATTTGCTCGACTAAGTATTTACTTTGATAGTTGTATTGTATCGTTTGAGATGGTTTCGGAAAATTGAGTATCAGAAGCAGATTGTCAGATTATGTCATTTTTTGAGAAGCTAAATTCTGAAAACTTTGCATTTCATTGCTTCTTATGTCGCTTTATTTGCCCTCGTTCTGCTGAAGTTTATAGTTCAAATTTTGCTATCATTCTAGTTTCTACATTTCAAAAGTGATATTAATAATTTAAATGATTTAATAACAACATTTTCTATATACCGACGTTAGCGGCCACGATTTGCAGTTGTACGTACGTACTTACGTTCTTTGTTTTATTGTTGCTAAAAACAACAAGCCGATATAAGTGATAATGATAGCGTATGGTTTTGATTTAATGGCACGATTGTGATTGTAAAATGACTGCTTCATCTTCAAAATCATTAAAATACCTGAAACTTGACGAAGCCCTCTCAGTGACGTGAAGTTTTGACTTAAACGACCAAAAAGAGAAAGCTACAAAATTCAAGAAACGTTTCTCAAGAATCACCTGATCAGAAAAACTGGTGATCTAAGTAAAATAATACGGCTAATTTTCTTCTTTTAGTCTATTTTGTTTGGTAGGCAATTTAAACATTTCTAAAGATTTCTCAGTACGACTTCTATTTCCAAACATTATCTCATCATAACCCCAAAAAACCTCGTCAATCCGATTGCACCATTCGCAAATACTATTTCGATTCGAACCGCATTTACAATCCGTAAAAATTAACCTGTAAATTGCTGAAAGTGATTCGTAAAAAGTAATTCAGTTTGCAACTGTCACCGTATCGATGAATGTTTTGTTCTATTTTTGAATTGCAGAAATGGCTCACCTTTTTCCCCAAAGCAAGAACAAATGAGAATCGATCACAATTTATTTTTAATTCTATTTTGATGCTTGTGAAACTGTCGCCAGTACTTGTATTCGGCCAGTATGAAGCTTTTTTCACACCAACTTTTTTATTCTACCTCATTTTGGAGCGACAAATCGTAGTGTTTTAGATGTTACAGACAAATAATACTTAGAATTCCAATTTGCATCAAATACCGTAACATAGAATTGAATGTTCTTCGTTTTTACCATGACCAATTGGTCATTTTCACCTAGGTAAGGTAACCTGGTACTTTAATATAAATTGGAGAGACGTTTTTTGACTTTCAAGTCTTTTTAGGGTTCCGTACACAAAGAGTATAAACGGGACTCTATTACTGAGACTTCGCAGTCCGTCCGTCTGTCACCAGGCTGTATCTCATGAACCGTGATAGTTAGACAGTTGAAATTTTCACAGATGATGTATTTCTGTTGCCGCTATTACAACAACTAAAAACCAGAATAAAATAAATATTTAAGGGTGCTCCCATACAGCAAACGTGATTTTTGGAGACATGCGATGTAACATACATCTAGCGCTATCTAGTGTCGTACTCGTCTACTACTGGTACTGCAAAACTAAATTGATAAAAAAATCGAGGCGCATTCTTTAGGTTGGTTTTCCGTATGTTAAATATATTCTGTACGGAACCCTTCGTGCGCGAGTCCGACTCGCACTCATAAGAAAATCAATATGTATCCAAATGCAGGTGCGAAGTGTCATCCATCAAATGGTCTGTGGCATTTACTGCGATATTCGAACACTCTGAACAGTAAACGACACAAAATGGACATTCTTAATCGCCTTGTCCTTTTTACCCTACTACAAAGGACTTAAAAAATACTTTTAATACCTGAACAAAATGAAATTTGCAAACATATATTTAAAGTCAACCTTAACTCCATGCGATAGAGCACTTACTTAGTTTATATACACCGTAAGTGAGTACACTTGCGTGCTAAAAAAGTTTGTGCCAAATATAAAAAGAGCATCAATCTTTTGCATCATTGTAGGGAACCGTATTATTTCTGTTACGTGCCTAATCCGTTTACCTGGAACCGAATGTGTGCTGATAATTCTTTTGGCTTAAGAATTCCTAAGAATTTTGACCAATGCTGAATAAAAAAAGAATACCATAAACAACAACAATAAAAAAGCACAATTAATTTAAGGCATCTTTGTATACTATATTCACTCCTGATTGTTACGAGTAAACAAGCCTATATTGTCTTATAATGCCATGGACATAAATTTTGTTATCCAAAGATATCTTGGGTGGCCAAAGATATAACTGTGTTGGTATCCTAAGATTGATCCAAAGATCTTGTAAAAATTTTAATTTTTTTAATAACAGGAATTTATTTTATTATCTGTTAAGATGTTGAATGGTCAAATGATGAATAGTGTAAACCTATATTTTGTATTTTTTAAGCGTGAGCTTGTTTACCGTTTAGTTAAAATAAGGTATTCTTAAACCCAGAGAGATTTACATATAGTAATAGGTTATAGAGCGGTCATTGGGAATCGTTTCATATAAACATTTTGATCTCAAAAGTCAACGGTATGTCAAATGTCTTGTACGGCCGCGTGACGTGATGTGACAATAGATTGAGTAACTTATTACCAATTGGTGGACCGGCTTTGTCCGGTCTATTAATATTAAATGTCATTGTTTAAACCACATTATGAGGAACAGAAAATACTGGGGTAGTTCCGGTTGTCTTTTCTTCCTCCGACGAAACGCGGCACAATTGGCCAAACGACTTAACATAGACCTATATACGTCACATAGTGAAAACGACAAAAATCACATACACTTAAATAAACAACAACTCTACTTATTTAAAACCTGTTCTATGCACTGATTCAATAAATTTCATGAGAATATACGTAATAAACTAAAACTCACCGCGGATTGACTATTGCCAAAATTATTGTTAGTAGCAATATGTTACAAAATGTCTACCGAAACTTCTGGAATGGTGATCTCAGTTTTCATAAAAATAAAATCATTTTGTGTGAGCTATTTCGTATATTCACAAATTCGATCGTACAGGTATTTGTTTAAGTGTAGGTGTACGGTTAGTTCAAATACATAACTATCATTAATATGTGAACATAATGTGAAATATGGAGTTAAATTGAATATATTGCATTTTGGTCATGACATTACGAATTTTTACCTCACGTTAAAAATAAATGAAATAATAAGTTTTCAAAATTACATCGTGTAGTCCGTAAAAACATTTAATATGAATCTCTCATTATGAACAGAATAAACAGAAGAAAAATAAGTGAAATCTGCCTCGTTGTCGCGTGTATTTCTGAAACTGGATTCAAAACTGTATTATTAGGTACGGTTATACATAAGGTTAGATAAAAATCCATCAAAATCGGTTCAGCCTTACATGGAGTCACACAAACACATAATCCCTCTTTCAAACTTCGTCGCAGTCGGGAAAAAACAACTCTGTATTTACCAAGTATATGCTTTATGTTATGATAGATTAATCCCTCTCCCACACTTAGATCTGTTCTAGGAACAATTACAACTGGAAGGGTAGAAAGCAATACGAAATGTATTGATCGTCACACACCTACCGATCCGAACAAAAAAGAAACGTTACGGGCCGTTCTAGGTAGATCAGAACAGAACAGATCGCAGTGTGACGGGTATAATGGAAAAAACAGACGAAGAACACGCATGAGCATTCGTTACTTTTTAAATCTGAGTGTATAAGCTTCCCTGATTGATGGAGATATGAATGCTAGGCCCTAACCACTTGGACTACATGAAATTTGAGATTTTTAGATATCATACACGCTTTCCTTTGATCACAATCTCACCTGATCGATCATGTAGACTGGGATGGTTCACGGTTGTCTAGAAATAGCCTATTCGCTCTGGCCTGGAATATATACAGTGTAAGCGTTCCCGGAAACAGCTGAACGCATAATACGAGTAAATGAAGGATCAAAACGCTTCGTGCGAAAAACTAGTTTCAACGCGGGAAAAATCGCGGGCTACCTACGGTTCTATTATAAACAAATGCAGACGATTCCTCCGTAAAATTATTTACGGTTGTACCCGACATCTGTCTGATTTTGAGAAATTACTTCGTCAATAGTCACGGTCAATGCAACTGTACAATCCGACATTTGGACTTAGCTCTGTTTTCCCGCCCTTTAAAGTGCAACACATAGACTAATAGAAATGCAGAGATGGCGCGCATGACTCTGAAAGAAAAAGTACGTGCTCCGCTAATGTATGGATTATGTTTTTAACATATTTATGTAGCACCATTTCATCATTGTCATCAACAGCCTGTATACATATTTCCCCACATCATGGACTCAGGCCTACTCTCCTACAGAGAGTGTTACACTATTTACCTCTTATTAAACAAACGATTCTTCTGGTTCATGGTTACCTAGAAGAAGTCACTCGTAGCAATAAGGCCACCTTCCTGTACTTTTTTGTATTCTTTTCTTATTTGAATTGAATGTTATTTTCAATAACAAAAAAGGCTACCGAAAATGTAATGTTAGTACTCTTTAATAATCTTTCGGATTTTCCTTGATTTTTTAAAATTATTTTACACAATTCGAAATAGCAGGCCGGTTTGGAAGCGGCTCTTTTATATATATGCATAATATATGCATTAATAAGTAAAATATTACAGTAATATGAAATTTAAATTGAGGCTGGTCTGATGATTTTATTTATTAATTAAAAATACATATATGGTTTATCCTTACATAAATAAATTCCATATATTTGTATTACATTGTAGTTTTGTAGATCTGTATTAATACAATTATTCTCAAGATCGAGTCAACCCGGAAGTAATTCAGAACTCAATTCTAATAGAAAACTAACAAATGACTAATCGGAAAGATTTAAACCACTATTTATTCTAGTCTGAGCAAGGAGCGGAAACTCGCACATAAGCTGTGTCCGACAATAAATCGCAGACCGTCAAGGGGTATTTTTGAGCCATTTTTAATTTATCTGCCCTCGGCCATTATTTTTGGCGAGGGGTCAAGCGAACAATGCAATTTTGTCCATTTTAATGTGCGAAAGCTGAGTGCGTTTTATTGCCGGTCTAAATTTTAGGGGCTTGTGTGTAATATGTCCTTATGTGCCTTAGCTGAGCTTATATACCTTATATTGCTCGGGACGGTTCGAATATTTCATAGATTTGGTGAAATTACATAATATTACGTTTCCATTCGTGTCATAATTTTTTTAAATTACACAGTTAATATTAATTAATGATTTTTCTTCAGATATTCATACATCACCTTTCTACTTCCATACATAGTTACAAAATAATCGAGTCTGTTTAAAAAAACTGCTGCTGACGAGATATTTGGACTATTTTGAGACTTAAGTAATTGTGTCTACATCAATAAAAAAAATCATAGCAAGACAGTTTATTTATTTTGATCGATCAAATAAGTAAGCATTTTTTGCAACCAATACATACAATACGTCTTATGTAGGTAACCGTTAAAATCTACAACTCATCGCATCTGAAGCAAAAAAACACAATTTCTCTAGCATTCTATTATAGTAATGACATTGAATTCGTAAATCGTCCGAAATCCTCGATAGTCGAAGGCGATCACGGCTGTGAATCGAAGCGATCGCAAATTGGCACTAAGCCTGGGGTCACACACAATGCGCTGGTCACACATATTGACACCCTGACAATGCAGGGGTCACTTTTATTTGTTGCAGAAACTTAATTTATAATCTTTTCACACACGCCATTAAGAAGATTACTAAAATCTACCCTTTTGCCTTGATAACAATTGTACATTGTTACATTTTAGCAGAAAAATAAAATAAAATGTAACCGTATATTCATGGCCGCCATTGTTTGGTTCGATTTTTGATTTTGACACATTTTCAAATGTCGAAATTGTAGTGTTCGGATATTTGATTTATGTTGGAAACAGTTTGAAATTGGAACTCGTAGGGATGGGAAAGATGTTTAGGTTACGGGTCAATGGGTGGGATTGTGTTGGGACACAATTGTTGTAACGGTCAGAAGGTCGCGCGCGTCTTGAGGTGCAAGGTTAACGGTTGGGGATTTCTGGAAACTGCGATAAGAAGTTTTGCAAAAAAATCTATATATCATCAATTATTCGTTATAGACGAATTTTCCCTTCCCTTTCCCCAATGACGCGTGATCCTATTTCAAAATTTGGGAAAAATATATGTTTCTATCTTTGCTTTTGAAAACTTTTTGGCACTCGGTTTGCGGATGAAACTATTAAATGCCCGCGTGGCTAGGTACCACTACGAGTACCACTGCCGTCTGCTGCTGTAGTTAATAGCGCTGTTGTGTAAAAAGATAACATAGCCAGTGCCTCATGACTTGAGTGATAATGAGTGAGCACCATCCATCCTAAGACCTCATGTCTCACCTTCAGGTGATATGAAGGCTAATAAAATAAAATATGAAGGCTAGAATAACTGATAACTCATTGTGTATTTAATTTTATATTTTTAAAGTGTTATAAGTAAAAATAATTAAGGGATAGTGAAACCAGACCCATTGGTCAATTTAGAGCAACAATGTCACGGTTTAATTTTTTCTACAATACAGTAAATGGCTGACCCTCGACCATTTTGACCCCACCATGTCTGACACAATGGCGCAACGTCTTGGGCCGGCTGACCCGACATAATAACTACAATTACAAACTGTTATTGAGATAACTGTGAATTATACATTTATTTCGGAGCGAACACAAAGGTTGAAAAATAAATCTTGCATTGACAGCGGTTGAAGCTGGATCGGACCATTTTATTATATTTTTCTAAACGGTTATAGAAAAACGATAGCAGGAGACGTTACAAAATATACTGAAACTCAAAACAGTTTTCTATACAATACATCTACGTATTCCTCAGCCCAAAATGCTTCAGCTAGAACTTTGAAATTTGGAACTTCGGTTCCTTAAATAACGTAGACGCTGAGAAATGTTTTCCGACGGCTCAAATCAAAGTACAAACCTTTTTTACACGTCAATGAATCCTTGAAGACATCCTGGTTTTAGCGCTCAGAAAACACGAACCAGAAGCCAGCAGTTAATTCCACTCAGCGGTGCACATAAAAATCAAGAAGCGAAGCGCTTCGTGCGAAACGTTGGAATATCAACTAAGTAACAGTGGAATCCCACCGTTCTTGTCTTGAGGTTGACCTAAGAAGTGGGATGACTATTCAATTGATACACCATTCCTGTCACTCGCTATTAAGACTATATATTGTTGTGACATTATCACAATACATCATTTTGACACAATAATAATAGATTTGGCATTTGACATTACAGCCGTGGGTGTAGTTCAAGGGATCACTCCCCGAAATAAAGCCGGTAGTAGACAGAAAAGCTACATTACATAGTTATGTATCATGCCTTAGACGGGCCCTGTATCAACATTTGTTAGGGGCCAAAGGGGTAAGGTTTTCACAAGAGAAAAATAAAGCTCGCATTGAATAAAAATAATCATATAATTGATAATGATTCTAAGTTACTACTTACAATTAAGTTATTAGTACTAAGTTAATCGAACAATTCAAATCAAATATATACTTTTCTCGCCTTTGCTCGGCAAACTTATTCATTAAATTATCCATAGTTCAAGACGATTTCAGTTGTTCTAGCTTTTCTATCTCTGTAGACAGTAGTGACACCGTATCAAATCAGATCAAAATCATTTTATTGTGTCATTAATTTACATTATTCAAATGTCATTATTATAACTTTAAACAATCTGAAAGTTATATTACTCTATATATAAGTTGATACAGTACAGAAAGTTTGATTATTATTCTATAGTTATTAGTTTGATGCTTCTGGATGCGCACGCTTGCCATCCAACCGCCGTATTGTCACTTACGATCCGAGCGCTCGATTTCTACTGACATTCATTCGAGTTACGAAATTTGGTATTTTTGAATCGCTCTTCTGCAACGAGTGGTCGGGACCACTCTTTGCAGAGGCGAGCGATAGACTAAAAGTCATCGTCGAGCACTGACATTACCACTTATTGACATTGACAGCAGGAACTGTTCTAAAAACTTTTGCGTTCCGTTTTCCTTGCATGAATTACCGGTTTTATTTTTCTGCGCAAAACGGATAACATTAAACATTTTATGTTATATTGGCTACACTTGAGGCGAATGATTCAATAAAAAATACGGTAAAACCTGTTTTCATGCGATTTGTAGTCGATCGTGACTTCGTACGCGACTATGCTATGTCACACGAGCGAATCAAAAATAGAGCCACAGGTGATATGAAGGCAAAGTGTCCACATCATAAATTTTAAGTCCTTAAGTTAGTACAGTAAGTGATATTATTTTAAAGTACTATCGAGCCATTCCAAATAACCTAATTTTAAAATTCATGAATTCAATAATAATTATTGTCAACTAAGAGGTAAAATAACGCTATTTTAAATTCGTTAAAGTTTTTACGCCGCTGCAGCTGTCTGTCCTTGAATACAGACACTACATTTCAATTCAAAATAAGGTAAGTCAAAACTGATCGTAAGGATTAAACAATTCTCAGTACGTATAGCTAATAGATTAAACTTTGTATAGTAAAAAATAGGATTCGCGATCCTATGAAATAACTCCCTCAAAAAAGGTCCCCAACTAAAAAGCTAACACCTTGTAAACACACCCTAATCAAGTGGAATTAACGTGATACACGAATAAAAACCGCTTAAAAAACGTGAGAGAGATCAGTATCAATACAAAAACCAACCCTAAAACAGCGCGAGAATAAAAAATCACCCCGCGGCATCACATCAAATCACTTTACCGGTAAAAATCTGTCTTTTTTACCAACCTGACGTTGCACCCCTAAATAAAACGATGAATCGCCTTTTTTCCTTGTGCACCTTTTTATTGAGCTATCGTGATCCATCCAATTTTTAGACAAGTTTTAAACGCTTTTTGCACTTTCTGCAATTTTATTTGATCTCGGTTTTTCGTTGTGTTTTTGCTGCGACCTTCGTCTGTGTGCAGAAAAGGTTTTTTGTCCCTTTAGAAATTACTTTCCGTTTCGTTACAATGAAATAATAGATACCAAAAAATGCAATTGTTCACTTTCTTTGATATTTTGTGCAAAGTCCTTCCGAGAATACGGCGAGCGGTTTGCTACCGACTTCGTGACGAATATTTAAAGAGATCTGGATAGAAACTAAAAGTGTTCACATAAAAAATTTAACACAAATTTTGCTTTAATGTTGTTTATGTAAATCGATACTATTTTAACATTCTCCGTGTGTCTGCACAATTACACAGATTTGTTTAAATAATAATAATAACATTATAAATTGTCAAAAAGCTTTTAAATAGAGTTTTGCCATTATTGTTTCCTTGACGTTTTGCTACAAGGTATTTGGCACCTACAATAATAACTTCAATTTCGTTACTCTTCATTTCCTACTCAAGAAATATAAGCCAAACGTCTTATTAATCTGCTACATGTGGGCGACAGAATAAACATTGATTTGTATGCCAATAGCTATTGAGATTCAATACTTGCATATTGAGGTTGATGGTTGACCTTTTTTTTCTGTTTTAGGAAGAGGAAGCGCGGCAGCTGCGCCTCGTGCCGCCGACTTGCGCCTGCGCTTTTTGCACGCCCAACTAACAGTCATTTTTTCACCGACTTTTTTGTTTTTCAAATGCTACATTTTTTTCAACCATATGATACATATGTTTAAATGACAGAACGCTGATCTACAATTTAAAATTTAAATTAATTAAAAATAAATCGATATCCGTAGCAAATGTTTCTTTCTGTCCCTAATTTTGAATTTTTTTTAAAATATTGAACAATATATATTGTGTTAGCGCTTACCGTTGTTGGTTATTTCAACGGAATTCCTTTCATTTGCAATTATTATATTGTTAAAATGAAGGCCTGTAATATTAAAACAATGTACTGATTTCACAAAGCAAATTGAAGCACAAATGCCAAATTCGACTACTGAATGGACCATGGATTGATTTATGGAGGCCGGCAGCTGAGTCCACTTTAGCGTCACTGGGTTACACACAAAAAATAGCAAAATGTTCACTTTCATAGGTCAGTTTAGCTACATGCAGCAGATACAGGGCGACCGATATTTTTTTGTATGAAAAATACTAAAATACAATACACATTTTAACTTGATTCAGATACAAGATTCACATTTTGATGTTAGCTGCCGTGAAGTTTACATCAAACTTAATCTGCAGAGTCGTAAAAAACACAAACGTATTTCAAATGAATTCCAACAAAGCAGGTAACTAGACACAGTTATTTATTATGCACTAAAATACAGAAGGTACACTACACTATCTGTAATCAGCAGCACCCTGTAAACAGAAATAACAGCAATAAAACGTACCTCTAAGGAACAAAAGAGTGGACGGTCAACAAAACACGTCGAAGTCGGCCAAAAAGGTCCCGCATGCGAAACAATCGTCCGCGGGCATTGGCGGGGTTGCGCGCCATAAATTACTTCATTTTTGCAGAAAACGCTTTTAGAACCGTTTTAGGGCCACTCTCACTTTTTGCTACCAGTTTTTTGCTTCCGGGTTTCTGGTATTTGAAGCGAGAAATTGACACGTGGCTGTTGTTAACGTGGTTATTAGGTTCGTTAGTGAAGCAGAGACGGTACGAGATTGGTATGTCTAGTATGTACAAGTACTCTAGTGCATTACTGTCGTGGGATCTCGGCTTTACAATAGTATAACCCAGTATCATCTCGTAGGTCTCGTGATTCTATGGAGACATTAGAGGACGTCGGTAGCACCGCCGACCTACAAGTATCTGCCTGCCAGGTGAAGTGACTAGTGAAGGGGAAAATACAATCATGGAAGGATGTTTATCACATATATTTTCAAAATAGAATAGTTTCTTTACAACTATAGGCTAACTAACTGTACAAGAGTAAACTACAGTATATCAAAGATGTTATTATTGTAATGTTTAATTTGAAATGGTTCTAAATAACGTTATATGTTGTGTAAAAATAAAAAGCCGTGGTAGCTCAGTTGGGTAAAGTGTCAGTCCTTGAGCAATCGAGGTCTGGGTTCGATCCTGGCTCGTACCAATAAGTTCCAATTTGCTATTTATAATTTATGTCCGAATGATAACAATCGTTACCATTGGCTTTTCGGTGAAGGAAAGCATTGTGAGGAAACCTGCACACTCCTGAGAAGAAATTCAAAGGTGTGTGTGAAGTCTACCAATCCGCACTGGGCCCGCGTGGTGGACTACGGTCCGTACACTCTCTGTAGCTGAGCCCCTGCACTGGGGACATATATAGGCTGTTGATGATGATGATTGATGTATGAAGTGTATGCAGATTAGATATGTTGGAACACTCTGGCCACCTTGAGTGAACTGACTCTTATAATGCAGAAGATATTTTTAAGTTTAATTTTGAGACAAAGTTTTTAATTTTAACCGGCAGAGATACCTCGAAATGCCTTCATGTGGGAACGATTAAATGTCAAATAAAAGTCTGCTGTTGTCTGAGCACGTTACCATCCTACTGTTATCATTACTTACTCTCAGGAGCTACTTTGTAGTGTGTATTTCTGAAAATATATGTTCCCCAAAACAGAAATTTGTGAAAAGTGTTGCGCAATATGTTAGCCACGTGCTCCTATGTGTCAGTCGATAGTTGCGCAGGCGCACATGCGGTAATGTGTACATACCTAACATGTGTTCATAAAATAACCATTGTTTACGCGTGTATTCTTTAAGTAGTTAAATTACATTATTAATGATAATGACAAATAATTAAAACTGACAAAGCTTTTGAAAATAATAAAACTCAGAGCAGTAATGTATAAAACCAGCCAAGTGCGCAGGAGTTCATAAACTTTTTAACAATGGTAAAATATTACCGCCTTCGTTCGTTCGCCTACTACATACGTATTCATCATCATCAGTCAGGAAACGTCCACTGTTGGACTTAGGCCTCCTGCATGGTGCGCCACATCACCTGTATCCAGCGACTCCCCGCCACCTTAACCAGGCCGTCGGTCATACATACGTATTACGTGCACTTAATCTTTTATTTTTTCAGAGGGGTAATCTTCTAAAGATACCTGACTCCTTAGGAGAGAAGTTGGGTTATGTGAAACTTTTATTCACTAAAAAAAGAGGTCATCCTTCGCGCAAGCCGAAGAGCCTAGGATCACCTAGGATAGTCAGCAGTCATCTACGCAGCTTCGAACTGCAGCGGGACGGGACCACGCCGTACTACGGCTGCCTTCCAGTGGTCGCCGGTTTGTACCAATAGGACGACCAGAGCTCCTACTCTGGCCGCCCGCGACCTTAGGCGACCCTAATCTGAGGCATCATTGTGGCACGGGGGAGTGTTTGCACCTCTCCGTCGTCGCCGTCTTCGAATGGGATGGGAACGTTCGCGGTCACGTTCATGACCATGGCGGCCTCACAGAATGCAACCGCGGGATCCCACGCCACCCTTCTCTCCATCATCGCCACAATAAAAATCTGGAACTATTCTGTAACATTCATAATATTCGTATGGATTTCAAAATGTGTCTCTTTTAAAAACGTAACGCAATTTCTGGTTTCCAACAGATGTGTTTTCAAAATTCTCGTCTTTTTCACCGAAGTAACCCTGTTTACCTCTTCTGTTTATTACTCCTATTTATTCCTACCTTTTAAATTATTTAAAATTCTGAATATCTAGACGTATCGGATTTGGAACAAAAAATATGCAATTTAATTGTAACGCTAATTACTGTCATTCAACCGAATATGAATTAAATGATATATTATATTGCGAGCTGCATACGAATTTTAGTAAGGTAGACTGTTTTATACATTTATTTTTAAATATAAACAACTGCCATTCAATACATTAAAATACGTCTGAATGGAACCGTGTTCAATCAATGTCATGGGTAGAATACAATAAATATTTTTGTATTAAACATGTATGATAATTATTAATAAAAATACTTTCAACAGTTGTTGTTCGATTTTTAGACATCACATCACATCAAGCTGATACATTTTTTCTAATTGATCTTAGAACACAATGCTTTAACGTTATCCCTCTCCTAATTCTTCCATACTAAAATTCAGCTGTCATATTTTTTTTAAATAGAATAGCTGTCTTTGATAAGTAATTACCTAAAAATTAGAGATGAAATTATAGTGTCGCGAAATAAAGCTTCTTATTTTACAACTTTATAGTTAGCTACAAGAGCCATATCGCAGTTAAAGGATCACAGATGGCGCTTTGAACAATATTCGAAGAAAATTGAGATTCGCTGTGAAGTTGTATGTTAATGATATTCATTTCGCGACATTACAATCTGATTTTTAGATAGTTACTAAACAAATCCAGCTATTGTATTTTAAAAAATTAGTGCAACAGAAATTTAGTATGAAACATTGAAGGAGGTGGATCGCCTTAATTATCCGTTCATCCGCGATCGGTAGATGTTGGGAGAGGATGAGTGTTAGGAAGTAAGCGGGGGGCGGGTGGTGGTGTAGCGAGGTGGGAAAGCGCGTGCACCTCACGTCCCCCAACATCTGTCCCCCAGGAAGAGTCGAGCACGATCTTGTCAGAATATACAATATCTCAATAATTAAGCTATTTGATCCTGATTGACCTTACAAAGATCTGCAACAAGTTTTAAATTGAGGCAAGACAAATAAATTCGACTGAAATGAATATTTTTGGCCCGAAACCCATGTTTCTAACGCCTGTAAAAAATAAATAAAACATATTTAAATTACGAGGAAATTGATACGTGTTTTTGTGTCCAAATTCTTGGCGCGAACTTGGAAAATGGTGGTCCATTTGCAATTTTAGTTATGTGTGTTTTTTGTGCCACGGACAGTGTTAAAGTCTGCATTACGCAAAATTATGACGGTTTCTATGCGATCGAAGGCGTTTACCATGTAGAGTACATTCGGTATATGGATTCTGTTGAATTATGTTTAAACCAAGGCTGACCTTTGAAATTCTCGTCAGCAAGCGATAAAATATACACAATATACATTTTATTTACTGCAGAAATGGGTGCGGCGTAGTTTATAATATAAACATTCCAAGATAGAATATCATGATCAAAGACTTGTCTGTATGTTTTCCCTTTGCCTTTTCCTAATGAAATTTTTTATAGAATTTTTTTTTGTGTCCACCCTTGAAACTGTGTGCACTTGTCACATATGTACGTCACTTACGACGCTCGAAATAGTACACACAGAAAAAACAAATGGTCAGTATCATTTTCCGAATTGCACCATAAATACTTTATCGTTATCAAACGATTTAAAAAATGTGCCTCAAGTGTTACTAAATACTATGTACCCCTGTATTATTAAATATTCTATGCACATATATTACTAAATATAATGTAACCATAGTGTAAAATAACAAACATCCCTATTAAATCTACTGTTAATTTAATAAATTGCATTGATATTGGTCCCTGTAGGACAGGGGATCCTAGTTCAGGGGCCAGTCTTCAAAATATATTTTTTGAAATTGATATCGGTTCAGTCGTTGTTTAGGCGTCAAACTTATAAAACCTCTCCACAATCGATGTCGGGGGTAATTAACAAGCTTTTCTATTATTAAAATCTTTAAAGACGAAAAACAGAATCAAGTCTTAAAATATAAAATTAAGTTGTTTCTTTCTTAAAAGCATTATTAATTACCGGCGGTACCTACTGGCTGCTCGGTGTACAGTTGGTTGGTGGTAGGATATTTTTCATCACAGAACAATATTACTGCGTTTAGACAGCAAAGATATTAACTACGAAGCTTAGGGAGTAAGCATGATTTCATGGCACGCACAATCATCACGACATTCCAAGTGGCGAAGATTTCGTTATCCAAATTATAATAATTCTGTCACGTAAATGCTACATCGTACTCTATAATCTGAGCTATTGCGTCCCGGTTCAAAAATTATAATTTGTTATCAGGGCACCTACGAGTACGACAAGATCCGATCGACCGAAAACGTTTAAAATTCGAATTATTGAGTCATACAATTTGCACCAAATCTGAAGACCGAAACAAAAACGAAACGAAACAAATCTTGTGGTTGGGGCCCTGGTTTCTTGTCCTTGAAAAAATAATTTAACTCCAATTGTCCACCATTGTATTAACAAGTGATATTTCGTCTGTATTTTAAACACCATATAAATGATATCCAAACAACGTGACGTCAGAACAGAACACTCGAATTAATGTCGCTTTATGAAGTGAATAGAATGAACCATTCTCGAAAGCATTCTGAAAATGGTAATCGCAGGCGCGGTGGACGGCGGTAAACTGATGGCAGTCAGAGTCAAGATTTTTTCAATTTCAATAATTATATATATATATATATATATACGAGTATATATATATATCGATAATATCTTCCAATTATTTTAAGGTTACAGTCCAGGAAAATTAGGATTTCATCTCGGAAGGAGAGATAGGCAGCTATAAACATGTATAAACCTTTATTTTAGCACCCTAAAAGTTGACTCAAAACTTACTTATCGTAGGATCTCCGCGACTACAGAAATATTTGATATTTTCCAAATACCGACAAGATCGCAATGGGTCTATATGTATACTGTGTATATATGTGTACTTTTTGGCTAAACAACCAGCGTGAAACTCACGTCATCGTCACCGCACGAGACATGCGCAAAACAGTGCTTTTTAAAGTAATATTAAAATATGTCGTTACTTTTCGTACCGCGTGATATCACTTCGAAACAGAACACACAGCAGCGCAAACATTGCTTATCAACCTTCAAACTTCCTAAGCCTATCAAACTTCAAAAAAGGAGGAGGTTGTGAACCGATTTTGATAATTCTTTTTTTGTTTTGTTTGAGAGAGTATACTTTCTAGGTGGTCCCATATAAATTTGATCCTGATCTGACCCAAGAGTTAGGAGGAGGATAGAAAAACTCTTCTAGGGGTACTGGAAAACCACTCGAATTTGGGTTCATATGGTTCGATTTGACGAGTTTTGTCCATCAATAGTGATACACTTGGGTAAGGGTACCTTTTTTTCACGCTTAAATCCTACAAAAATTCTAAAATAAAATTATTTTAAAACGAAAACCAACTTGAAAACTATAGGTACCTAAAAACTAAAAAAAAAATATTTTTATTACTTTGAGCATTAAAGGAAAATCAACGAAATTATTAATACTTATATACCTTCATCAACTGCCTATATATGTCCCCACTGGAGGAGCTCAGGCCTACTCTCTTACAGAGAGTGTATGGGCCATGCGGGCCCAGTGCGGAACGGCGGAACTTCACATGCCTGTTCAAGACATGCAGGTTTCCTCACGATGTTTTCCTTCACCGTTAAGCAATCGGATAAAGTACTTGAATTGAAAAACAACTCATAGGTACACGACTGGATTCGAACCCGGTACCCTCAGATTGATAGTCTTCGCCTTGTCCACTGCGCCACCGACGCTTATATACCTATTCATAATTTATATTCTGCTATTTTGAAGTCGGTGTCAACAACAACACGCGGGATATATGATGTGACATAATATTCAAAGTGACAGCGAAAAAAAATATAATAAGTCCAATTTGTTGCCTCGCTTCTCCACTAATAATAACACGTAAGAGTGTAAGTGTAAGAAATAGCGCGCCACACCGACTCTCATCTCGATTTAGATTGCTTTTCGTGTTAATTAATTTATTAAAAGGAGAAAAGAGAGAAAGGAAATACGGTGAAGATTAAGTACGACAAACTTGTCATACAAGCTAAAAATAAAACAGCGGGCAACAGCAACAACAATAAGAGATTACTCACATTATCCCCTGAATCACCTACTGATGATGTAACAAAAAAACAGGCCAGCAAGAAAAACAAACAACAGACACAAATAAGAAGAACCTCTAGTATGTCTGAAGGAATGATTAAACCAAGCATGCTAAATTTCCTAGTAAATAAAAATCCAAACAACATGCCTAGCCCTCAAGGTAACATAACTGACAACTTGTAGCAACTACCGCCTCCCTCAAACACAGGTAACATAAATAAAACAACAAAAACAAAATCCCATCTTCCAATCCGGCTGGTCACCGTGGAAGATCAAGACCAAAACCCTCTAAAGAAGAAACTGGAAACTTTTTCAAAAAATCAAGAAACGACAAAATTGTAAAAATAGCTGGCCCTTGCTGGCCAGAAACTGCCCATGATAGATAAATTCTAAAATAAAGGAAAAGAAAGAAAGGAAGAAAAAAAGAAAGGAAAGAAAAATAAAGGACTTCTTTAGAGGAGGCCTTCACCTCTACAAAGGAGGGTTCTTGCAAATTAAATACATAGATTTAAAATATCTTTATCTTTACTTTTATGTTTATTTTCAAATGTATGCAACACTAAACATAGTTAAGTTAAGTATATTTTTTATTTTTTTCAACTCTGTACTGTCAACCTTACATCTTCGCAGGAAATAAAAGGCTTTTTATTTTATTTTATTTTATTAATTTATTAAAAAATATTGGTATAAGTTAAACAAATTCTAAAGCTTTCGTCAAAACACTATTAAACATATGATTGACTTATCAATTTAGTTTCATAAAGTTTTGTTAAGTGTAAAGAAAGTTTGTTTAAAAACCGACATATTACCGCTTTGGAGGTTACTTTGGGATTTAACTGTATCGAGCTAAGTGTTATGAACCGTATTTCAACGTCGGTCTTATCACAGATAATATTCTCAACATTCATATGCATTTTTACCCTTTCTACAAATCTCAGAGTTTCTCTTAACAGTATGATTATTCCAGGATGTCTGGGTAATGGACCCGCCTTAAACTTCAGCTTTCTTCATCGCTTATCTAATTTACAGACACCGCACACATATGTACAGTACTGTAAAAAGGAACAATTTAAAAACCGACTCTTTTAAACACCTGTACAAAGAACAAGTAGACTATGTGTTTTAACCATATTGTGTAGGTAAAGTTTTTAAAATAAAGTGTTTACGTTACGGATGTTTCTCGTCATTTCTCAATATTCAATACCAGTAATGCAACCTCAATCTCAATACCAGGAACCAGGATAATATTTCCGTCAGTATTTTGTGACTTTACGATAGCCGCTGTGCCCTATATTATGTGTTTCATAGTCTGGTCAAAAATACTGTTACAGTAAAAAAACTAAACTATTACATTTGAATTTGGAACCTATCATTCTTATGTGATTTCATTCGCTCATTGTGTTTTCTTATTTTCGCGCTAATCTTTTTTATTTGTTCTTGTGATACTAAAATGTAGTGGGGTGAGGAAGATAATCAAATTGATGTAACATCATTACACATTGATTTGAGGCTTACAGCTTGCTTCACTTGTAGTCCGTGGACTGACATTTTAAACTTTATAATTTTAAGGATAATGTATGTTTTGGTAACAGCTGACCAAATCACAAGGGAGCCACATATCCTGGCCGGACCTACAGCACACCTACACGCATCTGGTTCGTCTGGTTACCACTATAGACCGGTTCGTGAACTCTCTAGTGTTCGTCTCATACACCAACAACCTGCTCGTGGTCGGACAGCAGAAATTCATGATGTTGAAGTGAGTATTAAACCACAAGGGAGACACATATCCTGGTTGTAGCTATAGCACACCTACACCCAGCTGATTCGTCTGGTCATCACTATATAGACCGGGTCGTAAGCCCTCTAGTGTTCGTCTCATACACCAACAACCTGCTCGTGGTTGAACAGCAGACGTTCATGAAGTTGAAGTGAGTTTTAAATCACTAGGGAGACACATATCCTAGTTGTAGCTACAGCATACCTACACCCAGATGATTCGTCTGGTCACCACTATATAGACCGGGTCGTAAGCCTTCTAGTGTTCGTCTCATACACGAACAACCTGCTCGTGGTTGAACAGCAGACGTTCATGATGTTGAAGTGAGTATTAAACCACAAGGGAGACACATATCCTGGTTGTAGCTATAGCACACCTACACCCAGCTGATTCGTCTGGTCACCACTATATAGACCGGGTCGTAAGTCCTCTAGTGTTCGTCTCATACACCAACAACCTGCTCGTGGTTGAACAGCAGACGTTCATGATGTTGAAGTGAGTATTAAACCACAAGGGAGACACATATCCTGGTTGTAGCTACAGCACACCTACACGCAGCTGATTCGTCTGGTCACCACTATATAGACCGGGTCGTAAGCCCTCTAGCGTTCGTCTCATACACCAACAACCTGCTCGTGGTTGAACAGCAGACGTTCATGATGTTAAACTGTTTGGTGTAAAGGGCATGTACCCGTCTACATAGCTTTTGCAAATACCACATTATAGTGAACATTTCTAGGGTTCCGTAGTCAATCAAGGAACCCTTGTAGTTTCGCTCTGTCTGTCCACCCGGATAATTTTTTCACGCCCACCCCAATGTGCAAATAGAATAAATAGGTCTGTATAGTAGGACTAAATATTGAGGGTCTAGGAACACTACTTTTGGATTCAGGGATCCGTTTGCGAAATAGTAATCATAAAAGTGATAATTTGTCAGAGTCGAGTGTCCCCACACCCCTCTATCAACTAAACTGTTGCTTTGTGTGAAAGTGAAAAGGAAAACTATCACGATTAAATGGCCTTTACAAGAATAATAGTCGACCAAATTGTAAAACATACTTAGAGAGTTAGAATGGGTTAATCTATTACTAAAAGATAGACATATCACGGACTTTTCTAGACGGCATCGTCACATAAAAGAGAAACAATCCCATCATTGTTTTGTTATTTATCTCAAAGGGATTCGGCAGTGTTTTGGATGAAAAAACCCAGACGGTTTAATTTTTTCCAACATCTCCAGCAATCATCGTCACATTTAAACCAATTGACACAGAACCTTAAATAATTTGACACCTAAACCTTCCTCAGAAATCATCCTGTTGATAAATGAAATCCGTATAAAAACCTATTCAGTTGTTTTTGAGATTATCGCGTACAAATAGACATACGCGTCGGTTACATATCGGTATAAGAGTGAGTACAATAAATCAGTAGAAAATATGGTATAAAATAAAAACTACATTGTCGCATGTGTACAAACATCTCACAAAGCATTTAAAAGAATTACTTCTTTCTCATTTTTTTTGCGACGTACGTCCTCTTTAGTCAATAAAGTAGAATTGTTTCAATAATCCAACTGTTATTTATACCGCACTAGCAACATGGATACGTGCTATGGAAATATTTAATCAAGTGATCTCGAGGCCATTGTCTTGAATACATATATTTTTAGTAACCAACATATTCATTTCGTTACTGTTAAGTTATCGTATTATTTTTTAAACGATGGCAAGTGTCTCGGTTCGTGCGTAATTTGACAAAATATATATGTTTGTACAGTTGTTCGTTTGCTCAATAAATAATTTTAATTATAGAATTTTATAGAGTTTAAGAATTTGAAACTTCGAGAAACGTGGTCCAATGAGTGGTGATTTACTGCTGGTGAACTAAAGTGGTGATTTATAACTGGTCAATTTGAGGTAGTGATTGACTGATGGTTAACCAAAGTGATGATTTACTGCTGGTGAACCAAGGTGGTGATTTACCGCTAGTAGACTAAGGTGGTGATTTACTGCTGGTGAACCAAGGTGGTGATTTACCGCTAGTGGACTAAGGTGGTGATTTACTGCTGGTGAACCAAGGTGGTGATTTACCAATGTTGGACTAAGGTAGTGATTCACCGCTGGTGGAATTTGGTGGTGATTTAATACTCGTGAACTAAGTCGGTAACTAAGATTAACGGTATTATAATCAGTCGTGAAAAAATAGTGAGATCATATACTTTTTTAATTCGAAATCATCAAAACTTCGATCAACTTAGCTATGCAGTCGACAAAATGAACTTTATTTCAAGATAATAACATCTTTACGTTTGTTTCCAACGTCCGCCACCCGATTTGTACTTTGGCCGATGTTTTCTTTTAAAAACGATGCCGCGGCGCTCTACGATTTCTCTACTCCCACATATTACTAAAAACCTTGCTGCTAGCCAAACTAAATATAACGCTGAAGGTACAAAGTGAACACTAGAAAGTAAACCATAATTAGCAAACTATACATGCTTCAATTCTATACTAACTATATTGCTTTCTTTGATTTGTATCAATAAGTTAAAACGACCAAGAGAACTGACTTCATCTTCCTATGAAGTCTTATAAATATAATTTTTGGTGCGATGGATCCGGACTTTTGATCTGATATCTTCGTCTCCGGTTGGAAATAAGCAGAGGTCCGCCGCGCAATGAGCTGAAAGCATGAGGCATTCTGGCTAAGTTTTTTTTAAATATTTATGTGGCTGAAATTGTAATAAACGGTGTTCAACCTCTTATTATCAAGCCTTAGAGGCGGAATATTTTCATGATATTCAAATATTGAGATGAAGAAGAACCTTTGAGATGTAGTGGTTCACATTTAGGGTTTCCACGAAAGTTTGGCGTGAATCATGTATCTTTCTCGTTTTGTTATAAGGTACTATTTTCCCATACCAATAATGTTAACACTAGTAGCTATGTTTTAACGAGCGCATTTTAACAAAAGAAAAGCGTATTTTATAACTTACGAGTATAACAAAGGAAAAATATACACGTATTTCTGGGATGGGTGACCGACTAGTGACGTAAATTTTCGTAAAAACACAAATTGAAGAGGATACGATCAAATATCGTTTGTATGTAATGGAAAACACTCGCACTCCCGTATTCTCTTACCTTTGTTTGGAAAAGTCGGAAAAAGAAGGAACTACAGCGTTGAATTTATAGTCAAACAGCCTTCTGTACTAACCAACAATACCCTCAAAGGTCCAGTTTAGATCGCGTAAGTTCAAAGTCATTCACATACGCAGCGAAGTGGGGGGACATTAGAGAGGGGAGAGGTGGAACACTGGGGGGGGGGGGGCTGACCTGAGGGAGCGGCCCTCGCTCGGGATAGATTTGAAGGTACAATCATTTTTTATGCGAGGGGGAATAATGTTGGGTATAGGCTGTGAATACACCGAGGGTTGATGTGTAGAGATATATTTTTAAAAATTGTACTACAAGTATGTAACATTTACTTTGAAATCTCTTTTGTCTGACACTCAATAATAGTGTTAAGTAAAACTAAATGAGACATGGTACTTAACTTGCTTAAATTCAAGTAAAAAATAGTTGTAGTAATTAAGGCTACTGACCATGTCGAGAAGAATTTTGCAAATATTTAGAATTTCGCATGATTTCCAACACAAATAAACAATAACAACTGCACCTTTTCCGACACCTAGGACTCGGCTAAGATAATCCTATCCTAAAGTCACACAGACCTCACGACCTTGAGAACACTTTGATACCATTTTGATGATTAAAAGGGCAAAAAACTGTTCCCTCGGTGGATCCGCAACCCGCCCAGTTCCCGGCCGGCGGCCCTCCGTAATAAAGCGCGTGTCTCGCAACTGCCATAAAGGCCGTGCGCATTACTTTTTACACGACGCGATAAGGACGCTTTCCATGGAGCTCTGCGCCGCGCATATTTCCACTGGCCGCCCGGTCTGATGGTGCGATGACCGGAAAATGGGGAAATCCGACTTGGGGTGAGATAGAAATATACCCAGCTGACATCAAAATTATATAATTCCTGCTGACGTCACTTTTGCATCATTCTTTTTTATTTGTCAGTCGGTAGAATCCACTTCTGAGTGTAACGATTTATCTATTATGCTCATATTTTGTGGTATCATCGTCATCAGCCGGGAAACGTCTACTGCTGAACACAGGTCTATCCCGTGATACATAATGAAATTGAAAGACATAACACAGACAGTCCTTCATTAACTTAAGGCTTCTGGACGAGCACGCTTCCTTTTACCATTCTTATCAGCATCAGTTGAGTACAAGCGTAAGCTAATCGTATTTTTTAAAATTCTAATTTTTTTATAATTTATGAAACAGGAACTGATTTACGAGTAAAGTCATTATACTATTTAAAAAACTAAATAAAATAAGACAACCGGTTAATTGAGTGGCCAATCAATAAAACACACCTGACGTGTTAATTTCCCACAAAACGATTTGTCTGGCGCCGCGCTAATTGCTACACAAATTTCAAAACATCAATTAGATAGTTCTTTAAAACATTTTGACTATCTGTGAACATTAAGAGTATTTTGCTGACGAGATCTGGTAACAGTGCACAAATGTTTGTTTTTTAAATTTTAACAAACTTGTTTGTTAAAATTTGTGTAAAATTTGTTTCTAAATAATTATAGTATAACCAACATTTTAGTAATAAATGTTCAAACAAATAATAAGTTTAAGGTCTAACTTACTTTGGCATATTCCAGGCAGCAAAAATTCTGTGTATGATTGTCTTTTATCATCATCATAATCAGATGAATGTGTAATCATTTTTTGGCATGAGCCTCTCTCTTAGAACGATCACCACACTGTTCAGACGGATTGGTGATCGCAGTAATATGTTGTTATTACTCGTACATAGGTAAAGCGTCGGTGGCGCAATGGATAAGGCGCGGACTCTCAATCTGAGGGTACCGGGTTCGAATCCAGCCGTGTACCTATGAGTTGTTTTTCAATTCAAGTACATTATCCGATTGCTTAACGGTGAAGGAAAACATCGTGAGGAAACCTGCATGTCTTGAACAGGCATGTGAAGTCCGCCGATCCGCACTGGGCCCGCGTGGTGGACTATGGCCCATACACTCTCAGTAGGAGAGTAGGCCTGAGCCCCTCCAGTGGGGACATATATAGGCTGTTGATGATGATGATGATGATGAGGTATATGTTGCTGCCCATTTCCTGTATATTTTTCCCCTAGTGGCCTTTTCCTACACCCACGGGATGACATGAGACGGTCCTTTTCTAAAGTGTGTTGTCTTATACATCATAAAGTAAATTAAAGATTATGTAGTCGCAATGTATAAAATATATAGTCAGGATTCACATGGTACCAGTGGTTCTGATATACAATTGGCTTGTCTCAATATTAGCTTTTTTATAATATAATTAGAGGGAGATAGTGTAGTCAGTGCGCCCTGCTTGTTACTTTGACCTTTTTATACTTCATGTTATCATAAGCTTCGGTCACCAACCCGCTTGCCATGCGTAGTGATTATGGTTAATCCCTGTATTTCAATCTATATGAAACTAATTTTCAACAGTGAACTTGTACAGACGATGACGAGAACAGTAAAGTATATTATTTTACTGATAACAAGCCTGTAAAAAACTACTCACACAAAATTATCAATTTAAAAAATACAAAACCAAAATTGAAAAAATGAAACGTTGCCAAATCGTATTGTTTACAGGCATGAGGCCTTTGTCACGTACGCCGGAGGCGCAGACGACAAACTATCTTGTTTGAACTCGCTTTAAATCAATAAAAATGACATTAAAATGGTATTGTCCAAGAATGTAAACCGCTAAATACTATTTTCAACTGACTTCAAAAAAGGAGGAGGTTCTCAATTCCGCCAATTATGAATCGATTTTGATGATTCTCTTTTTTGTAGAGCATACTTCAGAGGTGGTCCCATATAAATTTTATCGAAATTGATTGAGCGCTTTTTGATAAAATATCCAAATATGTACCTAGATAATGCTACCTACAAGGGTGAACATTTTAGGGGATGTATGCTGTAAACTTTAAGGGGAATTGAAGTCGGTTTCTAGTTATTTTTGAAGGGGAAAAAAATTGACGACTGAAAAGTGACGAACCTTTACCGTCACTATATTGCGTGAGATGAAAGAAAACGCAAGCTAAAAAAAAGTGCAACCACGTTAAATATTTTAGTCCTTGCCTATTCTCGACCTTCCAGACGACGCCAGTATGTGAACATAACGATATCGTTAAACAACTAATAACTAAATTAGATTGCGGTATTTAACGACTAAAATTATTATTGTCTGTAGGTTCGTCTGTCGCTGGGCTGAGGGAGTAGACATATCGCAACATCTGACTTTACATGACATTACGTTCGTAGGGCCGGCAGATTTATGGTTGCAGTAAGATGTTATTCCATAGGTAGATGCTGTTGCCAATCTCATGCACAAATATCTTTAAGGCTTTAAAATATAATAACTGGATTTGTGTAGTAACTATCTAAAAATATAACATCAAATTGTGATGCCGCGAAATGAGTATCATTAACATCAAACTTTTGAATCACAATTTTCATTTGAAACACTTTTACGCTGTCACTTGGTACAAGAATAAAGATAAATGAAAAATGTAATTCTATTATTTTTCTATATATATTTAGATTATTACTTGATTTTTTAAATAGTGTACAAGTGCAGGCCGAATTTGATACATCTCCTTTATTACAAATCTTTTTGAATATACTTACTATGCTTTCGTAAAAGCGTTCTTGGCTGCAATTCGCTAAGGATAAACATCTTTACAAACCTCACGGCTTACGGAGGTATTTGCTGACGATACCTCTAGTTTCCTAGGCAACAAGGATTAGAATAGCATCAGCAAAAACAACATGAGCCCCGAGGTTGTATAGATGTACTTCCTTAGTTATTGTACGATTCGTAAATTTTGTACGAATTGGATCAATATTCGGTATTTGCAAATTGCACCGTAACCTTAAAATATTCATGACCACTGACTATAAATGGTCTTTATAGTCAATTCTAGACCCCATCGGAAAAGACGATACGAAGTCAACAACTTCACTGCCTGCATAGATTTCACAGCACACAACTGTTTCCCTAGCAAAATCACTGTTTATGCAAATTTGGCAAAAACATGTACATATTGTACTACATGAATTTCAATGTTTCTGACTTTAAAATGACATACCAATTCAGTTTTTTTCCAAAGCATTAGCATTTTTCACATATATATCCATAAAAACAGGAAAAAACAACCAGATATTTGTTTGTCGAGTACTTAAGCCCTTCTTTGTCTTCTTTTAAACCGACTTCAAAAAGGAGGAGGTTTGCAATTCGACTGTATGTATTTTTGGTCTTATAACTACGCCAATTGGGAACCGATTTTGATGATTCTTTTTTGTTTGGTAGGTTAATACTTCAGAGGTGGTCCCAAATAAATTTTAACGAAATTGGTTGAGAAAAAATCAACAAAAACCAAATTTTTAAGGCAATTGAAGTCGGTTTTTTTTAATTTTTGAACGCGTTTATTATTAAAATACGTGAATAAAATAATTTAAGTCTTTGTTATATTATGTTATTAAATCTATCACCAGAGAAACCTATCAAACCTAGTATGATTATTTTATGTATGATATAGTAGTAATAGTAGTGTGAGTCTGCTTTATAATTTATATGCCGAATCCAAACTCGAGGGGTTTAGCTACGAAATGAGAACTGTCTTTTGTTCACGCATTCAAATATCAGTATTGGATATGAGCTCATAGGAGGCCACGTCAGACTTCCCATGACTACTTATTTGTGATCGTAGTTATATGTTATTGACACATAGGTAGATGCTGATGCTGCTTGCTGGACAAATCTTACAACTTCACATCTATCTTTGCATCATTCTATATTGATCCTTATAGCCTAGGATACTAGAGACATCGACAGCAAAGTCATTCAGTCTTTAGTGAATTGAACCACTGATTTTGTCGCTTTAACGCACGTGGCATGACATGGGGTGATTGATTCTATTCTTAAACCTAGCCCTAATGGTCCGATCGTCAATTCCAACTTTTCTTTCGGTGCCGACCGTACGCATACTATTTTTACCCCCCTGCCACCCCTTGGTGACCACCTGTAGTATATGCCATGATACCCCTCAAAGTCAAAGTTATTTATTGCAGATTATATGTACATAAGGTGTTACATTGTAAAAAGTCCACTATAACCAACCTTTACAAAGGTATGCAATATTTTAAAATTATACTTATATCTAATGTGCGACTAGTCAATACAAACAAAATAATTAATTATAGAAAAATTATACAATACTAATATAAAATTAATGTCACTTGTTTTTATCGTCCAGATATTCACATATTTTATAATAACATTTATTTATTAGCCAGTTACATAAGTTAGTTCTGAACGCAGGCATTTGATCTTGTTTAATTATGGCTGGAAGAGCATTATACAGCTTAATCGTCATATATGTGGCATTTTTTTTGAAAAAGAGTACTGTTCGATGCTGGCAGTATTAAGTCGTTTTTATACCGTGATGAATAGTTTACGCAAGAGCCTTTTGTCGCAAAGGGAATTGCCCATCTATGGCCTAGGTCATCCAAGCATGGCCAGAATTGTGATATACACAACAAGAAATAAAAAATAAAAAAAAATAATTTTCATCTCATGATCACTACGTAATTAACTCGTAGGAAAACCACAAAACAATAAGGAGTTTATTTTAGATTTTAGTACTAACAGATCGGACTTTAAAATGGCGTATCAACAGTGTTGCCATTAACTAACAATTTATAGAATATCTATTCGATTTAATGGATTCATTTATCTAAGAAATCGATTACCGCGAGTAGTACATATTTAACTATCGTTACTCGAGTGGATAGCAAAACTATCCGAATGGATTACAAAAATAGCAACAATATTGGTTTATTTATTTAATACTTGATTTAGTTCACGACTCCGTCGGCGCATTTTATTTTTCTGATATTACTTAGATAATTTTTTTTAATCAATCATAGCTTTTCAATTTGAATTAATCCAATCTATGAACGACACTACAACAGCACTGTGTATTGAGATCTTTAAGAAAAAGATTCATTTCAAATATCTCAACAGTCAGTTAATAATTATCGTAGACGTATTACCTATATGATGAAGAAAAAGTTATTCAATCAAATGAGATGAATATGTAGTTGTATGCAGTATGTATTGGAGTTCATACTGACATGCATGCGTAGAAAGTACCGTTTTGACTGTATTTTACAGCGCGACACGATCCTTACGCACGATCGTATGTCTCGGCGTACAGCATTAAACAAACGCGTTGTGTATTATGTACCTATCGCGTTCAGATGTTACGCCCGGTGCACGGATGCCCTAAGCATATATTCGACATGCTTGTGTGAAGAAATGACATAAATGTAACGAGTTGTTAGTCCAGACGGACCATCCGTGTATAACAAAATCGAAAATACCAATCGATATTACCAATCGATTTTTAAATGGCAATTGGCAACATTGGCGTTGACGCTGTTTGACATTGACAGAGTTAACCTAGTTAACTAGTGATTAAATGCTCCTAGTAGTTAACATTCATTACATATATGTAACTCGCATTTTCGTTGGGTTTGAATCGTTTAATGATTTCGTGTTTTTTGTATCTATTCTCTTCAAACGACCCTTGTTTTGATTGGACCCTGACGCTGAACCGAACCTTGTTGACCCGGGCACGAATTTGGACACTGTCTCTACTTATGACGAAGACCCTGGCGCTAACGTGGACCCTGCTCCCGCTTTATACGATAACCCTGGCGCACTTTTGGACCCTGGACCTCCACATAATGTCAACCCTGGCTCTAATCTGGAACCTAGCAGCAATTTTCGCTGCGTGAATTGCAGGGTAGCTATGAGGAAGTTACGACGTCATATTCTAGAAATTGTAGAAGTGCGATCAGTTACACAACAATGGCTTCTTCCTCAAAATGTAAGTACACTACCTACTAGTATACTTTTATGTGACAATTAGGTTCGGGTGTACACTTTTATGTGACAATTAGGTTAGGGTGTACAAAGGGGGGCGCTGAGGGAATAACAACTTAGAAAAGTCCTGCCTTAGCGCCCCCTGGGTGTAATTTATTGATACTTTAGTAACCTAAAGAAGTAGATTATTTGAGGGTAAGTGATGATAAAGCCATTGGATGGAAACTACTTGGCAGCATACTTAGGCAAAATAGTATTAGCTAGCCTGATAAATGTAGAAAAACGTGTGATACGAGTATGTGTAGTCACAGAGACAAGTAACTAAGCCATGAAGGGGTTATATAATAATAGTGGCAGGTCCTTTATCATGATATTGATTTTATTCAATTTTTCAGGTGCATATTTCAAGTGAGGATTATGTTTGTCATTCCTGTTGGACTGCAGCGTGGAATGTGGAATGAAATTCACCGACCACCGCTCTGACTACTGCAGGAAAATTCGCCCAGCTTTTCTAGTCACAGACTTGTTTGTATTTGCTGTGGTTGCTCCTTACGAAGAGCAAGGTTTCATATGCTGCGAGGAGGTTCTCCTCAAGAAAATCAAATCAGAGATATTATTGCTCAGCAGATGACTTAAAGACAGGTAAAAAAAGCTTTTTTAAATGGTTTTTGAATACACATACACAGCAATTCTAGTCATAATTCATGAAATCACTTATCCAGTTCCACTAATCAAACATTGTATTGTATTTATAAATATGATTATACCTTACACTCGGAGCTGGTGGGGGGTAAACGTTCTCGAGTGGCGACAACGTACCGGGAAGCGAGTATAGGGTCATCCCTCTACAAGGTGGACTGATGACTTTCTTGAGGTCACGGATGTAAGTGGATAAGGACCGGTAAATGTCGCTTATCACAAGGTAGGCCTATGTTCAGAAATGGATGTTTCCCGGCTGATGATGATAATGATTGAAAGAGTTTCAGTTTAATTAAAGTATGCTGTATTTTTTCAGGTGCAGAACTCTGATCGTGTCTGTCATCCTTGCTGGCAGATAAGTGTCAGAGCAGCTGCACGTGCAACATCAGATGTACACTCCGTCACTTCTGGTTCTCAATCAGCGGAGCCCTCAAGTACTCATTCGGTAGAGACTGAAAGCACTCGTTTATCTGAGGCATCATCTTAAGTCGGTGCAGTACCTACGATTGTGTTGCCCAATTATGTTAGAGCCCCTGACACTCAAGGACGCTGCTGTTTTCCTGGATTTAGCAGCTCTAATGTTCCCCCTTCCATAAGAATGCGACTATTTTGCGATAGTATTGCGGTATTAAGTCCATTTTCAGGTTTGATGATCAGAATTGATAAAACTATGCTATTTTTCCATTAATTGGTATGAATCAATAGTTAATGGTATAGTAAAAAGTCTTTGTTAAAAATAAATAAATATTTTTAGTAACTATAGAAATATGGTTTTATTTCTTAACGTCGAGTTATTTTGTTAACCGATATTGGCCAAAAGGAGTTGATAACAATACATACTAACATTTTAAACACAGGTCAGGACTGGCCACTGAGGGCCGAGGTTACTATGAAGAGTGGGCATTGTCCTTTATAAATATTATAGTTGTACGTGGAAATTTAAAAATATTTTAAATCCATTTCTGCAAACATAAAGTTACAATAACAAGTGTTTGAGCTGTATGAAAGTTTTGAGGGAGTGAGCAGACAAATTTGAACAACTACAATAATAAAAAACGCCCAACCGACCGTTTTACTACAAATGTGCGTCAGTGTTGCCACCCGTCAGTAAAAAGCGCTAAACGTTGCGCGCCATAAATTGAATACAGCTCGAGAAGCGCCAGATTTCTCTATAGGATATTGACTACCTATAATACATGACGAAGACCTATTGTGACCCTTATGATCAAATGTGGCATTTTGAAGACCCCCCTCGGCCCTGAACGGGCTACGTAGTGTAAGTACGTTCCCTAAGCCTATATTGCTTTAAACCAACGTTGATATTTTGGTGATATGGTGATATTTTCAACATTCCTTTGTTGTAGTTTATGTCATGAATAGTGCATATGGTTAAAACGTGTTAGGTGTTAGTTCGCATCACCTGTATTTTAAGTAGAGCTTTAGTAGAGATTTGAACGTAGTAACAAAAGGCTTACTGAGAACAAAAAAGACAAATAAAAACAGATTACGACTTCAAAACACGTTTTAATACAAAGCAATAACGTCTCGGTGAAGGGCCCCAGCAAACAGTAATACATACATAGTGGAATTTTATCCAACAATAACCTATATTTTTTATTTATGAAATAACACCGTTATCTCTGTATTGACTCGTCGGCGACGCTTTGTGTAAATATCCAATGTTAAATATACAACGATTTAGTTACCAATTGTTTTATTCTTGCCTGCTCAAAAATATTGATGGTTAAGATTTATCAGAAAACTAGCTACAGCATATGCTGAGCTGATCTGGACTGGCTTTCCAGAGCCCAGTATATATATGCTAGTGTATTTATGTTTTCTATACTTGTAATCTTGTATACAATTTTAAATATACTTAAGTGCGGGCCGAATAATCTTAACCTAGTCGGGCATTAAAACTTAGAGTGACAAAATAGTCTTCAAAAGACCCCGGAACTAAAGCATAGAAAATGTTGTTTCGAAGTGTGGATTTTAATCCTACTAATATTATAAGTGTGAAAGTTTGGATGTTTGGATGTTTGGATGTTTGGATGTTTAGATGTTTGGATGTTTGTGACGCTTTCACGGAAAAACTACTGAATGGATTTGAATGAAACTTTAAAATAATATAGCTTATAAATCAGAATAACATGTAGGCTATAATTTATAAAGACATTATAAGTGTGAAAGTTTGGATGTTTGGATGTTTAGATGTTTGGATGTTTAGATGTTTGGATGTTTAGATGTTTGGATGTTTGTGACGCTTTCACAGAAAAACTACTGAATGGATTTGAATGAAACTTTAAAATAATATAGCTTATAAATCAGAATAACATATAGGCTATAATTTATAAAGACATATTGTGTAAATTGTACAAAATCACACTTATAATATTAGTGGGATTACATGGGCAATTTGGGCATAACAAAAACGCGTTGCCTAGCAACCGACCATAGAATATGTAATTTGTATATACAATCTTTCGCGTCTATAATATTAGTGTGAAGACTATTTGAATGTGTAGTACATTACATTACATCAGATATAGAAATTTCTTTTGTTTATTTAAACTATTAGCCTACGTAACAGAATAAACACTATTTTGTACCTTATGCTGGAAATGGAGATAGATGTATTCTATGCCTATCGGACAAGTAGAATAAATCCTGAAGTACACGCGGACAAAGTCGCGGGCGGAAGCTAGTATGTTATAAATTGTAAAGTTCTGAACAAAGGTCTCTAGGGGTGCTACCACTTTTTCCGAGCCCCTTTCAGAGTTTCGCCAGATTTTTTACCTTATAGCAATAACTCTGGCGTCACTCATGTAGTTACTACCGTCGTCGTAGAAAGTATCCAGGACCTGCACAGGCTGGATACTTGGGACAAATGTCGTGAAATCGGCACACATCGAATGGATTACGTTTGTATACACGCGCATGTGTGAGTTATTCCCTTGTGGGGGAGGTGAGGTGTCGCGTATAGGTGGGAGGCGGTTAACGTCCGTTCTGTGCGTAGTACCGAGTGCCAACCAGGGAATCGAACCCGGGACGTTCCGCGTGAGTTGCGCGTCTGAGTTTATCGCTCAAACAACTGCGCCACGGAGGCCGTTGATGCCGCAGGAGTAAACAAGGTTTTAGGAGAAAATACATAAAATGCTGCGCCTGAAAGAAATTAAGTCTAATCTTGGAATTCAATAACTTTCGTGTGAAATGAATGTATGTTGCTGTTTCTACTGACTTCAAAAGAGGAGAAGGTTCTCAAATCAACTAATTTTTGTGTGTCTTTATCTCTCCATATCTTTTCCAATTCTAGCTAGCAAGGAAAACAATGTTAATGATTCTTTTTTTATTAATAACTAGCTTCCGCCCGCGACTCTGTCCGCGTGTACTTCAGGATGTATTCTACTTGTTCGATAGGCACAGGTGACGTATATGTCAAATTATTATACAGCATAAGGTACAAAATAGTGTTTTTATTCTGTTACGTAGTCTAATAATTTAAAGAAACAAAATAAATTTCAATATCTGACGTAGTACAATCAAATAGTCTTCACACCAATATTATAAACGCGAAAGTTTGTATATACGAATTTACATATTCTATGGTCGGTTGCTAGGTTACGCTTTTTTGTTATGCCAAAATTGCCCATGTAATCCCACTAATATTATAAGTGTGATTTTGGACAATTTACACAATATGTCTTTATAAATTATAGCCTACATGTTATTCTGATGTATAAGCTATATTATTGTAAAGTTTCATTCAAATCCATTCAGTAGTTTTTTCGTGAAAGCGTCACAAACATCCAAACATCTAAACATCCAAACATCCAAACTTTCACACTTATAATATTAGTAGGATTACGCTAAATCTCAAGAATGGTCCCATTTAAATTTGTTTAAAATATTCTCCCTCTAAATTCCGTATTCTTCGTGAGTGATTTAATTCTGTACTATTTTAATTATTCCTCCATTTTAATAAACAAGTGCATGCATTTATTTTTATTACAAGACGTTAGACAAAAAAATCGAACAAAAACAATGCACTGAGTGTCAAAAAAACGTATTGTCAAAAGTTGCCACTATAAGAAAGTTTCTTTATTAAATCGATGTTGTTGTTTTAATCCTTTAACAATAAAATGTAGCAGAAATTCTCGAGGTCAATCAAATAACTAAACATTTGAAGCCTATTTGGTTTTTTAATCTAGTGAACTATTCGTAGATACTACGAGTATATCCGTTTTCTACATACAGTTTCCCCAACAATGTTCTACGCCCTTATGTATCGTCGACACATCCACAAATTTCAAAAATAGAACGCTTTTTTATTGGATGGAGCGTCAAATGATAAAAAATATAAGAGTGTTCCTTTTTTAATCGCGACTCTGTGATTGGCTGCTCGATTGACGTAAAAAGTCAAACGCCCCTTCGTGAGTCTGCCCTAATGTAAACTTTTTATAGCGAGCTTTTTAGAGAGTGTGTGAAAAAGATATGTTTAGAAAGTTTTTTGTCCTTGTTTCGGGGTTTACTTAAAGGATGAAATTGATTGTCTTTTCTCATATGATTTGAATCATAAAGAGCCTAATATATATTTTTTTAAAGTGACAATTTAATTTCTTAACAGAATTAAATAACAAGTTTTCCTGTTAATTAGAACCGTTATAAGCCATTATAATAACACATCAAAACAATCATAAAAACATTACTCCCTAGCGAATAACAAAGGGGAAACAATCTCATTTCCCTATGCGATTTTATTGACTAATAATAACTCATACCGCAACGCCTTTACTTTATTACAGTGCTTATTTTTTTATTATTAATATCGCATAAACAATAACTTAATAACTCGCTTCCCACCCATCGGTAGCGAGCTCTCTCATTGGCCGGTCGAAAATAGGCTGTGGGGGTGCGACAGTGACACACATATCTGAGGGTGGTTCCGTCCTGTTCGCACGGGAAAACTCGTCGCCTTCAAACGTAGAATACATATCGATGTTTGGAGCATAAAAATTGACAGATTTTTTTTCAGTTGATTCCAAGTAGCCGCAGAGGTTAGACTACTCTCTGCCACCGTAGCGAAGGGTTGTGTGCTGTATTTTTTAGGATCCTGCGTGTTTTTTAAATATTTTTTGTGGAGGACTGAAGTGAAACTTCGAGATTAATGAAAACATTTGTGTTTTGTGTTTAATTTTGCTGATATTTGAACGAGAGAGGTAAGCGCTTGACTTCATTCAATTTATTTAAATGTATTCTTATCCGTCATTGGTTTCTAATATCATTTAAATATTAATTTATTCAGGTGATACAAACTTGCATTTAATAGTTTAATTTCACGTTGTTGTTATTATGTATTACTATTAATTATTATTTAAGTTTTTGTTTGCCTTTGACATTTGTTTACCCTTTTAATAAGTTTTGGCTTTATCGTAGGTAGATGAACTGTTTCATTTGAACATCGGCATAAATACAATACCAAATATAACGGCGCCGTCTACAAATATCCGGTTTAAAGAATTTTATTCTTAAAAAATACATTTTTGTCACTTATGTGAGACATTACAATCATTAGAACAACTATTCGTCTGGTCCGCTAGTTAAATCTATTTAAAAAATTATTTAATCTATGTTACATTTCAATAATGTGTTTATGAAGTTTATTTTTGAACAAATTTACAGTACTATTTCTTCTTTGCGTACCGTATTTATCTATATGATTCTTTGTTGTGAAAGTGATGAATATTCACTATTTAAACCAAAATGTGGTTAATAATATTATTATTAAATTTTTAATAGAGGAAAATAACAATATGTATACATATTAACATGCCCATTTACCAGCATTTACAGACAATACTCCAAACATTAAGCCATATCACTTACATTCACACAGAAGATATCGTATTTGTGTATAAAACACAAGATAAAAGGCGCTGTCTTTTGTAAAATGCCTAATCACACTTAATTATGTCATAAAACAAATTTGTCCAAAGCATTTGACCTAATAGCTAATGCCAGTCGGAATCTTTAAAGCATTGTTAACGATTTTTCTAATGATATTATTACGCCAACGGTGTAAGTACGTGACCTATGCTTTCCGCATTTTTTAGAAGTCAAGTTGCTTGAGCAGCGGATTTTTTGAGGCCTACTTTGGAATCGATCGTGATTCAATTGTTTAGTTACGCAATTCCATTTGTAACTCTGTGGGTTTATTTTTAAAATGTTGCCGAATTGCAAAATTAATGATTTTACGGTTTCATCATTTCTGTCAACCGGAAATGAGCCTACTCGATACAATGCTAACAGGCTACAATGACGTCATGTAAATGAAAAGGTTTGGTAAGCGGGCTGGTGATCGCAGTATAATTTCGGTGGTACATAGTTGACGCATTCAAAAAGAACGAAGAAATCGACTTCAGTTGCCCTAAAATTCTACAGCATTCATCCCCTAAAATGTTCACCCTTGGAGGTACAATCTGGGTATATATTTATTGTTGATTTTGTCAAAAAGTGCTAAATCAATTTCGATAAAATTTATATGGGACATCATCAAAATCAATTCATAAGTGGCGGAGTTATCGCTTAACATACATTTTAAAAAATACAATCGAATTAAGAACCTCTATTTTTTGAAGTCGGTTGAAAATAGGGCGCTGTTGCTAGTCCCCGGAAAGTATTAAACATGAGTATATACCGCCCCAATTACATAAGGTGATTAGCTCTTCATGATCGCAGTAAGATGTTGGTAGTGCAAGGTACACGCTATGACTGTCATCTTATAAATATACGGTAGCTTTTGCCCGCGACTTCATCCCACGGGAACTACTTTCTTGATTGCCATAAAAAGTAGCCAATGTTCTTTTCCAGCCCTTTAAACATCCCTTTACATATATAAAAAATCGAGTCATTCATTCACTAACCATCAAACTCACTATCGCATTTACAATATTAATATGGATTCTACAGACATCTTTAGGTGAATTACAATGACTTCCAAATAAATTCCGCTTAGCTGCACCACGTTTCATATGTCTTGCTAATACACTTGCAATGATAATAGGGAGTGCAAGTTTTAGCGATCAATGGCGAAGTTGATAGTTCCCAATATTTAAATCAGGATCTTAAATATACAGTTTGAGCCGAGCTGGAATAGACCTTTGCCTAGAGTCCCTTGCCTAAAAGCACCTTTCGCCACATTCAATTGAAACAATGACCAGAATTACTTCAAATATAAAAAGAATATGTAAGAACAAATGGACATACATCGCATTAAATATCTGTTGATTATATTCTATTTCCTTTAAAAACATCATTACATAGTATTGCTATTGAGTTTCATTTGTTATCGAGGTACATACTAAACTGTTTTATTTACACTTGTGTACAAATTAGGTCTTTATCAACTAAATTTAAATCACATATTAGTTTGAATAAATAGACTCATTCTGAATACTCACATACTAAACTAACCACTTGCCTATGAGCTAGCACTAAAAATATTACTAAATCTGAACTAAAACCTACTGAATATAAAATATGTCGTCCTGACCCATTCCGTGGGATAGTGGACTCAGCATGCTGGCAGCATTACCCCGCTGGATAGCTAGGATGATCCTACGGCAGAGATCCAGCTATTTGCGGCCAGAATTTGAATTGTAAATCAAATACAATGAGATTTTATATGCTTTGACAAGTCCTTTTAACTCACCTAGTGACAGGGCCGTAGTAGACTTCAATGAGTGTATATCTCACTAGCTATGTTTTTATTCATAGACATAATAGAACAGTGCTACTACCATTGAGATTTGGCCGCAGACTGTATTAACATAGTGTTAGCCAGGCGGCCACCAACTAAGAGTGGCAACGAAACGCGACCCCTGAAATATCAGTCCGACGTGTAGCCAACGGCTACCAAGGCGGTTAACAATAGCGCCGTGGTATAATATTTAAGATTTTTAGAAATATATTTAGCATTTACAAAATGGGCAGGCAAAACTCGTAAAAATGCACAAGGAAAATTACGTATTTTTTACGTACTAACGTATCGTTAAAGTAATTTAATTACATTAAAAATAATTCTTGCAAAATGTTCGAATAATGAACGCATCGGAAATCGAGAGAAAAAAACCTAAACGGTTAACAGGAAATACTCACAAATATAGTAAAACGCGAATTTCCTCTAAACTTATATAATTTTTAATAAGTGTGTTATAATTTACAACAAAACACTTCTAAAAGTGCAATTCTAGCATTTTTCTAACGGTCTTTAGGCGTTATACATACTTAGTGAACATACTTACATAGTGGGGTCTTGAAATATCTATTTTACACATGTTGAGATTTTTGGCTCACAAACAGAGAACTAATACTAATATAGTGAATATTAAAATAAAGATATATAGAGGTACAGGTAGATAAAGTTTATTTGCTTCGAACATGGTACACTCGAGTACAAAAATATGTATCCACTTTTATACCATGTCACATTAACCGTTGCAGTGTGTTGAAGGAAATATCCATTAAAGGTGAATGTGACACAGTTCAATCATATGATAGTCAATTTTTGTTCTTCACACATTCAACCTTTAGAGGCATGCAAGTATTTTAAATTAATAAACATTTTAACGCCATGTTTAATATAATGTAACGATTTATAAAACTATGCATATTTAACGTTTAACTTTTCTAAATATGATGCTAATACTATTATCTTCTCCATCGCTTTCCAAGAATTATCTAGCTGAATAGAAGCATTATATATATATTACGTACATGGAAGATTAGATCATCTACTCACAAAGCTTTACCACGAGTCAATCACCTAATCTAGCCTAAAGTTTATATCATATTGTATTTTGTGTGTGTGTGTAAATATGGCTGTGTGCCGGAATAATTTTTTTTACTAATCGCTAGTCCATTCATCCTCGACACTTAGCACGGGCTCGTGTCTCTCACTAAACTTTTCTGTCTTTTGTATTCATCATCATCAACACCCTTTTTAAATCCCTTTCACTGTCTTCAAAAGATACCCGACTCCGTAGGGGAAGAGTTGGGTTATGTGAGATTCTTACCCACTAAACCCCTCCAGCCAGGGGCTCAGGGCTCAGAGCTACAGAGAGTGTATGGCCCAGTGACTTTTGTATTGTTTCCGATATTGTGAGAGAAATAAGATAACGTTATTATATATTATAGTTCCCATAATTTAGTTTTCCCCGAACCTCCGTCTATGTGGACTTTAGAAGATATCCTGCGGAAACATTATCGGGTTAAACATTTTCTGTATGTATATCAAATTTCATCTAGATCTGTTCAATCGTTGACTGAGTGATTCGCATTGTACAGTCTCTTCGTAGTTCAGGAGTCAGGGTTCCCTGATTATCATACACATCATATACAAATTTTGTGGGAACATAGTTTAAAATTGTAATATTAGTTAGTTTCATTACATTACAGTCGATGCTGGTACATACATAGGTACACTCGAGTATAAAAATATGTATCCAACTTTGGACCATGTCACATTCGCTTTCAACTGACATTTACTCAACACACTACTTAGAAACAAGCAATACTGATTGAGACATGCTTCAAAAGTGGATACATATTTTTGTACTCGAGTGTACATAAATCCAGCTTGCCTAGTCGTCATTACTGTGTTTACTACTAATAATAAATAAATATGTGGTATTGTGTGTTTATAGTACGAGTACGTATAATTCTGGTCATTTACCTATTATAATTCGTGTTATATCGTAAACGTCGAAAAAATGTATTAAAAATGTAAAATAATGTTATTGTTGCAGGTATGTTGAGCTGTGCCTCCCCCGCGGGCATGCCGCCCGCCCCGCACTCCTCGCACCCCCCCGCGTGGGGCGCCCTACTACAGCCGCCCCCCATAGTGGTGAGTACCTCTTCACATACACTTCACATTATGCATTCATTGTTCGTGTATTTGAAATGAAATGAAAATAAATTTGTTACAAATCTGTTTTGAAAGTCAATGGATTCTTTCACTGTCGTAACAGTGTCCTGCAGAGAAGTGAGGGCGAAAGAAACTCTATACTCGTATATTTTTAAAAACATCTTACTGCGATCACCAAGCTAAATGCCAAGCGCCAAGCAACGTTGAGTAATGCTCATGTCCAAAAGTCGACATTAACAGTTGTTTTATAAATCGTCAAATGGACCGATATTTCAAACGCGGGTTTAGCTATATTTTTTCGCCCTGTGTCGTTCCACTATACATTCGAAAAATCGATGAAAATCCAATCACATTGATCAATGTTCTAAATTCCAAATTTTCTGTCTTAGCGATTTGAGCTGTATAGAATATAGAGTTGTAGTACATACGATTTATACTGCTCAGTACCGAGGTAAATTCATACATTCTGATTTATTTCTATAACATGACTCTTTTCTTCTTAGAAATCGGAGCCGATGGACGAGGGGAGCTTCTCGAAAGATCAGACAAGTGGATTCTACTCGGAAGGCTTCCACAGTGCATCTCCTTCATCTTCAAGTAAGGACTCCAATGGGCACTCTCCTCGGAGTGTAGGCAGCGGTGGGGAACCAATACCTTTCTATGAAAACATGCCACTCAAAGCCAAAGCTAACCTTGGCATGCACTTGGACGCCTACAGGAATGGTCTCCCGTACAGCCTGCTCACACCTCCAGGGTTTGAGCCCAGGACTACAGACAGAAGGGATCCATCTCCTAGCTACGAACCGTACTCTCCAAAGTCCATGGTCCCTCAGGCTCACGTGTCGACACCTCTGGCACGCAACGACGCTACTCCACCAAAATCACCACCGAGAACACCTTCGTCACCCGACAGAGACCACGGGAGACGATCCTTCGATCAGTTCCATGACTCTGGGTGTGATACCCAAGGTATTAAAGCTGATGGCGATGACGGCAGAGACGGCTCCGGTTTGGAAGATGATTTCGACGAAGAGCCCGGCTTGAGAGTGCCAGCAGTCAACTCGCACGGTAAAGTGAAAACGTTCAAATGTAAACAATGTGAATTCGTCGCGGTGACCAAACTCAGCTTCTGGGAGCACAGCAAAGAACACATCAAACCGGAGAAAATGTTATGCTGTCGCAAGTGTCCTTTCGTCACAGAGTACAAGCATCATTTGGAATATCACATGAGAAACCATTTGGGATCAAAGCCGTTCCAGTGCACTCAGTGTTCTTACTCTTGTGTGAATAAATCAATGCTCAACTCACACCTCAAGTCGCATTCAAATGTATATCAGTACAGATGCGCCGATTGTAACTACGCAACAAAATACTGTCATTCTCTGAAGCTTCATCTTCGGAAGTATCGTCACAATCCAGCCATGGTACTAAACGTAGACGGAACGCCCAACCCGTTACCTATAATCGACGTGTACGGAACTCGACGAGGACCCAAACAGAAGCCAATATCAAAAATGTTCGAGCACCACATGAACATCAACAGCAACAGTCCACCGCAGGCGCCGCCCCCTCCACCACACCCATTGTTTGGGAACCACTTCCCTGTAAACCTGCCATACTTGCCACCGTTACTACCCCACTCCTTTCTTTTCCCACCAAATAATAACCACGAGCACATGACCGAGTCATCGAAACACGAAATTCCAGTTGAAAAACCAACCACTCCCCCTTCGATTCTCCACCAGCGCTTGGCCCTTCCCGAGCATCCTCAGGAATGGGTGACATCACCTCCCGCTAAATCCCCCGCCAGTTTACCTCGTTCGCCGACGGCACGAAGCCCACCGGTTCAGATGAATGACGCCCTAGACTTGACTAGCACTAAGACGAGTGGGGGTGGCAGCCCGGCCCCTTCAGATCTTCCCACACCAGTAACTCCTACCACATCTCTAAAGAACAGACGGAAAGGTCCCGCCTTCAAACTGCAGCCAGCCGCTTTGAGACTACAGCACGAAGACGACAAAATCCAAGAAACAGAACTGTCTGACTCGGAATCTAACGCATCGGCAGAGGGACCATCGACAACGACTCCGTGCTACCAGTGTCAGTATTGCGATATAACTTTCGGCGATTTAACCATGCACACAATCCACATGGGTTTCCATGGTTACAACGACCCGTTCATGTGTAATAAATGCGGGGAACGCAGCTCGGACAGAATCGCTTTCTTCATACATTTGGGTCGCGCTCAACACGCCTAGCTGGGCATGCATCTAGTTGTTAGCTCCTAGTCAACGCTTGGTGTAGTTGTGGAGGCTTGTTAGGTAGGTAGGTACAGTAGATAGGTAGTCATATTCCAATTATGTAGGTATTTTAGTGTTTAATTAGCGACTCTATTGTATTGTAATCAAGGCCAAAGACTTGTCCAATAACTGTCGTCTCCGATACTAAAATGTGACATTGAAAGTACACTGCACCTCATTACAATTTAAGCGATTTAATTATTATCATTTTGGATTTGGAGGGGGGGCGGCAGTTTAACTTAATTTATAATTGTAAATATTAGGGTTGACGTCCTATTTTACATATAAATGTAGTTGTCTTAGTACTATAGCATAGCTGTGTAGATTTACACTGTGTGATGGAACGGTGCAGCGAGTGAACAAAATATTGTTTGTAAAACACAGAATCTAACCGTTTACTGTAGTATTTTTGAACGCAATAGATGATACACGGTACAATAACAGATAAATTCTTTGTTATTTGATCATTCAGTACAAATGAAAACCCGTTGAGGATTAAATTAACAATTTCAAATACAACAGCACATTTTAACCATACACAAATTGTAAAAATAGTACCTCATTTTGTGTCTAGCTAATTGAATAGATAATTAAATGGATCTATTCTATTATAGCTGGTAGTCATTTAAAAACAAGTATAGTCAAAATCTCACCGTGACATGAGAGACATCGTGTTTTGTTTCAACACAGTTATTTTTAAAATTACAATCGTCAAGATCGGCATAAAACATACGATATGTCATTGAGAACCAACACAACCGCTAGACAGTCAAGATGGACTTTCAAAAGACACACTCCTAAAAATGATTATTTATTATTTAAAAATATACTAATAGAAAAATTGTGTTCTGATGATAGTTTTTTGATTATATTCGTGGGGTCAGTGTGATGTTGCGGCAGTTCAAAAAAAACGTGGTCTACGTAATTTAAAAAATTGTACATTTTTTAGACAACGGTAAAGTTACCTATTAGTTCATAGCGCTTTTAACCGTGAGACCATTAACGATGCAATGGCATATTAAATAAAATATAATTTTAGGTGACTCAGAGTGTATTTATTGGGGCAAAAAAGATTTCTATTATATTTATTGAATCTAACGTTTAGTATGTTTGTGGAATGTAATTTGATATTATTTTTTAAAGTAAAACTTGATACAAATAATCTTTGGCTATTGAAACTAATACTTGGCAAAACTAGGTAGAAGTTTAAGTCAATAATATTTCCAGTTATATGTCCGAACAGACATATGTTTCTCGCACTATTCAAAGTATACGGTTTTAAAAATTAAGTATATAATTTTGTATCGAGAACTTAGCGAATGTACTCGTAATATTATGATTGTTCAATTGTTCATTTTATTTGCATTAATTAAATTGTATGTGTGTGGAATACGAAAAAATAAAATTATGAGTTATATCTAGCCTATGTTTTCCTTGAAGGCACCCAAAGCAAATAAAAACGCACAATATTGCTACAGCTGGCAATTTATTATAACAATATGAAACGGTTCGTCTCCTTGATAGTAAATTTCAAAATTCGTGCGAAGTCTTTAAATTCAATCGAGTTTTGACTATTGTTGTTGAGGGCGAACCAGTCAGAACGAGATTGAATTTACATTTTCGCACGAGTTTTGAACGACATTTGTTGCAAAAAAATATAACAAATAGTAAAATTATGATGAAGATTATTGTGTTCCGGTTAGCACAGAAAACATAGCCAGTATCCTAAGTAACGTTTCTAGGTGAGCACGCTTCCATTTGTCGGCTTTTAATCTCTTAACATCGGATGATATGAAGACGAAAGTACCAGGACCTCATGCCTAAGGTGGAGTCTAACTACAACTTCAAAGAGAGAAAAAGAGATAGATATTGTCATGGCATAAGGTCTCTGTCACTCCTATAAAATTAAATGAAATCATTATCAACATTCGAATTGACATATGGTACATTTAAAAAGCGAAGGCCCGCGTTCTTATTTCAAAATGAACCAACGTGCAAAATTTCAACTCCCTAGGATAAGAGGAAGTGCTTCTAATTCAGCTTGCAAGATTTGACCCGAACATACATACATATATACATACATACATACAAACATTGCAAGTTAAATAAAAGCTTTTAAAAAATACTCGGACTGAAGTCAATCCTCTTGTAGCATGTCAATGCAGCAAAAAGTAGCTATTTGTACCGAGATATTTGTACGGAGGTTAGTGCGGAACGGTTGTCTTACACGCTCTCTTACACTTATGTCAACCTGGTAGTCTGTTATTGAGATGGTGGCCAAGAGTGTGTTTAAAATACTGCCCAGTGAATAGGCAAAAATACTAGTAATGATTTTTGAAGGAAATACATAAAAAAACATTCCTTAAGTTAATAAGAAAAACTCTTTTGTGTTTTTCAGACAAGCTTTTGAAATCACGAACTTTTAGCACGCCAAACAGCTACGAAACGTTTCACTTTTTGAGCACATGCATTAAAAGTCTATTTTTACTTGTACAATGAATGAAAAGGGAATAATTGAAAATTCATTTATTACCGTTTCAATAGTCCGTGCTTAGAATAAATACATAAATATAAATTACGTGCAGTTTCACTCAAGAATCGGCGTACGTAATATTAATCAGTCAGTACAGTCAACTGAATGTTTTTCAGATCAAAAAATATTTATGATCCGAATTGCAAGTTTCTGGAATCCTTTTACATATACATGTGGGATGGATTGAACAAGATGATCTAGACGCGGGCGGGCTCACACAATAGGCTATTTGACTGGTTTTTTTGATCAATCTCATATTATTCAGTACAGTTTAAGGAACCCAGAAAAAGTTGTATTTTTCAATTCTGGTACATATTTACTGAAAAATGTTGAATTAAAAATTCAATATTTAATGAGCGCGCCAAAACGCTAATTTGACAATATGGGTCTGCGATGGCTTCGGTGACGTCACTTGCCTGTACTATAATCGGTGGTACATGTCACCCACATACATTTGTGCAAACAAAAGATAAAAGTGCAGTTAAATTTACATGAACAGAGTGATTTATATAAATGTTATTATACTTACTTTACTGTCTTTACATTTTTTAGCTCCGAAGCATAAAAATCGGGATTATTTTTGAAAAATAATCCGACCATGATTGCTTCGACTTGGGGCAAGTTTCTGCTGTCTGCTTTCACAAAATCGTTGTCCATAGTGAAAGTACTTGATAAAATTTTGCGAATAAATCACACAAAAACAATACTGAACGCAGGAAAATATTATTTAAAAATTTTCGAAAGCTATCATTACAAGCACGTGAACAAGTTTACAGGCCAGTGACGTATTCATTAGACAGACCAATCAGGACCGTTTTGTGTCACGTGACAAACATCAGAAAATATGCATTTTTATTTACGGATTTTTGAATGAATAAATTATTATTTTTAATTTCCGATAGTAAATTACCATTCTTAAACTTATAATACATACTGATTACATTAATTAAAATTTTATTTTTAACATGGTCAAATAGCCTATTCTGCATGATTCATTACCCGACTGCGCCAGAAGGAGGGCTATGTTTCTCGCAAGTAATAAAATAATATAATTGTTTGGCACGCTCTGCGGCCTGAACGGCTCGATGGATTTAGCTTGACAGGGGTCGTTAGATTAGTATTTACTGTGAGACTGATACTGGGTATATTAAAATCATAGTTATGTTTTTTTTTAATTTACCTCTCATTCACTTGTTTATTTATATATATATATATAATATTGCATCTCGTGAGATCAAAAATCATTGATACAGCAAATTCCTTACAGGAAAAAGCTCTAGCTGGTATTTGATTGTACAAAATTTTATTTTTAGACAATTCAGATAAATTATTAGAATATACCAGTATACTACAGATACCTTAACTCTATAATAGTTTACATATATAAAATGTTTCATTACTGCGATCACTAACCCGTCTTCTGAGCTTGTAACTAATGCATCACTTGACATGCGGCACGCACCCACGTGGCGGTTCGACCAACACGTGGCGCTACAATTTTCAGCCATCCAATTTATGCATGAATCACAGACAAGGTTGTAACAACACTGTCATAAGGACTATGCGACTGGTTGTGTTTTACATACACAACAAAAGAGCTCATTGTGAAATCTGAAAAAATTCCTGAAGAAAACATGACTTGGCAAAAGCGGAAGGAACACATCTTATAAATATGCAAAAAGATCTTTTTTTAAAATAGCGGTGAGTTTTCGCGCTCTGTATACTATTTAAGGTTGATAAAGTCTCGCACCTTTCCAAAAAGGAACACCCTAAGACAGCGACTTAACGGCACGCGACACAATATTTTGGGCACGTCACTGTCCACGAAATTCATTATGCACTTCTTATATCACTTATATATGAAACATTGCAAAATGTTCCTAATTTTTTGTAGAAAATTAAGAGTTTTGAGTTCATAGTATTTATTATAATTATTTTCCCAATAATCAGAAAGTCAAAATTATTTGATAGTACATACGTCCATAATCTCATTAAACATTTCTTTTGAAAAATAGCAAGTTGATACGTAAAGGTTACCTTTGCCCTAAGAAGAATGGTGGGAGAGCTGACATGCCACTGTTCCGAAGATATAGATCATTAGATGGAGTATTAAAAATTGAAGGTGAAGTTTACCACACAAAGCAACACCCTTCACTCTTATAATAAATGCCTATTGTTAAAAAGAGACAACTTTATTTTAGGATAGACATCCGATGACAAGTATTTCCTCTGTTTATTAGGTGTGAAGCAAATTGACAATTATTATTATTATTACCAATTAGCTGCTTATTTACAAGTTTTCAATTTTGTAGGATACATAAGCGACCATTGAACAGATGGGTGCAGGCTGCATTGTACGCAGAAGTAATAATAATAACATTGGGATTTGTGGACGCTTTCTACTAGGTACTACAAGTTTCCTACGAGCGTAACGACAGAAATTCCTTAGTATATGCACGGTTTACTCTGAACATAATATGTTCAACATAAACATTACAGCGCCCCCTGTCGTGGATCTGAAATCCGTAGACGAACTAAGGCCACCGGCATAGCTCGACGAGTAACTGAGCTGAAGGAAAGGATGCCCGATGGAAAGTAAGAATTCTCGAGTGGCAACTATGTACCGGAAAACGTGTTTCGGACTTTTCTTCTACCACAGAATACATCTTTCACTTGATGGTCCGACATTGTAAAGGTCGCGGGGAGTTGCTGGATGCAAGCAGCTCTGGGTCGATCATTGGGTCATTGCCATATTCAGCAGTGGACGTTTTCCGCAATCTATAGTATGTACAATAGTACACTACACACCTGGACTTCGCGAATTCACTTTCTCGGCCTCAAGTCTGTCGCCAAAAATCGGTATAAATAGCTCTGTTGTGCGATAAGCAATGACGTTAATTACTGTTTGTCCGGACACTTCATATTTAAGAACTATGAACTACGACTGAATAAGTAACTAAAGTTTAAAATGTACTCAAGTACGTGTCGGGCCCGCGCAGTGTAGGATTCCGTAGTTGAAATGGTTTTATAAAAAAGCAATTTTGAATTAAATTTGTACGAAATTGTCATTTTGACTACTCCAAGTATATGTTATAATTAGGTTGTATATGATGGTTGGTATTACTCGTTAACCTTTAAAGCCAACTTTGTCGTGATAGTTTTTTTCTTTTAACATCAATTTAGACTCTCAGAACACTGTTGAACCAAAGGAAATTTTAACAAGAGTATAAATCGCACTTGCACAGTCAGTTTTGGTATATTGCATTTGAACTTGAGAGAGCGCAAAGAGCCCTTCTAAAGATGATGCTTTTCAAGCCTTTCAGCTCCTCTACCAAGAACCTTTACACTCTGGCGGAAGTTCTGACCGTATGGCAACTATATATTTTGCTCACAATTTTAAAACGGCACCAGTCATCCAGTTCCATACGTAAAAATCAACGCATTTAGCAGATGCATCCAAAATGTTATTCCAAATTACCACGTTTAAACGACATATGGACGTAAACAATATAAAAACCTGTCAGCGTCTTTATACAACAAGTTAAACAGCTAACCTAACAAGAGACCGAATCTCGTGTCGAGGCAGTGACATAGCCTCTGGTGATGTTATGGTATATGGCATTGAACACCAGTGGACAAGCTGACCGATCCCAAAAACTTACTTTTACTGAAAACAATTAATAGGGCAGTCATACACACACACTTCTTACACACACCCTCACACTCTCCTCTCACACAAACCTCACTCCCACACACCTTACTGTTAGTTTTAAGATGTTTATACCTATAATTTTATTTGTTTTAATGTTTTTTTTCTTCATAATTCGTTCATTGTCTAGCTAGGAAAATTCATTTTTAAAATCAAATACTGTTAAGCTTTTTTTTTTCACATTAATATAGTAAATTCTTTTACATACTTTATGCTTATAACCAGTCTGAAATGTACGAGTATTTCATTACTCAGCTGCAGTTATTTTCCGCAGGGAAGAGTGGCGCCTCGTAATACAAGTATTATCGATACTTAAAAGGAGATCCTCGACTTACTGTATATATAAAGGTTGTAAATGAAATAAACATTTTGATATTTATTTTTATTTTTGATTAAAACATTTACATATTTTATGAACGGAGTAGGCGGAAATTGAAAACATGACTGAGCTATATTCAAAGTTATTCTTATCTTTATGTCATGAATGTAAATTGGAAAAAAAATATGCGACTGAAAATGCTTATAAACATTCTGAAATATTTCTGTTTCCGGGGCATAATACCAGTACATTGTGGGAAAATATGTTGATGTAACTTAACACTCAGTAGTCCATTTTAGGATTATGTGCCTTTCTTTAGGCTCAACGGTGCCAAATGGGGCCTTCGTTGTCAGTTTGTCACATGTTGAACCGTAATAATATGTAGATTTTTGAATTTTTCACAAAGTACCTTCTAAGACGCATTAACAAGTAAGTAATAGTAAACGTTTAAAATCAATTACCTGCACGTATAGAACCTATCACTTGTAACTCATCTTGACTAAAACGATGTCCCACATTAACTACATATGCAAAAACAAAAAGCTCTTTTTTGAAATCTCTACAAAGAAAACAATACGAGCGTAGGTGTTGCAAAAACCTTTTTTTATTTATTCAAACAACTAGAAGACAAAAGACGACACAGTACACAGTAGCTGCTTAGAAACTCGGAAACGTCTAAAAATAACATATTCTTTTGTTTTTCACTAAAACTAAGGAGTTATTTATGAAGCGGTTATTTTTTTACGGAGACAATGCATGTTTTTATGTCACCGTTACGGGTTAAAAACTCGGTATGAATATTCATAACGTAGTTTGTCGCGACTCTATTTCAAACCTTCGAATAGCTGTGGTACGTATGTACCTTTTGCGTTATGTTTCATCTATGTTCGCATCGAAAGGGTTTACCATGTCGAGTACATTCGGCATATGGATTCTTTCGAATTATGTTGAAACCAAGGCTGACCTTTGAAGTTCTCGTCAAGAATCGACGATAAAGAACCGTCGAAGCCCGGTCTGCGTCTTGTATACCGCTTTTTTTGACGTATCCAGAACTTTCGCCGTGACCGACCTTTCATTGTTTACTTCGGGAGTTTTCTACGTATGCCTCGGGTTTAGAGAAGAGGATAGGTAGATTGTCCTCTCTTTTCACACTCGTTAGTCCTTACGTGATATTCGATAACCTTCCGCGCTATTCCTTTTTTGCTACTCGGCACGAAGGAGATATTAGACCCGCTTCTCTCTTTCACACTCATTCGAGAACTTTACATGCCTCTCGACACGAAGGTGACAGGAGATCCACCTCTCTCTTTTCTTTCTTTCTTTCTTTCTTTCTTTCTTTCTTTCTAGACTATTCAAGAAACTCCGTGACAGTACGTTATTTTGAACTTTGCCCCCCAAAAGGCCCCGTCCAGTAAAAAGAAAAAAGGGTCGCTGGCAAAAGAAAGATTGGTCTTCTCTAGAGTAACAGCGCAAGAGAACAGTTTACAGTTTTATTTGAGTCAAGGGGGGTGGTACACTGAGCTCGAAGATTCCACCTTGGCAGATATTGAGACCCCTACGAGTATAATTATATCTCATCCTCCAGGTCCACTCCGATCATATTATCACATATACCTTACAAGTGTTCTTAATGTGTGTTCAAGTAAATCACCCGCGACGTACAAAAACATCTGTAAGAATGTCTGGCCTTCGATACCATCGTGGTCTTTGTTTAAACAATTTTTATTGTCTTATTTCGTACCGTAGTTTTGGCCGCATGGCGGTATAACACACATAAGCTTTGCGTCGAATAGCTCACAACGCACGACTATATGTATGAAAAGTAATATGTAACGGTAGCAAAACAACATACCCGAAACCCTTTGCTCTATTTTTTGTAGTGAATTTCCAATCTCAATATGTCTCGAAAACATGATGATTTTTCATATGATGATGATTAATTAAATAATTTGACATCATTAGTACAGTTAGAGTATTTTAGTTTAGAGAATTTCTTCAGCCGCCTTCGCCATCTAGTGGTTACATTGGTTGAGATCGCGATTTAGTGTATGCAGGTTCGATTGCTAGCGGGATACCTATTTAGTACTCTCTTTAGTTGGTTGCAGACCATTGTACTACACCCAGACTAACAACTGCCTTGTTGACTAAATCTGCCGCCAAACAACGTCTCTTTACCGAGGTTTTGTCATTTACTTATTTGTGTGGTTTTTAATGTATGATGGTGTATTTGGCTTCATGATGGTAAGTGACGATAAGGCCGTTGGCCGTAAGCACGCTCACCGAGAAGCTTCAAGATATTAAGACGCTAGCTCTGCTACCTTTCATAAGAGAAAACAACAGTGCTATTAACACTGCTACCATGGTGGTCTTAAGTAACATGTTGGTAGCTAGCCAGATGGACATAGAAATGCCCTACCACCAGCCAAGCCGACTACCGACAGGAGAAGTACATTGTTAGTCCAACATTTAGCCATTAGTTTTAATGTAAATGGGAGTCAATAACATACCCCCTTCCCCAAAATATAAAAACCAGCGCATAAATGAAACGTAGTAAAGGTTAGGGAATCGACTAAATGTCTCTTTCACCAGTTCCACAAACTATCAAAAGACAATGTCTACAATAGAACAATCCCAACAGAATCGAGTTATTTTAAGCACACTGGTAAATTGTGCTCGTTTGCATAACATAAGAGCTGTTTTCAGTCATGACGATGCAGAACTCATTAGCATTGTTATTTTTAAACAAGCCGCTGGAGTAAAAAAAAATATTTCTATATGAAGCCGTATATTAATGATTATTACATTTATTTATTGCAATATATATTGCCATCATCATCCGGGAAACGTCTACTGTTGGACACAGACCTCCATTTTATGCCACAATGACCAGCTCCAAGACACTTACATTCATACATTTATTAGTACCATACTCGTATAACAAAAAGAAAAAGAAACATTTTCTAGGAAGGGAGACCTATTGCCGGAGTTATGGCAACTTCTAGCGAAATTTTCATGAAAATCCTCGTTGCTTTTTGAGCTACTCGTATGGCCAAAAATCCAGAGGACCCGGTTCGATTCTTTGTGGGAGTACCTATCAGCATTGGGTTTGGTTGGTGGTGAAGCATTTTCTACGCGTATGTCCGCTTAGCTAGCTACCACTATGTTGCCTATGTCTGCCGTCAAACAGCAGTGTTAATAGCACTGTTGTGTTCCGCTATAAAAAGTAGCAGAGCCAGCACCTCATTAAATTGAGGCTTCTGGGTGCGCACGCTTACCTTCCAACGGCCTTATCGTCACTTACCATCACGTAAGATGAAGGCCACGTAGCCCATTACATCATACATAAAAAATTGAACACTATATAGTCGTATAGGTGTGACCAATTGTATATCCTTTACTTTAACGGGATTCTGCTTAGAATGCTTCCATACTAAATTTATGTTGCCATCTTTTAAAATAAAATAAGCTGGCTTTGATAAGTAATTACCTAGAAATAGAAGATGGAATTATAGTGTCGCGAAATGAATATCATTACAGTACAACTTCATAGTTAGCTATAATAGCCGTTACGCAGCTAATGGTCCTTAGATGAAGCTTTGAATAGATGGAAAAATAGTGTTTAAAAATTAAAAATGTGATTCCCTAGGAATTTGGATGTTAATGATACTCATTTCGCGACATTATAATCCAGCACCATTACAATCCAAAGCCAGCTATACTATTTTAAAAGATTATGGCAACAGTTTAGTATGAAACTTTGATCAACCGACTTTTAAAAAGGAGAAGGTTTTCAATGCGACGCGTATGTTGTTGTTTTTAGTGAACCGATTTTGATAATTCTTTTTATGTTTGGGAGAGTATATGTACTTCAAAACTATACCTATAAGTAGTAACAAATAATATTTTAATTACTTTGAACATTAAAGAATCAACGAAAATATTAATACCTATTCATAATTTATGTTCAGCTATTTTTGGAGTCGGTGAACCAAGTATTAAAGTATTGAATGTACTGTATCAACAATTTTTCGCTAGCACTAGCGCGCAGCCTTGCGCCCCCGGACACTTGCTCGAGGTAGCTGTGGAATTGTGCAGTTGTCCAGACGCACATAATTTTCTTAAAGTAGATTTTGCGCACTGGAAAAATTTTCAGTTATTTGTAGGTACTCGTATTTGAAATAAGCAGTTTAAAATTTTATTATTATTTAACTAAGGGGCATGTTTTGAATTGGGGCTCCTAGGAACCACCCTGATGGACATACATACACATATGTTTAAGTGTGATTTTGATCCTAAAGTAAATGTGTTACAATATTTATTTCAAGCTTTACATCTGCTTCAAATAAATTTTTTTAAACTCTTAAAATGTAGGCGAACTGTGACAAATCTCCCAAAAATCGCCTCGTCACTTACCCAGCTCGAATGATTCATTCATACGTCATTGAGAGAGAGAAAAACTTCACGTTGTGCTCAACCTTCGTGGATGTTTCGTATCCATATGTATTTATTAAATACATAAAATGATAAAATCAGTCTTCATGTTAGGAGCAGTAGTAGACCTTTCTGGCGTAGCAACAAGTGAATCAATTTCACCGATTTCAAAAAATAACAATTAAATAAAATAAAAATGTTACGTGGTTTAATTTAAATACATTCTATTATTATAAATGTGAAAGTGAGTGTTTTTGTTTGTCCTTTCGTCGTAACGAAGAGTTACAATTACATAGAAAATAAATTTCATGAAATTTAAACCGTTCTAGAGCAAACGAGAGCTGTAACATGTTAAAAATAACATAGAAAAATATGAAAAAATAGGAGATGGATAATCGAGTACAGTAACGAAATCTTCGCGATCTGTGTTCGCATCCATCCGCCTGCCAAGAGGCAATAAGGCAAATCAAAGTCAGATGTAGCGATCTAGTGCAAGTGTTAAAATGACATCAATTCTCTAGACATTTATCTCAACTCGTACGTTGAAGAACTGCGACAAAACCTCGCACATATTCGTACCTTTCGAAGAAAAGGACGTATAATAAAAACCATCACTTGATGTACTTTTTCCGCGTAGTTTGTAATATTTTATCAATATAATATCGATGCGCTATCCTTCTTACTCAGGAGTGCCATTGTCGCCTGACCCAAATCCAGCGGATGTTGCAGTTTTAATGAAAAGATCTTAAAAAAAACTTTAAAAAGAATTCGGTTTAACTCTGTGAGAGGTAGAATAATAGAACAAGAATGGTATGGAGTCGCCTATCTTAAGTTGTTTTGAAACAAGGTGTATGGGTGAGCGAGAACGCGGTTTCGTTCTAAACGGTGGAAGGCGAAGTAAGCTGCAACCATGATACCAAAGGGACAACATGATAGACACAAGTCTTTGTATTTTATTTTATTCATTATTCTACTGATTACTTCATACAAATACATACAGACATTCTATTTCATAAAAAATTGATTTTAATATTAACGCACAATTTGCCTTCAAAGAAAAGAACTCTTCGCGGATGAAAGAAGAAAGACGCACACGGCTGGTGACTGCGGGGTCCCCCGCTGGTTATTGTGCTCCATATTTTGAAGCTTCTTGCGCAGAATTGAATAACAAGCTGGACATGCTTTTATCAGCGTACATTTTTTCGAAATCAATTTCCAAATAAAATCATTTATTCTAAACATGTTCTTGAAAGCAACATTTAAAAGATAATTTTAGCCAGGAGGCGCGCCGACGAGGACTGCTGTTCTGGAAAGCCACACCTGGCCAAAACCATTCTAAAGCGCTTCTGAATGGCTACAACACCTCGTACGCTAACGAAGCGCTTTCGCTCAGCAGGAACCAACTAAGGATCCTGACCCGGACCCTAACGGGGCACTGCAAGCTAAGCAAACATCTCAGCCACATGGGCCTGAGCGACAATATAGCTTGCAGATTTTGTAAGGAGGATGAAGAGACGCCCATCCATATCCTCTGCCACTGTGATGCTCTTCATCACAGTAGGAACAGACACCTCGGAGGCCACACTGCCACAACGGACAGCATCAGGACCTCCAAACCCAGACCAATCGTACGGTTCATGACCGAGATTGGCCTTGGGGAGGTGATTTGATCCATAGGGGACTGTCACAATAGATCTGCAAAGGTCGCAGTGACTTGCAGGACAGACGAACTGCACCCCTCATGTCCAAATAATAATAAAAAACATTTAACCTGGGTATGCAGTAAAATGTTGTATTATAAATGCTGCCCAATATCAATTGCCTAAATGTTTCCGTTATTCACCTGTGACGATGCGTAAAGGATGGCATAGGATAACCAACATTAAATCCTGGACCACATAGCATCCAGTACTTCAACTTCTAACATAATTCTAAACGAAAAAATCAGACATATGTTGTTGTTTTTTTGTCAAGAGACTAAAGTGTGTTTTGCACCACCTGTTGTACTCTTTATGCGTTTAACGTAATTAACAAACTATTCATAAAAGCTATCTTGTGTCTGACCTGTATTTACAGTTAATCAAACAACGTTGAAACAATACTTTCAAGAAAACATGTAAAAGCAGCGACTTATGTATGAATGATAATGACATTTCAGTCTGGTTTTAAGGCGATTCGCTCGATGAAAGTTCTTTGCTGGAATTATCTTAAAATAAGACATCACATTATAATGCTGGGGAATGAGTATCATTGAAGTACAATTTGGTCTCATTTATATTACTGTTCAAAACGCCACTCGAGGACCAAAAGCTGCGTGACGGCTATTGCAACTTATATTACAGTTGTGCAGTGTGCAGTAATTAAATCCATTTCTAGGCATTTTAATCCGATGTCTTATTTTTGATAATAACTGTTCAAATCTAGCTATTTTTTTAAAGATTATAGTAAGAGAAATTTGTATGCAAACATCATTTTAGAAGTACCGTAAACTTCTCGAACTTTTATCAATTTCCTGTCAATTTGCATTTCTTAAAATGAGTTAAATTGGTCTACGTGACCATAAGAGATGGCAGTTTTAGGTTTTGGTGAGCGTGTGTGTGAGCGTGAGTGTTACCTATGTGACAAATTTCATCCTAATCTGTTCAGCCGTTAATACACAATTGAGCTACATCTATAATATGTATTAGCAATGACATTTTAAATAGTAATATGGCGGCATTGGATTTATAAGGAGATAATAATATGTTGCCAACTTTTTATAAAATATGTGATGACATTAATTTAATTTTAACATTCTGTAATCATATTTTATGCAAATAAAAATTACATGCCATTTCAAAGATTTCATTTATTAGTAGGATTTAAAAAAACAAATCGTGTTTATTCTCGGAGTATCAGCTCCATGGCGTTTCTGTCCGACCATACGTTTTGAATAAGCACATGAATCGATGCGTCTCCACACAGAGAGTTTTTTTGCAAGGATCGTGCCATGCAGGTGTCTCGCAGGCTGGTTTACATTAAAAAATCGAAAGACCTGTGTACAACGTGTGCGCTGGGACACAAAAGATACGCGTACATTTGACAAACTCGTACTGGATACTTTTCAAATCCTACTAATGTTATAAGTGTGAAGGTTTGGATGTTTAGATGTTTGGATGTTTGTGACGCTTTCACGGAAAAACTACTGAATGGATTTGAATGAAACTTTACAATAATATAGCTTATACATCAGAATAACATATAGGCTATAATTTATAAAGCCATATTGTGTAAATTGAACAAAATCACAATTATAATATTAGTGGGATTACATGAGCAATTTTGGCATAACAAAAACGAGTTGCCTAGCAACCGACCATAGAATTTACAAACTTTCGCGTTTATAATATTAGTGTAAAGACTTTTTGAATGTACTACGTCAGATATTGAAATTTCTTTTGTTTCTTTAAACTATTAGCCTACGTAACAGAATAAACACTATTTTGTACCTTATGCTGGAAATGGAGATAGATGCCTTCTATGCTTATCGAACAAGTAGAATAAATCCTGAAGTACACGCGGACAAAGTCGCGGGCGGAAGCTAGTGAATAATAAAATGCAGATCGTAATATCTAACAAACGAATGTTCCTTTTTTTAAATGATTTAAAATCATTTTTCTAGAATGATTAGCCGCCGCCGTGGCTTAGTAGCTACACAAAATATATGCACAATTCTGTGTTCTAGGATGTGAAAGACAACATTACTAGCGCCTAATTAACACGAATTAACACATTTCATTTAAAAAGTTTTCCTTTTAATAAAATTAAAATGTATTTTTAAATCATTCTTCCTTATTTGTCAGTTCTTCCTCGTAGGTTATAACAACTGTAGCAGTAGATCCCTACGTCGTTGTCTATAACTTCACTGGCTCGGCAATGCCCACATGTTCGGTACAACTAAACTTCTGCCTTTGCCTGCGGCTCTCGTGACACCATCAGTGATTGGCACTTTCATGTTCACTTTAGAAAACCAACCCATAGGCACACGAGACTACAATGGCAAACTACTTTTCCATTAGTAGAGGATTGGCCACAACCACAACGCTATATTCTATAATAAAGGCGGGCTGATTTACACACAGTAATTTGGCTAAAAGATAAATCGTATATTTTATATTCTGTTTTTTTTTCGTATCATGGTAGCATTCAACACAAATTCATTTATCAAAAGGCGGCGCCTGCGCTTTTTTAAAGGCTTGCGAAAGAATCTGCCGACAATTTGTGATTTTTCACACCCTCCCTTAAAAATTAACAATAAAAAGACTGATCCAAATATTAATCACTTTTAGGGGTTTCGCATTTTGATCTAAATTTCTTAAATGATTTGCTGATTGCTTGCAACTTTTTGGAGAAGCCTTTAGTTAATAACTAGCGTTAATTCAAATCTATTAGAGTGCATATTTTATTCAAACAACGAATATATCAAATTTTGAAGCACTCAACTCTACATGTTGTTATACAAAATGATTTCGAAAACATTTATATTTTCTTTGATGTATCGAATGTTCCACTGGTGTTTTCTGAGTCCTCCGAGCGGCTTCATGCACAAAAAACTGGGCAAGTGCGAGTCTAACTCGCTCACCGAGGGTTCCGTACAGAATATGAATAATTACCATACTGGAAATCATACTCGTACATAAAAGGCGAGGTAACAACCACCGAAGAAATCTGTTTGAAATTCAAGTCTGATTGAAAAACAAATTTAACTTTGAAGTTAAAAAAATGAGATCTCATACATAGGCCTATATCACGATCAATTCTCTTCCTCCTACTACTGCAAGTTTTTTTCCCGAGATATTAAATAAAAAAATTCTGATTATCTGATTTATTACTATAATTATTGTCCTGTAAGATCTTGCTTCTGCCCATATGTAAATTTCAACGGTCAATGGAAAGTATCGTATAGGTTTTCGTTCCTTTGCATCGCAAAGAAAATCATCGAAAGTGGACGCATTTACGGTTGTATCATTTTATTTCGTTGACCTAGAAGTTTGATTTTGTTGTAGCTTCAAGGGATTTTAGACTTAAGTATTTGATATTAATTTCAACTTCATACCTCCACGGCTAAAGGGGCTTTTGAGGTACGGAACCCTAAAAATAGAGTCAAGTGTCCCCTCTAGGTTGTAGGGTCAGACAGATAGCAATAGCTTCCGTAAAAAGTTAATGAAAAGGAATTTTTTTTTAAATCCGACAGCGTAACTTTTTTTTATTTTTGTAATTTTGATATAACCAGTGTCACTCTCACAGTAAATACGAATCTAAAGACACCTCTCAAGCTAAATCCATTGAGCCGTTTGGGCTGTAGGCCGTGCCAAACAATTATACATACTAAAAAAAATTATGCCTGTGCAATAAATGATTATTATTATAAATATATACATACATACTCTCGAAAAACATAACCCTCCTTCTGGCGCAATCGAGTAAAAATTAGTAGCTACTTTGGATTTAGGTATCCGACCCTGATTGAGACACGGTATAAGACAATGATGATATCCAATAGTGCACTTATGCATCTGGTGATCATCATCAAGTTTTCATGTTACCTTTTTCTTTTTGTATAAGTTGTAGTAATGTTTTGTGAAGTATTTTGTAGATAACCAGTAACCATGTGGTCACTGACCACAGCCCCTCCCGGTATAAATAAAAAAGCTAAATTAAAGGAGAATATAATTTGGCACAAGAGGCGTACCAAGGGCGGCACGCTTCAACCTCAAAACCGTAGGGAGTTTTTCTCAAAATCTTTTTTTTTTTCGCCGTAAAGAAGCCAGCTGTTGTTTGATGACCACTCAGTGTTCGAGTTTTTTCTGAATGCCCATAGTCCATGTTAACCGATACTATGATTGAAGAGGTTTCGAGCACACGTAAAAATTGCAACAGATGTTTTGGAGAATTCTATGGTGAACTACTAGTGTCCTTAGTGTCTTCTCCTTAGTAGAATAAACTTACAATACAACCTCTCGGCACACGGATCTCTTTGCTGACGGTATATCTAGTTTTCCAGGCAACAAGGCTCAATATCGAATGACTTCAGCTTAGACTTCCATGAGCCCTGAAGTTGAGTTTGTCCTTCGTGAATTGTACTCCTGAAAGCTTGTCTTTCTGTAAACTTAACTCACTTTAGCCTGCTACTATAATTTATTATATTTATTTCATTGGCTACTTAAAGGTTTGAATCTCTATCTTCACTAGTATTTTAAATTCAAACAGTGTTTATTAGACCTTCCTTCCTTCATACAGCAAATTATTGACATTGTTTTTGCACGTGATTATCCTATGTGACGTAAGCTAGTTTTATCCCAGCAAAATGTACCCATGGAATAATCCAACCAGCCGTGAAAAGAGATTTAAGAGGCTATGTTGGTAAGACCACGTGGTCGGTTTTAAGGTTGCATTGTTTTGTAGCTGTCCCTCTCCGAGCCCTATCCTACCCGAGCGCGTACGGTGAGACAGCATACATTACGCGATGTTATCCGCCCGTTATTTGGATGTTTCGTAGTCCAGGGATCATTTGAAGGATACAGTATATTATGTAACCATATTTTTAATACAGTATACTAATGAAATTTCAGATGTCGGTGGTTTTTCCAAATTGTTCTAAATTGATTCATACTCTTGTAAATCAGGTTCAAAGTCGGGGCTTTTTATTACCGAAAAATACAATACTTTGACGCCCTGTAACTCTGGAAGTGTATATTTAAACGAAAATCTGACTCACCACCGACACAGATATTTGTTTCTAGATTGTGTCTTGAAAATTTCATAGATTTTCATAGCTTAATACTCAAAATATGACTGGACTACGTTTGTATGGGCGCTTTGACAACAGCATACCCTCTTAATATGCGCATACGCCGTATTCACAAAACTATATGCACAACTAGTAGTCCATCCACGTATTTGCTCGTCTCGAAATTCATTTCTTAGTGGTACTCTCATATCAGCAAAGATATCAATGTTACAAATTTTAAGTTTCGAAACAATAAAGTTTAGGTTGGTCGTATAACACAATTGTTGTGTTGTCTCTTTCTATTCAGTGACAGCTTGTTGCTTTTCAACCGACACCATATTGTAATTCAATATATTGCAACAATTGATCAGTTATTTTAGCAATAAATACTATCTAAGTAAATCACTATATAACGAAATATATTCGTCAATAATCAAAATCGAATTTGCCTGATTTTAATAGAACAATGTCGCATTTGATATTATTACTGGCAAAACAAATTCTTCTTCTTAAGTCAATAAAATTTACATTCAACTTATTTAGAAGAAAAAAGTCGACCTAAATAATCAGCTCCGAAATGCACCTGAAAAGTCTTAAAATTTCTTTTCAATGCAAAAAACACAATATTTTTTGTCCTAAAAACTAAATCTGCTCCTTAATCCCCAAAACAAGCGGGAACGAAGGATATTATTAGAATAAAAATCGATTTGCCGCCTTCGGGGAAGCGGGCAAAATGGGACACTTGCTTAATCTGCCATCGCGTCACATGCCACTCTATTATTTCACGACGACACGTGTTACGCGTTCCTGTTTTACGTTGTTTTTTCTCAAAGATTTTCTTTTACTGTTTGTCTAACATATCAGACCGGTACTACTGTTTCTCGAACTCGAACGACAACCAAGTGGCAACTATATGATGAGAAAATTTGTGAGGTTAAAAATTAAATGCATATCATTTCCAAAATCAGACATTAAACAAAATTAAATCCACGAGTAGCATTTTGTTTAGAGTGCAATCTTTGATTACCCTTTTTTAAGGTAAGATCTAGTTATAAAAAATGTATATGTATATATACTGTAACTATATGCTATAAACAAGAAAGCTTTACAACAGAACTATAAGAAATTAGAAATGTATTTAGATCATAACAAATTAAACTTCGAAGTACAACATCGAAAAACCTCAGTAGTCTGTCTCGTAAGTATCTGGTTGTATCTGTACTGCAATCGACACCCGCAGCCGCGGCCGCGGTCGCGACGAGGATTAACAATTATTTATCCAACCAGACACCTCAAGTTATCTTACAACTTGTTTAACTCCAATCTTTTCTGAACCATATAAAAATATAAAAAATCAAAATTGACATCCCTTATTTATAGGAAGCTGTATAGGAGTCCCAGTAGAAGATAATGCTAAAACTAATTAACATTCTAAAATCACTCGAGCATCGACCTTATTGCATTTTTATGACGTCACTAAGTGACACTTATGAAACTGGCAGTGCAACGAATTAAGATACTCCTTGTTCTTCGCTTCGAGCCTCGAGCCGCCTTAAACTTATATACACTCGAAACACATTTACTCTAAATAAAAAGAAACCCCCAACAAAACACTGAAGTAGTGTATTTGGTACTTAGTATTATTTCCCGGAGGCAGGCCCTCGCTCCGACCATAATAAATACGCTGATTGGAAATTCAAATGAGACTGTTCGAATTTATTGCCACACTCTCCCTCCGAATTATATTAAACTACCCTCCCTCTGAACTGAACCTACTCGAACGGAGCTTGTACTCGTCTCGTAGGTAGGTACTCGATCTTTTTGAACTAGGAACAATCACCGAGGAGTTTGTGGGATATAAACAATCAAAGTAAAGTTTTAAGTAGGTATTTATCGATTTATTTTGTGGTCATAACATAAATAAATCGCATTGACAGTAGTTTGGAATTGGTGCATTAGCATGCATTAGTGCAAACTCATTACATAAGAAACATATAACAGAACCCCATGAAAATAATGAACATGTACTTGTGTCGATAACAAGAAAAACATTACAAGTAAAACAGTTATAAAGAAATATATGAAGAATATATGAATATAAGAACGGCAAAACTTAAAAAATATGTTAAAATTCACGAAAAAGTACAAAGGAATTTTTTTCCCAAAGGTTTTTGGATATGTAATGGATGGACACAGGAATCATATGAGTATGCATGCATATATTTTGGCGAAATCAACTCCTGAGCATTCTACACTCCCTCGTAGATCTATACAACAAACGAAATTCTCACGAAATCAGAAAACAGAAACCACATGTCAACGTTTAACTAAAATGCGACATTGAAAAGAAAATAATATTTAACCGTTATTTAAAATGCCAGACCAGAGATACTGTCAATACCGTTCTTCTATCAACTCAGCTAACAAATTATAGAAATTCTATATAACAAATGCTTTAAAAAATATTGCACACAAAAACCTTAAAGCAACATAGCTCCAGCATCGGTCCAGCAATTATTATTTTAGTTGAATCCCTGTCAAGCGATGTCAGATTATTTATTTTAAAAGAAAGTTTTTATTGTAAAAAGCGGGGAAAGGAAATGCAAAAACTACAGTGGATACTTTACCTGCACTGTCCCTTTACAGTCATGTGCACATTCGAAGCCCGGTGCTTCCATCGTAGATTAGGTCCGGGTTATGTCTATACCTATTTTGATTTCAGGTCGTTAAACTGTGGTCAAGCGCTGCTATATTTTAATTATTTTCAAGATGGTCGCATTTCGCACACATGTTAAAAATAGTACCGTAACTAGGTTATCTATAATACCTATATGTACAAATGCAAAAGTGAATTTGTTTATAATATTCGCTCCGATATTGAAGCATAAATAATCGCAATGTTTTTGTTTGTCCGATTTTCACGACCATTTTGAACAGAATAAATTTCCATCAAGGCTTTCCTCATCATCATCAGCCAGGAAATATCCACCGCTGGATATAGGCCTTCTCCATGGTATGCATAAAGCGACCCTTTCCCCACACACCAACAGAATTAAAAACTCCGAGATTTTTGTCACAAGCATCATTCTTGCCCGGCGTAATGATAATCGCACAAAGATGTTGATACATAGCAGAAGTTGAAGCTGCTTGCCTTCTAGAAAAGTTTAGTCGCCTTTTCGGAGCACTATTATTATACATGGGATGATTATATTCGAAAACTGTAATCGTAAACTTATTTAAACGATATAAGAACAGATTCTTCAGAGACTTGATAAGAACCGTTTGACTATATTTTTACCAACGACGTTATTAAATTAGTCCAGAATTCGCTTACAAATGTACTACGTATTTATTTAAGGTATGCTTTTGAAATCATCACCTTACAAGGATTCGAGTGAACGAAAAATCTGAAGTTTAATCAGACCTTTGATCAGACAGGTTTAGCGTCGACACAACCCGGCCAAAACTATTCCAGTGCTCGCCAAATCAAAAACCACCTTTCATAAACAGCCATCTTTAAGAAACACATCTCAACGAAAAAACCCATTGTCGTTCTGTACCAATTTATTTGGCACTCTTTGTCATGTGCAATGTTGGGTAAAATACATCCAAATGTTACCTTTTCTAATCCTTTTACATGATTGGTGCAAGTTCTCGGTAATTTTGTTACGAAACATTCATACAATACAAACTGATTTTACCTACTATCAATGAATATTTATGTACTTATGGAATTGCTTGGATTCAGCTGTTTACTATCTTTCCGATGTTGTCTATATTACAGTTCTATTCTAATGAATAATTGAGTCCGTTCCTGAGGTATGGTAGCAGTACGAGAGGGTGTGTTTTTGCATAAATTCATCGCTTGACGTTCCTCAAACACACCCTCCCGTACCGCTATTCTCAAGAACAGAATCAGTTATGCGTTAGACCTGTAGTTTATACCTTTACTAGCTTTTGCCCGCGGCTTCGTCTGCGTGGACTGCAATGTATGCAAGCCGCTTGTTCTATCCTGCGTCCTTTCCCGACCCTTCAAATACTTCCCAAAATCAGGTCATTCTGACTCTTGGTTACAACGTGAAGAAAGGACAAACAAAACTCACCTTCGCATTTATGCTACACCTGCTTTAGAAATTGATTATTAGCTTTTGCCCGTTTAGTACACAGTATTGTATAGCTGTTTGATATCATTAAATCTACTCGTACTAAAAAAACTTTTCAGCATATGATGCGCTTTCATCCCGTCGGCCCGTGCTTTTTCATTTCGTGTTTTTTCAATGTGAAAGTTATAGAACAAAAATATTCTAACGGCCTTATTAACCTTTATTAATTCACTGTGCTCGAAAAACTCCAACTCAAATATAAAATTTATTATAAACCTTTTTCTTTTTCTTTCATTAATTACACTCTCGGAAAATCATTCTGCAGTAAGAAAGGGCGGAGGAAAACAGATGAGTCAAATTGCAATACATATTTTCTATTCATTTCTCTTTCACGTTTGTGACTATCAATTGAAAATACATTAGACTATAGTAGGTACTGCGCCTGAATGCTTGTCTCTCAATTGCTAAGCTTTTTTTTAAAACTATTTATCGACGTAAACTTATGAAAAAACCGGTTGTGTCCCCCAAATAAAAACAGTAAAATTTCCATTTTATTAACACATTGTCAATGACAAATAAATAAAACAAATAGTTTCTAAAAGTTAACCCGTCAATAGACGCGGGGCACAAAATGCAAATCTTCCGGTACACAATATGCAAATATATTACTTTTCTGGGAACAAAGAAACACCGAAACGAAACGTACCGGCTGTAAAAAGCTTAGAGAATAAACAAAGAAATTGTTCCAAATATTGCCGAAGTAACGGTGAATTTACGGTCACCTTAAAAAAGGGTTGTGTTGGCGACCATCAAAGGGTTTTTGCTACAGTTTTTGCGATTTGGAATCCCTTTAAGTTGATTAATGGACAATGGCATTAATTTTAAAGATTCTTTTGTTTAGTACGGAGCGCTTTCTTTTATGCGCTCCGGTAACGGCGTTTTTGATGATAGCTGTTACTTTACATGTTTACCCGCTGTTTTCCGAAAAGTGATGTTATTTTATGGCATTAAGAAGAAAGTTATTGTATGGTTTTCACATTGGAAAAACTTATTCTTCAGTGCTAAACTTACTAAAACCCTTAGATATCTGTAGGAACATATTTATAGTTAACATATAGTTTCTTTTTTGGGGGGTACTCTAGTACAAAAATATGTATCCACTTTTGTACCATGTCTTATTCACTTTTGCTTGTTCCTACGAGTATGTATGTAGTGTGTTGATGGAAATGTCAATTAAAGGTGAATGTGATATAGTTCAAAAGTGGATACATATTTTCGTACTCGAGTGTACCACCATTCTACTGCAACCTACAATACATCTAATATGGTCTATCAAAAGGACACTCGTCGAAATGATACCAAGTGAGATTATACTTTACATAAAGGACACTTTCAAATAATCTTTCAGTACGTCTTTTTAATCTCAAATTGTTGTAGCTACACTGAGTTTGTTTTATATAGTAAAGACATAAGTAATATTGTTAAATACATTTGTCATAAAACAAAACCAAAATCTCACATGCCTCTACAAGTTAGCAACTCGACAAAAAACTAATTTTGTAAAAATTGAAAACAATAGACACGTTTATAAATATGGAACATTTGTCAGCTAAATGTTAACCGCAAGAGGTCAGGGTTGAATAAAATTATAAAAATATAGAGAAGTTGGTAACAACAATATAAAGTACATATTGACTGTGGTACACACTTTAGTGTAGATTTGTATTACCAATTTACCACCCACATGTTGCAGCGATCACCAACTCGCCTATACACCTGGGAACACAGAAGAATATTCTGAATATTAAATACTAGCTACTCACATAGTGAAAACGACAAAAATGCCATCCGCGTCGACATCATAAATTATCCAACGGGAATTACATATTGAATTCGGATGAAAGGTAACCTATGTCCATTGCCTATCCTTCAACTATACTTATATAAAAAGCAAGTCATTCTCTATTACGTAAAGTAAGGATAAACAAACAATTAAACGCACTTTCGCATTTATAATATTAGTCTGGATAGTGGCTTAAACTTTGATAGTGGCTTGCGGCGTGAAAAGGTACATTTGTGCTATGAACTGCCGTTGTTTCTCATTACTACCTACCTACCAGCATGGGACCACATGCGTACGTCATCATCACACCATCGCTAACCCGCAGCGGATTGGTAGACTTCACAACACTTCACAATAACGTTTGAAGGTTTCCTCATGATGTTACCCTTCGCCGAATACCATCGATGTAACAAAATAGCTCACCGTCGCATTTTTAATACGAGGGGCATACCGAAAAGATCGGTAATCGAGTACTTTCGATTTAATTAGATTAAAAACTCTTTTTGATGAATAAACACTGGTTAGTTGAAAATCGAATACAATTGACAGAATTAAAAAAAATTTTTTTTTTTAAAGAACAATATCAGTTTGAAATTGATAGGTCGATAAAAAAATGGAGCTTACAAGAGAAAGTTTCCGTGCCATAATTTTTTACAACTTTCGACGAGGATTATCTCAGGGACAATGTCTCGCTGAGCTTATATCTATATTCAAGAGTGAAGCGCCTAGCCAGACGACAATATATCGCTGGTATTCTGAATTCCGGCGTGGACGTGCTTCTCTTGGCACCGTACCTTCCACAGGCCGGCCAAAAACAGCGGTTACACCAGAAAATGTCGCTGTTGTGCGCCGAATGATACAGGATGACCGACATATTACATATGAGCAGATTCGGGCTACTTTAGGGATAGGTATGACTGCGATACAAACTGTTTTACATGGTGAACTGGGAGTGAGAAAGCTAGTTTCCCGCTGGGTGCCCCATAATTTGTCCGAAGAGCAAAAGGCGGCTCGTGTCAATTGGTGCCGGTCTACTCTGCAACGCTTCAACGGAGGAAAGTCAAAAGCAGTTTATAACATTGTCTCTGGTGATGAGTCATGGATCTATTCATATGAGCCAGAAAGAAAGCATCAGTCGGCTGTCTGGGTCTTCGCAGGTGAGATCAAGCCAACAAAAGTTGTCCGCTCTCGCAGCGTATCGAAGAAAATGGTCGCTTCGTTTGTCGCGAAAACAGGACATGTAGTCACAGTTCCCTTAGAGGAACGGAGAACGGTTACCGCTGATTGGTATACAACGGTTTGTTTGCCACAGATGATATCCGAACTCCGTAGAGGTAACCCGAAACGACGCATAATCCTCCATCACGATAATGCGAGCTCTCACACCGCTCAGAAAACAAGCGAGTTTTTGAAACAGGAAAACGTTGAATTAATGGATCATCCTCCATACAGCCCTGATCTGAGTCCCAATGATTACTTTACATTCCCTAGAATCAAAGATTTATTGCGTGGTCAGCGGTTTCAAGGTCCAGAAGAAGCAGTGGAAGCATACAAATCGACGATTTTGACCATGACAACTTCGGACTGGAATTGCTGCTATAATAATTGGTTCGAACGAATGCAAAAGTGCATTAACTGCAACGGAGAATACTTCAAAAAGCAATAAAAATAAATTTAGTTATTTCCTGTATGTATTGTTTTATATTCCCGATCATTTCGGTATGCCCCTCGTATTCAAGTGTGATATCGTGTACGAGCTCCCCCATCTGGTCGATTTCTCAAGAAGGGCTCGACCACAATAACGGAAGCGTGCTCGCTTGACATATCCCCGCCCATGGGTCGTGCACGCGAACATGTAAAAAACGCACAATTTTATTTATTTATTACTTTTTAACGTCTCCCCAATTCTGCTTCTAAACGCGGAAGCGTGCGGCGTGCCCTTTGCGGTTCTCGTTAAAAAAGTCCATTGTTTGGTAATAAGGGCTAAATAGTCGATTTGAGGTGAACTATGTCAAGTGATATTTTAGTAGCAGTATTCAACAACGCGTATTTTATTATCTGGAACTACATCCAAACAAAATTTGATTCTATTTTTGAATGTTAAACCATCAAAATCAATCAAAGTAGATGTTTCGAAATGTGGACTGTTTAAATAAACAATATAAACCTAAAGAATATTTTAAAAAATACTGAGTTGCATTTGTAAAGTGGAAAACTTGGCATGTCATTTCATTGACGCCATCTTTATTTTTGGCTAAGTTGTTGTCCAATTTATATACTCAATGAATGATTTTTAAACTAATTGTTATGTTTATTCAAGACAAGGTATATCATTTGCAATACTTTATTTCTAGTGTGTATTGTTATAACTCATCAGTATGTAAATAAATCCAGTGACACGCAGGACGATAGGACTGCGACCCTCATGCCCAAAAAAAAAATTAACATAAATCAGGGTGTGATTTTAAGAAATGAGCACATACAAGAGACATTATGTAATCTAATGTAGCAGTCAATACTATTATAATTCGTAAGAATTCTGATCGGACTCCTAAAACTTAAAAATTCCTCGCGGTCCGACAATCGATCAAAGCAGTCGGATCACGCGGTCTCAGGGGTGTGTAGAATTTGAGTCATCCCGTGGGTGGCGTAAAAGGCGACTAAGTGAAGACCTATATACCTGCATGAATGACATCTGCAATAAAATCTATACACCTGCTTAGTGTGGTAGTTATGGCAAACTCGACCTAGAAAGTCCGACTATGAGACTTCGTGTCCAACAGTAAAATGATGACTGTTGATGATGATAAAATTAATTGATGAAAATATTGATGTTAATGTAATTCCTTTTTCTGCATTTGACGTGATTGATCTTTTATATCGATACGGTTTTCTTCCTTTAAAACTAATCACTTATTTTCCACACTGCACAATTGCGGTCACCCACGTTGTTATTTTTTACGACCAATCATAAAAGACAGCCATTTATTTTTAACACCCCGTCAGCCCCATCCCATACTTCCTTCAACAATTGCCTCCATAACCACACAAAAACTCCCCTTCTAAAAAGAGGGGCATTTAAAAAGTCTAGGGGACTTTTTACTAACACTTTTTTGTAAGTCGCGTGCAAGTGTAAGTTCGATAATTGCTCGACTTTTTAAAAATTTGTTAGGGAGTGTATTTGGGGTGTGACAATAAGAACCAAACAAAAAACAATACTTGAACTATCATCATGAACAGCCTATATACGTACACACTGCAGGGGCTCAGGCTCCTACAGAGAGTGTGTGGGACATAGTCCACCACGCGGGCCCAGTGCGGATCGGCGGACTTCACATGCCTGTTCAAGACATGCAGGTTTCCTCACGATGTTTTCCTTCACCGTGAATCAATCGGATAATGTACTTGAATTAAAAACAACTCATAGGTACACGGCTGGATTCGAACCCGGAACCTTCAGATTAAGAGTCCGCTTGAACTATAATTATAGTAAATCAACTTCAACTAAGAATGACGGTGACTTGGTTTTTTGTATAGGTATATTTGAAGGTCCGGAAAAGGGCATAGGTTACATTTTATCCCGATCAATAGTTGTGGGATAATACCACTGATATCCACGCGGATAAAGTTGCGAGCAAAAGTTAGATAGACCCTACAAAATAAATCACGTAATATTAAATACTACTTTTCTTGAATAGTAGTCAGTATTTCTTAAGTTGATTAACTTCTTGTTAACGGCCATTTCTATTGTATTCAATCGAATAAGGAATAAGTTTGTATGGAGTACAGTAACTTGTCACTTTGAGGGACACTCATCTTAATCATCCATCTCACCACAGCTGCATTGCCACGCGACTCAAAATTGAGCGCTCAAACCATTGTGAAACCAATTTCACGAGCCATCAGCACTCAACTTGATTTGCAGATCTGTATCAGTCTAGCCGATTTCTCTCTGCCCCAAATCGATACAAACATCAAGATGTGTAAGTGATCCCCATCGCATACAGCCCGAGCGTGCTAGGTATCTAATCCCCCATTACTTTATACGTTGCACAAAAACCCATCGGTCAGTCAACAGGCCTTCATAGCCTTTTGTCCCACCTTTTTCGACTCCGGCGCACAATGCAAAATAATCTCCAAAAAGCTCCAAAAAGTGACCCCAAAGAGTACTCGGAATTGTGCCCGCTGAATGCGCTCGTATCGGCGACTCGGACAAAACGATGGCGTCCAAAAAAATCCTTTTAATCGTCCATTTTGTTGAATTTTATTCGTGTTTGCGTACAGGGTGCGTTAAGTTCTGTGTTTCTATTTCTTTTGTTCTACTTTTTCTTTTTTTTGTTTTATGTAGTTTTATTGGCACTATTTTATACTATGTAAGGTTTTTCTGCGTGCAATGCGAATAGGTAAGTATTTATAAAATTTTGAACTTGTATAGGGCCATACTTGTGTAAAACATGAATTATATTTTTAATGTATAATATACATAATAAAATGTGATGAAACTAATAATTTTCGAGATAACGTACTAACTTATTACGAATACCGAATACAACTAACCAGAAAAATGAAATTTCAAGGAAACAAAATAACTAAGAAACCTTTTTTTAAGTAGTGATAGAGCGCGTCACGTCAAAACCATAGATTAAAGAACTACGCTCCGCTTTGCTAAAGATAAAATCTGATTTAGCATAAACCTGAGTCTTCACATCTATCCTGCTTTTGCACACGTAATCCGCCGAATGAAAAAAACAGACTTCAACATTCATATTGTGAATACTTCCGTTTCTACCTCGATAGTATACAATCAGTCAAAATGCGAACGAAAAAAGATGCTCGGGTCAAATGATGTTTAGTTAGTCACGTCGGAAGGTTTTATCTATTGGTCTTTCTAAATCTATATAATATATATATACACAATCTAAATAATACAAAACATAGGTATGCAATCAATGAATATAATTTATTCATTCAAACTCAAGTTCAAAACGGTATATTTACGAGTAAGAGAGGCAATAACAGTAACTGTTGAATTTCATTCGCCATCTCCGGTAGCAAAAGTGGCAAAATATATTTTAACGTCAGACTTTCAATAAATATATTTGCTTTTGACATATCATGTTAAAGGTTTCTCTATCGATTGAAACTTGGATTGAGTGAGAGGATAGACAACAAATGTTGACGGCAGATCCAGGTATACCAAGAATAGATGATAGGTTCTACACGAAAAGTGGAAGCAAGAGCAGAATACAAAACACAGGCTCGTACGAACCTATTTATTAAGGAAACGCAAATTAGTTTGTATACATAATATATGAGAATTTACGTAACATACAAGACGTATAAAGTGATATGTCTATTATACGTAGGTTCTATTTAAAGCCTTATTGTCACAAGTGTATCTTATGCAAAAGGTAGCGGAGGCGTGCACATTCAGCTCTCCAAATCTATAGTTAAAATAAATTTATCACTTCTTGATAAATACGAGTATATCAAAGCTAATTATCTACATATAAACATATAAGTACACTAAGCGATTTCAATGTAAAACTAGTCAAATACTTAAATATACACTTGCTGTTGATGCTTTACATAATACAATATGTATGATTCATATTTTCTATGAAAAATCCTAAAAATGATAATTCATTCAAATTTATGATAAACCGCAAATTTTCAGCACTATAAACGAACGTTTCTTCTACATTATCTCTGATTAATTTCTTTCAACGGCAAAAGGTATGTATATTATAATATTCTATTACCGCCTAAAGAGGACTGACTTAGCTACACAGAATCGAAATTTGAAACAATGACATCTCAATAAGAGGGAGACCTATTGTATGAGAGGCTGGCATAGTGACGATCATCTATATATTTTTGTAAATGGTGACCATAATTTTGTGTGAATTTCGGAGGTGCTTCAAAAAAAGCGGCGTACGATGAAAACTGTTCATATCGATAGGTGAAAATAGGCGCCCGCTAAAATTGCGAAAAACAGACGCTTTTTTTAAGTTTCCGAAATTCCCGTAAAAGTTACCATTGTACCAAAAAGTTCGAACCCTGTTGGTTTGTTTTTTGGAAACTATTCTAATATTATGAACGTGGCAGTGTGTTTGTTGATTTATTGACGTTATTGTTTTTCTTCATAGAGACAGATGTTTCTGATAATGGACAAAGATTACTTTTTATCGCGATAAAGTGATCCTGTATCATAATTTCTATTGTCACAAAGGAAATCGCGGGCAAAAGCTAGTATCGGCCCGCATCTAATACACAAATATGATAACTAAGATATTTTTCAACTATTGAGGATGCAAATAGATTGTCGGTTTCGCCTTAAGTGGATTAAAGTTATTACAACAATGACGGTCGATTTATTATTTACATAATATAAATATTTTGTCTGCATTGACGTCACGAAGCACGAATTTGCTCGATGCTCGAGGTCTCACATAATATTCATGATGATGTAAATATTTTTTAACTATATTTTATTCTGTAACATGTTCTGGAAATTTCTAAATGGTTAATTATACAGTCTCGTTACTTACAGATGCTATATTTTGACGGTAATATTTGTTATCTTACGAAACATATTTAAGCGTATCACATGCTTTTGTTACACTTTTGGCATAAAAAATACAAATTAAAAATACGCAGAATTATGTCGTTTTCATGTATACTGAATAAGTTATACGTCTGCCGATTATTTTATAGATTAATTACGCCATTTATTTATAATTTGAGGTCAGATATATACTCGTAATAGCTGTCTCATCAGCAGCAGCTGGGGAACGTCCACTGCTGGACATAGACCTCCTCCATGGTGTGGACAATGTCAGCACTTGCATCCAGCGACTACCCGCTTTAACTACTCGTAGATCGTCGGACCGAGTGGTATCTAGTCTAGGTCATTAGCTGTCTACGTAGAACGTTGTACAATTACAATTTTTACAGTGCAACAGAAGTAGTTTTGATTATTATTTTTCTATATAACCGTGTTCATTGCTGGACGACTGAAATTTTGAATTTCGAAGCTATATTATCGATTCTTATCTAAGTACTTACCTACTGTACTCGATTTGGTTGGCGGTAAGGCACTTTCTATGCTTACCTGGCGAGCTATCAGCTACCACCACCATACCTATGTCTGCAAAAAAGAAATTTATTTGCAGCGTCGTGTTTGCATGCTCCTTGGTGCGCCCGCTTCTATACCACCGGTTCAGTAAGCATAAGCTGTGATTTCTACAATAATTTGCAAAATTTCGTTTTAAATTAAAACATGTGGATTATATTGTTTTTTTGGTTTAGCAATCATTTATTATTACTTATTGAAAAAGTTTGATTATAGTTTCTTGTTATATATGCTTTGTCATATCTTTAACAGCTAACAAGATTCATACTTATTTAACAAGTAAGTCTACTCTCTGTCTCTAATTGTCCTACAACATTTTTTTTAAATTAAGCGTATACAAAATAAAACCTGAAATATTGGTTGTACACATAGCTTGACGATTTTATCTTTATATATTTTTATTAGAACAGAAAATTGGTTTTTAACACGGTGAGAAACGAAACTCGAAAATGACCGCGAACCAATATAAGCACTTCCCTATCGCAGCATGGAAACAGCAGCGCGTTAATGCAGCCCCGTAGCAATGACGACTAACTAAAAATAAAAACATTGCTGTTTCTCAAACTTAGCTCCATGATTCGATAGTACTACTGAGAGCAAATCATCTTGCCGCTTTAATACAACCACCCAAATTTCAGTCTGTATAAATTCCTTATAATCTTATTTGTCAGCAGCCTGTATGTAAGCATGTGCGCTATGGCTGCCCACTCCACAGAGCCTCATCGCAGCTTGTCCCGCTTGTATTATGGCAAAGGGATGGACGCGCGCCGCCCGCCGACCGCCGGCCCAGCGAATGTCACACACACCTGCTTCTATAATAATCGGCCAAGTACGTGTCGGAGTTGCACATGTAGTTCCATATTTGAACTTGAAATTTGCAGTATACAGAGTATTAAAATTGTTCCTATTGAATCCGGCCGCAAATCAAAAGTATGTTCTAGTAAAGGTATGGTTTTATTCTTCATTATTATTATCATATTATTATACAATATCTGCTATTCATGAGGCAGGCTACCAAAATGCAGGTTCTTATATCAATGCCTTTTTGAGATAGACCAGAAGAAGAAAAAAACTATGTCAAAAATATGTTACGTTATATTTCAAAAGAGTATGCAAAGGGGGTGAAATAAATGCAAAGTTATTTAACTGAGCTTTTAAGGTTTCACTGAATTTAAAAACCCTCTATTCAGCGGTACTTCACATGCCCAATTCATTTAATGACACCCTTTGCTTGAGCCACCTTTTTTGACGCTATTTTTGACGTTACGCTTGACGCATTATACCATTATTTTTTAATAATTTAACCGAAGTAATATATTGAAAACTTAATTATTTATAGTGGAACCTGTACATAAACAATATGAAGAGAGGTAAAATGAAAATTCTCAACTTATAAACTTTACGACATGACCCAAAGATTTATAGTAAAAGTATGAAAGCTAACTTCTCAGAAGCAAACACATCCAGAAACAGTCGCTGGATCAATATCACTCGCTGTTTCATCACGTCGATGGGAAAAAAGAGGAGAAAAAATACATAACTTTTTAGGGGCGGCCGTCCCCCTGCGGCCCCTTGCCACCTCACCCTCCGCGCCATCTTAGGGGAGAAAATACCCACACACGAATACATAAAAAAGAATATAAAAATATTGGGAGCGCGGCGTTGGCGCGTGCTCACAATACACCTCTATAAAATATCGTATCAAATTTATATAATGGCGTTTTGGTGCGAGGAAGGAGGAAAAAAGTCCTTTGATTCGCTTGGTGAATGGACCCGGACGTTACCCCGGTGCTTGATGGATTTCAGAGCCGAGTGGTAGGCATGTTTTGTAGGTTGTTACGGCTAGAAATCTTAGCGGCTCGCTTCACTGGGCTTTTAATGCTAAAGTTGTGTTCCCGATATTTTCTTTTGTTTGCTTAGCTTTTTATGGAAAGGAAACGAAAGACGAGAGAAGAATGTTCAAATTTTTTATATTGTAATTGGCTATAAAGAGGAAACAATTTGTAGTTTAGTACAGAATATCATCTCTGATTACGAAACTCAGACCAAACCAAAACAGACCTAAGCTACCTTTTTATGTATCGGTGAGGAGATCTGGGCGCGGTATGCGGGAGTTCCACCCGACAAACCCCCAACCGGTGTCCCTCTCTCTACATTGTTGCTGTCCTGGTAGTATGTGATTCTTCCGCGACTAGGCTAGTGAACCCATCACTGGCGACATTTCTCTGGAGGACCCAGAGCTCCCTGATATTCGCAGCGGATGGCCACCGAAGTGGTTTAGTGGGTAAGAATCTCACATAACCCGACTCTTCCCCTAAGGAGTCGGGTATCTTTTGAAGATTCCCCTTCGTAAAAAAGGCTAGTGAACCCATACGTCCCTTATTCATGCATCCATCATTTCTCGCATACATCCTTTCCCTTCTGCACTAACCGCATCCAGAAAAACATCGGCGGCAACACTTATACCGAACCTAACGATCAAATAATCAGGCGACAGTTACTGCTGGAAGAGTCGTTGAAAATTATGGAAAAGTATAGTATGATGTTTTCATATCATACTTTTTCTAATTATGGATAGTTCATTGACTGTCCACCATTTTGCCAGATCGTTCTGCTTCTTCGTTTATAATACGGCTAAGCAGTGGAAGTTCCTGCCCGCTTCTGTATTTCCCCAGGAAATAGGCTATTCCTAAGCAACCATGAACCATCCTAGAACACATCATGATAAACTTTTTTTCCCATTGATAATATAAATTATTTTTACATACTTTATACTTATAACCAGCCTGAAATGTATTTCATTAATCAGCCTTCAGCCTTCTGCTGCAGCTATTTTCCGTGAGGAAGAGTAGAGCCTCCTAATATAAGTATTATCCATACTTAAAAGGAGAGCCTCCACGTACTTGTAGGGTGTAAACGAAACAAAAATATTTTTTTTATCATCGCCTAACATCAGGTGAGATTGTGGTCAAACGGAATCCCATTTCATACGAGTACATAAAAAATTCCGAAGTCGATGAAGTCGCGGACAAAGCTACTATATATATAGTAACTTTATATATAAATAAAACAAATATGTTTTAATGGGTTTCACTTGGCATTCATCTCAATTCATGGTGAATGTAGATAAGGCTGTTTCATGGAAAGCGTGCTCAATCAGAAGCCTCCATTGATTCCTCCTCCATGCTCTATTGATATAATTATTGTTTGACATTTATTTTATATAATTTTTGGCATTTTGAATATTTTTTTGACGTTCATAGTACGCACGGCTACAGGTCAAGCTTTACATTTCCAGTATACGCTGAACTTACATCGTGCGGAAGTCAATTTATACTGGAAATGTATAGCTTGATGTGTAGCCGTGTGTACACTCTGATATTTTGATATTTTATTGTAAACTTGAAATAGGTACTTTGAAATAAATAAATCTAATCTATCGGAATCGAACCCAGGACCTCCGGGTTATGAATCCAACTGCAGTCACTGGGGATCTCTTGAAATGAAGACAAGAGACATGACATGCCAGACGATAAATAGTAAAATTAACGCACTCACTTCCATCTGGCTGCACGCTGCTCGAGGACTGTCAGTCCCAAACTCCAACGGAAATCAACAATTCCACATCACCATGACAAAGGTTGTTCCAACGACATTATAATGCCGAAGAAAAAAATATCAACATCTGGCCATTGTCTCTCTCGTCCTGCGGGGGAGTCCCTACAAAATAATAGTTAAATAAATAAATAGGCAACAAAACGTCCGTGGCCGCACGCGTCATTATTCAATGTATATTGACAGCCACTTCCACCAGGGGTCGCGTTCGCTCAATAATACGCCTACTTATTGCTCCTGAGCAACGTGAGCAATATGTCTACCTGTATGTCTTGATACTTGCTGTCCAAAAACAAAAGAGACATCGATTTCCTAATAAATCTGCAACAACCTGGCCCCTATTATACAGATTACTCTAGCTATGGAGCCACATACCTCATAGCATTGTAAATCTCTGATTATATTTAACACTTTACTGTATCTCAATTGTTAACTCTTAAATTAATGAAGCCATTTTTATTAGAATCTAATGATATTTTCACCTTAATATTTTTAGGGTTTTGTACCTCAAAGGGGAAAAAAACTTGTAGGGTCACTTTGTTGTCCGTCTGTTCGTCTGTCGGTCTGTATGTCTGTCACATCACTTTGTCTCAAGAACATTTAGTAAGTAAATTAATGTCAATTACTCAAGTCTGCAAAGACCAGTGAAAAAAAACAAAAAGTCAACACAATATGGAAAGTTTACTGCTATTTCAAGTCACACTAAAGATGGATCAACTTTTAACAGGTATACAATTACATGAAAATTTTTAAATTTTGCACATCTTTGTAAACGTTTATTATACTGGGCTGTCTTTATAGTATAAACATGTAGTTACATATAATCTGCAATAACTTTGACTTCAAAACAAAATGTTTTAATTTTGAATTGATGTGTGATGTGATGATTTGAAATGTTGAATTCTTTCATGGTGTCTCTTTCTGATACACTGATATGTAGATTAGATACATTGCCCCTGTAGCAGCTTACCCCGAGTACCTAAATCGAAGAGTTGTGTTTATGTTGGACATCTTCGCGGGCCTTCAAACCGTGGAAAGTCACCAAACTTCAAACGAAGTATATCAACTTACATAGGTTTCTAAACTCATAATCCTCCTTTTGTCTTTTCAGTCAATCACAGTCCGTATAATAAAAGATTAAAGGAGGAACCTAGAATGACCTACACCAGAAAACAATCCGGGTTGATCGCGTCACACTTACCGACTTTCTTTCTTTGCACAACTGCGGGCGAACTGATATATCTCAGATATATGGAGTTTGTATGTACTTGGCGCCTCTTTCTGACCGGCCAGCACGTTCTCCGGGGATGCTGGCCGGTTGCTTGCTGACCGGGCGTGCTTGACGATGCGGGTACACAGGTATGGCTCAATCAGTACATTTTGTATGACATTCTAACCTTCCGGACTCTTGATGGTCTGGGTAGATCAGAACAGTAAAGACATGTGTGACGCTTAATAGTAGTTCGGTAAATAATTAATCGTATTAAATTAAACCATGTTGTTAAATACTATTTTACGTTTAATGGGTTAGTCCATAATCTCACCTGATGGTAAGTGGCGATGTGGCCTATGATGGTGCAAGCTGGTCTAGAACAGTGGTTCTTAAAATAAGATGATCTTGCAATAAATGTGGTACATTTCGGATTTTTAAATAAATAATTCTAGATCACACATTTAGCCAATGTTTTGACATGCAAACAGTAATTAAAAGTAATAATATCGAGCATTTAAATTATACAATAATATGGTGTCAAGACACGTACATAATTGATATCTATACCTATACATCTACACGTTAACCCGTGGTAGTATTACTCCTATCTTATCCTACTTTTATGGGTATTTAGCAACAACAAAAATTCGTAAGAAATTGAAATGCCGTTTACTTTGAACGATTACATGCGCTTTTATTCAAAATTGATAGAACAACTGCTTATTCTTTTTCATTTACTGTATATTGCCTCCAAACAGTTAGTGGTCCGTAGCAAGACAGAAATTTAGTCAAATGGTCATCACATCACTAAAAGATTAAGAAACACTGGTCTAGAAGGTGCCTGTTCACCCTCAACTTGAAGACATCCAAGTCGTAGTTTTGTAGAAATATAGACGACGACAGCGTTCCCCGCCCTAACTGGGTTTTTCATTTAGTTTTTAAGTATACCGTAATATATATTATTTTCTTAATGAACCATACGTTTACAGTTATATTTTCTATATAAAATAGTTTGACTGTTTATGTGAAAGTTTGGCAGTTTTTAAGGCCAAAATTTTCTGGAATCATCGACTTCAAGTGAACCACACAACAACTGAACCATCATGTGACATCGTTCACTATTACACATACATATATTCTTTACGAGGTACATGTTAATGAGACCAACAACCGCGTGTAAAAAATGTTAATAGCAATGCAAATTATACATACAGTTTACTTTTTACATTAGATACATACAAATCAGTCTATTTTTAGCTCACCTAATCGAGTTTCGTACGAAAATAAAACTGTTTTCGATATACGATTTTCCTTTAAAATAACTTCAATTGTGTAATTATTTGAGTTTACAATTTACATACGTAGGTAGTTTAAATACGGCTTACCTGGTCGATTGATATCTATTATTTTATTTTATTTATTTTACAATTTTTGGGAAGACTAACAGTTTATAGTATATAAATAAATAATGTATCTTATGAGTAGCTATAAACTAATAATAAGTCTCCACATGTATAAATCTAGATAAATTATATAAGGTCTAATAAAAATACTACAGTAGTAAATAATCTAAAAAAGAAACAGAAATATAAGTTGAGTATCGGAATACGGGTACAGGTTATATATATACTAAGTACAGGTTCAAATACAGACTACTATTATTACTAACTAATTGCTTAACTGCTAATTACAGAAGGAAAGAATTCTCGGGTCAGTAGTCGCTTTAGTACATATGTACTGGTATTAAATATATCCACATCGTGTCGCTGCAGCACTTTATTAAATTCATTGACGCTACGTATCAGAAATGAATTTTTTCTATATTTGGTACTTGCTCGTGTTGCATACAATATGGGTCGCTGCCTAAATTGTAATAAATCAGTTCATACACTTAAAACTGTATTTGCTCACGTCACTCTAATAAACTAAGTATAGAATAGGAAAGCTATTCGCAATCTAGACAACCTTAACTTGTAGTAATAAAAGTATGTCGGATATTATGAAAAATTATTTCAAAGTATATTACAAAGTCTATTTTATACAAAGGTTATTTTATGTAATTTAAAATAGCATTAAAAGTCTCAAGTACATTAAAAACTAGTAGGTTTAATAATTAAGGCTAGGTTCAATTACAACTTATACGTTAAATGAAGAGTGTTAGCTTCAAAAACGTTTCTAATAAATACAATTTCTATGTTTAATAAAAATGCTATACGTTTAATACCTACAGGTCTAGCGCATAATTAAGTCTGTTCCTGAGATATGGGAGCGGTAGGGGTAGGGTGATAAGTGGCGTGTCTCGTGACGCCCGACTGAACTTATAAGCCTTTTGACGTTCCGTAAACACACCCTTCCGTACCGCTCATATCCGCTCCCGCTCAGGAACAGACTCATATATGTGTTAGACCTGTAGTGCTAGGTTTCACAACTATACATACACTAGTCCAAGAACTGCGGACACTGAACGCGGTTTCCATTGAGATGGATTCATTCCATTGTTCTTCGATGGAACTCACGAGGCTTGTAACTACTCGTAATTGTAAAGACAAAACTGATTGGGTGAATCGAACTGCAGTGGTTTTGTTAAATAAAAATAAATAATAATATAGTTCTACTATTTATTTATATATTATATGCTAGGTTAAATAAAGAGTCCTACGTTGAATAACTTGTTCTGGGCTTAATAACTGTATAGAACCAGGGTCAATATTAAGTGCTGGGTTCAATAAAGCCAAATAGCCAATTACATCCTTCATCTGTATCATTCACAATCACTCGTTCACAACCAAGTATCAAGAATAGTAAGCGCTCTATAAATATAAAAGAGGATTTTCTAAGACGCGCGTGCGCTGTCGATTTGAACAACGGTGGCGAATCGCAAACTTCATGAATAAATATAAATTCGATATTCCTTTTGAATCAAAATGTCGAATAAAAAGTCGATTCATCAAAAACGTCCGTCCATTCAGAGCGGTCTTTTATAAAGTTTTAAAAGATTCTAAATAAACATCGTTTTGGGGATGACGTACAAAATGGTGCGTGGCGAAGTTAAGTTTTTTTTTGTTAAAGGTATTTTGGTGGGACAAGGGCTGCTAATGAGCGGGACTCCCACCCACGACACGCTAGCGCGGTGACGTGGCCGATTCTGGTAGATTTTGGATTGGACAATGTTTGCGAATTACATTGTATTTTGCCATTAATAAGTAGGAAGGTAAACGTATTTCCAATTTGTTACCAACTAAATCCACAGTCTGAACTATTGATTTCATTCTAACGCATAACTGAGTCTGTTCCTGAGGTGTGGGAGCGGTACGGAAGGGTGTGTTTACGGAACGTCAAACGACACTTGACTGAAGTTACGCGTCATTTGACAATCCATACAGTGGTTCCGTAAATAATCCGCTGAATAAAGTTATCTCTATGTCTAAATAGATCTCCCGTACCACTCCCATACCTCAAGACAAACTCAGTTATGCGTTAGGCCTGTAATTATCCTTGTCACAAAAAACAGTACATTGATGATATGTCATAATGTGAATTTAATATGTGCAATTTATTTATGTTATCATAACAACAATTTGACATGAACAGGCCGCAATCAATGGCCGCAATCAACAGCATGTCGATATACTCGTAAGGCGGTCAAATAAAGTTGTTCTAATAGTGCCACACATCCAGTCAGATGGCAGTAATTCCTGCAGACATGAGCATGGAGCAACCACATTTCCTTTAAATATTTTCAAGAGTAATCGGGTTTCCTGACGATGTTTTCCTGACCAACTAAAGTAATTTGCAAACTCGTTTCATTTCATCTCGACTGCGGCTTTGATTCCAACAGGAGGAAGTCTAAATTCCAATACATACGTAGGTACTCTGTTGTGGTCTTACTGGTGTATTATCGATCTCGACGGAGCAAATAGTATTCAATTCAAATACAATCCAGGACGTCTTTTTCACTATGACGTATTCACATTAATTTGTAACTAAAATTTCAACACGACTTTTAAAATTCCAATAAAAAAACTTATACTAGGGGTGACATGAGCATGAGAATATATCATTCTCACCACTCATGTCTAATATAGCATTTTGACGGTTACTCACACACCGCACTCAAACGTCTCGTGGTGGTCTCGTGCTACCCCTGCTAAATAAGAATATCAATATACATCCTAAAATTAACTAGATTTTATGTTCAATTTTTGTACCTTATCTGCTTAGAATGGAACGTAGTGGGTTTACATTCGGTTATACGCTTCTTTGTTAGTTATCTTTTAAATAATTTTTTTAGTAATAATAATCTAATAACTCTCAATTCAGCCTTTAGACATTTATATTTATTTTACTTTTACATCATCATATTTCACCAAGGATCTATACCTTAAGGATAAGGCAAAGTGCAAACAAGTGATATATTTATGAGTAAACAGGAAAAGTAATTGAAGCTTGAAAGTGACTTTGACGTTTGTGTTGACAGTCAGTTACCGAAGCCGAATCGTGACTATCAAAATTTACTTTTTTGTGTATTTTGACGCTAATTCTTGTAAGTATTTCACATAAAACAACTCTAGCATCCACCATAATATTAACTATTCATATTATCTTGCTAATCATACAAATTTCCCATACACAATAACTTTTCCATAACCTTATTTCGATGATGTTGCATTCTTTTCCGAGTTTCTAAATAACAGTTACTGATTTGAAACATTAGTTGTCATCATTTAAACTTTATTTAGAAACATCTTCGACAGTTTAATACTGTAGATACAGCCCAAATTAGTTTTCACCTCGAGCTTCTAACAGCATCACCAAACACTCAATTCCCGATTGTATTTACCATGTTTTATTTATCTTAATAAGCCTTTAAGGGTGGTTCCATACTGTAAGAAAACGTTTGTCAGAAAAATACATTTAGTACACACACATCGTACTTTGTTTACGTTTTCTTACAATAACCTTTTTTGCAGTAAAATGGCAACATCAGTAGTGAATGCATACACCAACCCAGCTACAGACTGGATGAGCGCTCCACACAGTACCGGCACTTCTATCATGGCGTGCGAGTTCGATGGAGGTGTCGTTATTGGCGCCGACTCCCGCACTACCACTGGGGCCTACATCGCTAACAGAGTGACAGACAAGTTGACACGGATCACCGATAATATTTACTGCTGCCGATCTGGCTCAGCCGCTGATACTCAGGCTATTTCCGATATCGTTACTTATCATTTGAGTGAGTATGATAACTCAACACAGCACAGCTAATAAACTTATCTGAAATCGGAGTTGTTTTCTGGTATCAAGTCTAATAATCAACTTCCTCTTTTTTTAAATACAGATTTCAAAAGATAGTTCTCACTTGACAAAATCATTAAAATGACAATTTGGTATATCCAGACTGACTCGTTCAATTCAAAAATGCCTTGATATATCTATGAAATTGTATAAAACTTTTTTACTGATTTGTTTTCATGTCTGTTTTGGTCATTGTAGATGTATTAAAACCATTTTGACAGATAGTGTAGTATTGTATTCAGACAGAGCCTCTCAACATTTAAGTAAGTGACCTTTTCTTCACCAGATTTCTACTCTATGGAGGTCGGTGAGCAGCCAATGGTCCAAACTGCTGCATCATTGTTCCGCGAGCTCTGCTACAACTATAGGGATCGGCTAGTTGCAGGAATCTTGGTTGCTGGCTGGGACAAGAAGTTAGGAGGTATTTTGCTAATATTTTTTTATATACTAACAGGTCTTTAAGCTACTGGATGTATATTAACTCTTGTTTTTGAGTTTAACCAGTTATCTACCAGGCAATCCCATCCCATTGTATAAATAAAAATGTACAAACATCCTCCAACAACATGAATTAGGTTATTCACATTTATTCAAAACTTACTATACTCATAATATAGAATATTTTTATAAACAACATACTAACAAAGAGTAAATCTTTTCAGGCCAAATCTACTCTGTACCCATTAGTGGTATGTTGCAACGTCAAGCTGTCTCAATTGGTGGGTCAGGTTCCACCTACGTTTACGGCTACGTTGACGCTAACTTCAAGCCTAACATGACTAAGGAGGAAGCAAAACAGTTCGTAATCAACACCCTGACCCTCGCCATACAGCGTGACGGATCTTCCGGAGGAGTGGTGCGTCTGGGTGTGATCACTGAGAAGGGGGTAGAGAGGTCCGTTGTCCTTGGAGATGAGTTGCCCAAGTTCTATCAAGGTTGAGGAGTGTAGGTGTTTGTATTTCTGCTATTTTCTAAGGTAATAATAAAGTTTTCAAAAAACGTATTGTGTGTTTTTACTTGTGATCCTATTTTTGGCCAAAATACTTTTATCTTAATTTAATACACCAGAACCTGAACCAATGTGTGTTTTTGCGTTTGTAAATTTATAGCCAGTCTGTTTTTTTTAATCCTATTACTATTTACATCAGTCGGACAGCACTGGCCGGCCCATACATAATTCGCATGCGACTTCATCCGCGTCGACTTAGGAAAGTATCACCTCACCTCCTCTGTTACGACGGAAAGAAGGAAAAACAAAATGGCTTTCGCATTATTTTATAATATTAGTATGGATTATAATAACGACTAACTACGCCTCTAGCAGTGTTCAGATGATACACATAGTGTTTCTCGTTCGTCCGATCGGTCCAGCGATCAATCCAATGGGTATCTTTTTTCCCGTTTAACTGACGCCCGTCTTTTATTTAAGTAAGTAATTTTTCATTCTAATAATAAATATGCAGTTTTTTATTATTACGACCTCTTTTAGACTTATTGATACTTGCCATTAGATAATGTAAGAGTAGAAAGAACAAGAAACAAAACGATGTTTCTTCGTGTTTACTGTAATGCCGTAACAAAAATGTTATAAGATATTAAATGTAACAAATAATTGTGTACTTCAATTAGTACATAGTAATTCCAGAATTCCAGAACAAAAAGAAGAAAGAATAACATTTTGTTTAAATTTTTCATTTTTATTAAAATAGTTAAGGATGATGATATCTCAATTATGATTTGAGTTTTGCAAATGACTGTACACTTTTAAATTAAGATCGGACGACTGGGAATATGATTTATCATATGTTAGATTAGTATGGAAAACGGGGGGGAAAGTCCCACTGGATGATCGGACTAACGGGAAACACCCAAAACGATGTACACTTTCAAGCCACGGATTCACTATACTAGAGATCACAACAGCGCAAAACACAGACCCTATGTGACGAGCAACATGCCCCGCTACATGCTTAATTTAAAAAAACTAAATAATGTATACTAATATTATAAATAGGAAAGTGTATTTGTTATTTGCCTAAACGGCGAGTCAAAATGACTTGTTTTTGGTATGGGGACAGTTAGGTCGGAAAAGGATATAAATATACTATCTACTCATCCTGATCACACAAGTAGTTCCTGTGGGATAATGTCTGGTCCAAGTAAACGAAATCGCGGACAAAAGCTAGTTATAAAATATATGAAGAAACTTTTTACAGCATGTTCAGAAATTAAAGAAAAATTTATAATCTTAAATTACATTTATTAAAGTAATAGCTTAAAATATTTACATGGTAATACAACAAATACCAATTCCAACGAAAACCATTTCACTTGGGAGTTTAACATTATTTTTAACACTTATACATTTAACTATTCAATAAAGTAAATACTTTTTGGTAGATCAAACAGAAGTTTTTAAGTTTTCCATAAATAATATTGTCACACATGAACGCGTAACAGATGAAAATGAGATTATTATTTCATAAACATAAAAATGCTAGCTGTAAAATATCTGTCTGAACAAATGTAGTATGAAAATTGACCGCGACGTACGATGTACACTTCAGCGGTAAGATTAATGAAGTAAATCTATGTGATAATCCCGAGTTCTTCCATGGTGTCCAAGTCCCGCATCAGCATCTGTATAGTTTGTTTGGTGCGCGGGAAGTAGTCTGCTGTCTCGTCGTCCTCGAACGATGGGTCCTGCGACTCAAGCTCTGGAACAAAAAATATCAACTCAGTGCAGTGTAGCCAGTCATAAGGAGGTAAAAAACAATCAGTTACCAAGAGTTTTCAGTGAAGGGTAAAAGCGTTGTCAGTAACAGTTAAAAGAGCAGTCAGTGAAAGGCAATAAATAGAGCAGTCAGTCAGTAGAAGAGTTGGTAGTGAATGGTAAAAGAACAGTCAGTGAAGGCTAAAAGAGTTGGCCGTGAATGGTAAAAGAACAGTCAGTGAAGGCTAAAAGAGTTGGCAGTGAATGGTAAAAGAGCAGACAGTGAAGGATAAAAGAGTTGGCAGTGAATGGTAAAAGAGCAGTCAGTGAAGGCTAAAAGAGTTGGCAGTGAATGGTAAAAGAGCAGTCAGTGAAGGGTAAAACTGACATCAAAGAACAGTAATAGAGCAGTCAGTGAAGGCTAAAAGAGTTGTCAGTGCCGGTTAGAAGACTTGTCAGTGAATGGTAAAAGAGCAGTCTGTGAAGTTTAAATGAGTTGTCAGTGAAAGGTAAACAGCAGTAAGTGAATAGTAATAGAGCAGTCAGTGACAGGCAATAGAGCAGTCAATGCAGAATAGAAGAGTTGTCAGTGAAGGTAATGAAGGCGTGCGGTCTGCGAATAGTAGAGACTAATCGTCCGTAACAATAATCTTAACTCTCTAATCTAGATGTTCTCGATGACGGTCTCGGGCCGTAACTCACCTGCGACCTGGGCCTCGATGGAGTCGAGGCGCGCGTCGATGAGCGTCTGGCAGCGCTGTATGTGTCGCAGCAGACGCTCGCGGCACGCGCTGTTCTCGATGGCCGCCTCGGGCTGCGGCACGATCACCCGCGCGCGGCTGTTCTCTTGCTCTGCATCAAACAATATAATTTAGAACCTGACACAGTACACGTACACCTTTGTGATGGAATGTACACGTCCTATCCGCTTTTTTTCTCTTGAATATGTTAGTCTACAAATAATACAATAGTGTACGTGCAATGTGCATGTTATAAGGGGTTTCCGCTTACTCAATATTGTCATCAATTTACCACTTAAATGATAATGATAATTAATTAATATGAAAAAATCTGTAAAATATAGTTCGCTGTAGTTACAGATCGAAAAAGTGCCAAAAATAACCACTTTTGCTGTATGTAACCACATTTTCATTTATGTATGCACTCAGGTAGTAATTATTTTTTAGCTGACGATGGCGCTAGTAAGCTCAGCCCACACCAGCCACTGAACCGCATTAAATGGTCCGAAATGTGGTTACTCATGGCCATAGTGGTCTGACCAAGCCAACTAGACGCTCGGATGAAAGTGTCCTCCCTGCATTCCCCACTACCGCATCATGTTTCTGCGTTCATCCTAACAGCATTTTCTGCATCGATACATTCGAACGAGTTTCTGTACATTTTGATACCATACATATTTGTATTTTACATCTACACCCGAAATACGAGTGGGTCACATTTTCAGGCAAAGTTTTCAGGCGTCTTCTTGGCTTAGTCATATACGAATTTGCTGATGTAGCTGTTAACATCAACATATCAAACAATAGCGTTTCCTGAAACGGAACTTGAAATGTCATTGGCTAATAAAACAGTAATAGTAAATAAAATAACAATATCATATCGATTAATCTATTTATGATAATGATATCGAGTCATTCATTTATTTGTATGTGTTCATAGACTCGCGCGACACGTACATAGCTCTGAATTTCACCCCGCAGGAGTTGAATAACAAAAAAATGTTATGAACCTTGCACAGTCTTGGCGAGGCGCTCCAACTCCGAGGTGCTGATGGGTAGGTCTAGGGAGGCGGCTCCGGGGCTCGACAGCAGCCCGCTCAGCAGCGCCTGCGAGCCCAGGTGGTTCTCTCTATGCGTGTACCTACAATATACGTAGTGTTACAAAAAGATATGACATCGGCAATATTCGGATATCATCGGTACAGTTCGGACATATTAAAACCATTCATTTGCCTCAGGAACCCCCGAAATCCCGCAAGCACCTTGCGTTGCCGGTACATAATATGGAAAATAAAAGGAAATCGTACTTTTTGAATAGTTAAAATACCCATAACTTTTCTCTGTGATTACACACACCAAATATTAAATAAAAACCGGCCAAGTACGAGTCAAAATGGAGCACTGAGGGTCCCGAACTATGAAAAGAAACGCACAGACCTTGAAATAAAGTACGTTTTCCCGACCGCATAACTAAGTTTGTTTTGCAACGTTTTTTCATAATTTATCAAAAACTATACGAGATAGACACATCGTTTAGGTTTTATAATATTTTCACCAGTTATTGCCTACGTAATAATAACGATTCTGTTTACATCGGTTGTTCGGATCCCTAAGAAGAATAAATATTTAAAGGTTATGTGTGACCTGGCTTACGAATCAGATTCGAAACGCTATTCATAGACGATTCCTGATAGAATATATAATGTGACCTGTGCATTGTCCTGTCCTTGTCACCCGCATCGCGACTGAGCAGCATTTCCGATAGTTATCGATATACGTAAACTCATGGTAGACGCACTGACAGTCTGAATCGTGTAATTAAAGCCAGACATACCCAAAACGCTAATGCTTAGCTATTTTCGTGTGTGTTTTCTATCGAGCGAAGTTTTCAAAGCAATCTTTAAGTAAATTTTAAGATGCATCATAAATGTAATTTATAATTTTTACAGCAGTTAAATTAAATTTGTTTAAAAAAATTAAAAGTAGGGTGTTCTACTATTCCCAAGTTTGTCGCGCTAGTGCACCGATGTTACCTCTCGTCATGGTCCTCCGAGGGCGGAGTCTTGAGATCCAGCTGCATATCCTTCATGTCCTCGTGCTTGACGGGCAAGTTCTCCTTGCCGATGTTGGTGATCATGATGTTCAGGTCAGAGTAGTCAGAGTTGAGCTTCTCTTGCGTCATGCTGATCTCTCCAGTCTCCCAGTCCTTGGCCCACAGGTACAGCTTCGGGTGGTCTTTCTTACTGGAAGATTTTTTCAAATGTTTAGTAGGTTTGTACTTGACTTTCATCTCACCTGATGGTAAGTGACGATAAGGCAGTTCGATGGAAAGTGAGCTCACCCAGAAGTCTTAAGACAATAGAGGCGCTGGCTCTGTTATCTTTTATACCGGAACACAACAGTGCTATTAGCATTGCTGTTTGGCAGCAGACGTAGGTTACATGATGAGCTAGCCAGGCAGACTAAAAATACCCTTCCACCAACTATACTGAGTATCGATAGATACACCAGCCGGAACTCGATTCCGAGACTTCTACTAAAAAGTCCATCCGCATTCAACATGTCACTAGGTACGTGTTTGACAAATTTCATCACGGTTGGTTATGCCGCTGAAGGCCAAGTGGTAGGTATAAACACACTCCAGCATTTACTATATTGTTATGTGACATTTTAAATTTTTGGAGTGCTGTTTCGAAGCTAGACCTTACATCCAATGAAGCTCCCGAGTTCCATTCCCAGTGGGGACATTGTTGTCCAGAAATCACTTCGTGACACTGTGGACTCCAGTTTGGTTAGTACATAGCAGACTGAATCATCTGATTGTCTATTAATATGATTTCGAGCTTCGGGTGGCACGCTAATCCGTTGGTCCCGGTTAGTATCTACGACAGGTAGTAGCTACATGAGCCATGTCAGAGAACTATGGCAGCTCAGCAAGTCAGACAACTAGGATTTGTGAGGTCGCTTGTCGATCTTAGCTCCGTATTAATAAACGCTGCTTAAGCTAGAACTTAAGACAGTCTAGCTAGAGATCTGCTTAGCGTTGAGCAGCTGTTTCAGACCTAGGTTTATTAATAAACGCTACTCATCGTTACTAATTTGAGATCATTTCTATCACAGAGCATATAATCTTCTTTTTGTAAGATTTTTTCTACCAGGAAAAGGCAAAGGCAATACACCAAACAGCCATGACTTTGATAATGATATTCTCTCTTAGAATTTTAATGTTATAAAACAACGCCAAAGCCATTTCTTCAGTTTTCTCATTAAAATGTATAATGTGTACATTTTATCGCTTATATCGATAAGATCAGATGGGAGGTGGGATAAAGGCCAACTGAAAGTTGTGTATGTAAAAAGTAGACAGTGCTTAGGCAATACAGTGGACTTTACATCCTGACACAAACAAAGAACTTACGTAGCGACGTAGTACTTGACCCGCAGCGCGTGCAAAGCGTCCTCTATGCGGAGCAGATTCCCGGAGAGCTCGTGCGAGCGCCGCAGCCCCTCGCAGGGCTTCGCCCCCGGCAGCAGGCCTTCGTACAAGCGATCCTGGTCGTGAAGGAACCGCTGCGAGCGCCGGCCCCGCCGCGGGTTCAGGCATATGCTGCACGTGTACTTCTCCGGGACCTGATGATGGTTGTTCGAATGTATCAGGGAAATACTTGACAAATTTATCTGGTTTATGTGTCAAGAGATTGTGTTAAAAAAATAACCCAAGTCAAAGATTTTCCGATAAGACTTTCCCGTCGAAAAATGAAGTCACGCGGTGCGGGAACGACACACGCAAATCGATGATGACGTAAAAGCTAAGCGTTGGACCGTTAAAATGTATAAACTTTTAGCAATATTTCAGTTATCTCGTAATCATTTCCCTTCAGTGTTTAGAACAAACTAAATCTAATTTTAAAAAAAATTGTGCGTCCTCCTGGTGGAGCCCGCAGTGCCGGTAGGGTATACTCACGTCAGACTCCTTCTGTATGTTGTGGCAGAGCGCGTGCTGCCAGCACAGACACAGCTCGCACTGCACCATGAGTCCGTCCTCCTCGCGGAACCCGCAGTGGCAGTTGATTATCTCCTCCCGCTTCATGTGTACTATCTTTATACGCTCGCCATCTGAAACCGTAACGAGCAATAGCTTAGCTTAATATATAAAATCAAAAAGCAACAGAGCAAAGCACCACCTACTCACTCTCAGAAAACATGTACATGTTAACTTCCTTCTGGTCCTCGTTTGACTCTGAAGACATCAGCTTCTGATCCATGGTCTTAGAATCCGGAGTTCCAGACCTTGGATAGCTCGATCTTGTGTCCACGTCAGAATTCATAGTGAAATACTCCTCATCTTCGCTGATATTCTTTTTAGCTATAGGGAATGATTTGCGTTTCTTATCCGTAAAAGCTTTCTTTCTATCCGCAAATGGTTTCGTAACGGTATGCGTAGAGATCGCCGTTTCAAAGTCTAAAGGCTCAATCGTCGGTATTTCAGTTTTGGGCTCTATTGATGTTTCTTCAAAGTCGTTTTTCGGAAGTACAGGATCTTGAATTTCCATCGGTTCCGGCCGCCTCACTGGTAACAGAACTTTGGGCCGTTTCACTGGTTTAGTCACGAGAGCATTGCGAAGTTTGGGCGAGTCTTGGGACCGTGGTATCTTCTCCTCAGATTTAATCTGCGGCACTTCTACCTTCAACTCTGGCGATTCCACTTTGGGTTCAAGTTTGACCTCCGGGACACGGTACAGTCTGGGCAGCCTCGGGAGCTTAACTTTGAGAGTTTTATGTTGCATCTCGAGTTTCAACTGCCTCATCTCCATGGCAGATGGCCTAGTTCTAGCATAAGCTAGGTCTAACACTTTAGGTGTTGCGCCAAGCATCTTCCTCAGTTCCCTGTGATAGTGCTTTATGTGCATCTTCAATAATGTATCGTTGCGGAAGTTCTTGAAGCACCCGTCGGCCGGACACCGCAGTAAGTTCTCTATTATTTGTACTTTTAATGATCCAACGTACACTGGAAATAGATCAATAATATATCACATCAACAGCCTATATACGTCCCCACTGCATGGGCTCAGGCCTACTTTCATACAGAGAGTGCATGGCTCGTAGTCCACTAGTCCAGTGACCATGGACAATCATCAATAATAGTAAATAGAACACTTTAACAAACTTGACAGATTTTTGGGGTAAATTTTCCAATTTTCACATGAAAGTGTGTTCGTTGGTTAATATCTCATGTTTTCACACAGTATCGACGTAATTTTTGCAAAGAGATTATCGACTAAAGAATAACATAATCTACCATTTATCTCGGTAAAGTCTTCCAATTGGATAATTTACGAAGTTCACACAGACGAATAGGCGCCTCTCCGTGGTCTAATGGCTACACAAGTGTCGAGGACCATTCGAGTTATGGGCCAGTTTACAACAGGCTGCCAAAACAAACTAGAGAAGCTCAGAGTCTGTACTCTTTTAAAAATAAACTTTAAAAATAGCTTGTCGAGCAGTGTTTCTATAAAATAGATGCCTTCTTCAACTATTATCCATGAATAGTTGAAAATTTTACTGTATTGTATTGCCTTTTTTTAAATATTTAAATTTTCAAATGATAATTATGATTATTTACCATATCCATCTTCTAGAGGGGGGTGGTCTAGATCTTCACCAGGTACAGACTGATCGTGCAAAGGAAGGTTATCGCTGACGCCAGTTGCAGTGACAGCGGCGTCTGGTACGTACTGAAATACATAATACACAGATTAATTTTGAAAAAATAATATTTTTAACTAGCTTTTGCCCTCGACTTCGTCCGCGTGGACATCATCAAGTATCCCGCGGAAACTACATGCTCGATCGGGATGAAAACCAGCCCATGTTCTTTTCCGGCCCTTCAACTAAAAAGCAAGTCATTCTGACGCTCCGTTACCGGGAAGGAAAGAAAAACCAATTCACTTTCACATTAATAATTCGATAATTTGAAGAAGAAAAAGGCAGAAACCGTATAATGTGGTGTGGTGTTTCTTTCTATTTAATTGTATGTGCCTTTATATGTATAGAACAATATAAAGAGATCATTTTCTATTTTATAGATTAGACGAGAAAGATCGAACTTAATACTTGTAACATCGATACCAAAAAATTCCATTGGCGTAGGAGAAGGCGTGGTAGGAGGACCACAGACTAGATAAAGATATGATAAACATAAAATATAATCACTCCGGAGTACTTACCGGTCGATATTTATGCCGCGGCACCTTCAACTTTATCGTCAGCTTCCGTCTCTTTTCCTTCTTCTTTGAACTCAATCCCTTCTTCTTCACTAAAGGCGAAGTGGTGCTCATGATGCCAGTCGGTGCCGGCCAATTATTGTCTTGTTCTCCTCCAGGTGTGGTGGTGTACCAGCCCATCCTCCGCGACAGCTTCAGGTGGACCCCGAAATCCATTAAGGCCCCTTCGTAAGGCTTCAGGGAATCGTCTGTACAGTTCTCGAAAAAACTCTTCATGTCTGTCTTTGTGTGGAACCGGTGATTGTCGGGACTGTAACCATTTAAATCTTATTAAGGTGATGTCGCTGACAAAAGTTTCATACAAAATTTCTTTTACCGCAATCTTCTAATAGGATAACTGGCTTAGTGCAGTAATCTATCTAATATACATATACGAGGGGCATACCGAAAAGATCGGTAATCGAGTACTTTCGATTTAATTAGATTAAAAACTCTTTTTGATGAATAAACACTGGTTAGTTGAAAATCGAATACAATTGACAGAATTAAAAAAAAATTTTTTTTTAAAGAACAATATCAGTTTGAAATTGATAGGTCGATAAAAAAATGGAGCTTACAAGAGAAAGTTTCCGTGCCATAATTTTTTACAACTTTCGACGAGGATTATCTCAGGGACAATGTCTCGCTGAGCTTATATCTATATTCAAGAGTGAAGCGCCTAGCCAGACGACAATATATCGCTGGTATTCTGAATTCCGGCGTGGACGTGCTTCTCTTGGCACCGTACCTTCCACAGGCCGGCCAAAAACAGCGGTTACACCAGAAAATGTCGCTGTTGTGCGCCGAATGATACAGGATGACCGACATATTACATATGAGCAGATTCGGGCTACTTTAGGGATAGGTATGACTGCGATACAAACTGTTTTACATGGTGAACTGGGAGTGAGAAAGCTAGTTTCCCGCTGGGTGCCCCATAATTTGTCCGAAGAGCAAAAGGCGGCTCGTGTCAATTGGTGCCGGTCTACTCTGCAACGCTTCAACGGAGGAAAGTCAAAAGCAGTTTATAACATTGTCTCTGGTGATGAATCATGGATCTATTCATATGAGCCAGAAAGAAAGCATCAGTCGGCTGTCTGGGTCTTCGCAGGTGAGATCAAGCCAACAAAAGTTGTCCGCTCTCGCAGCGTATCGAAGAAAATGGTCGCTTCGTTTGTCGCGAAAACAGGACATGTAGTCACAGTTCCCTTAGAGGAACGGAGAACGGTTACCGCTGATTGGTATACAACGGTTTGTTTGCCACAGATGATATCCGAACTCCGTAGAGGTAACCCGAAACGACGCATAATCCTCCATCACGATAATGCGAGCTCTCACACCGCTCAGAAAACAAGCGAGTTTTTGAAGCAGGAAAACGTTGAATTAATGGATCATCCTCCATACAGCCCTGATCTGAGTCCCAATGATTACTTTACATTCCCTAGAATCAAAGATTTATTGCGTGGTCAGCGGTTTCAAGGTCCAGAAGAAGCAGTGGAAGCATACAAATCGACGATTTTGACCATGTCAACTTCGGACTGGAATTGCTGCTATAATAATTGGTTCGAACGAATGCAAAAGTGCATTAACTGCAACGGAGAATACTTCGAAAAGCAATAAAAATAAATTTAGTTATTTCCTGTATGTATTGTTTTATATTCCCGATCATTTCGGTATGCCCCTCGTATACATACAATATATAAAAAAGAGGAATTCTTGTATAAATATAATCTGAAATTCTGAACCTCAGAAACGGCCTATCGATTTTCATGAAATTTATTTTTCGGGGGAGAAAAATTGATCTAGATTAGTCTTACGTCTGGGAAAACGGTAAAATGAACGGAAAATATGGTCGACAATTTCGCCCATCCGGTAACAAGCATCGTGGTCTAGCGGTCTCGGCGCAAGTTTTAAATTCACAGAGATCCGGCCAGGTTCGAATCCCGGCCGGACACAAAGTTTTTATTTTGGGTTTTGGTTGTAAGCCAAATTAAAAAGAAAATAGTACCTTTGGCCGCCCAGATATTTATATGAAAATAGGACATCGGATTATAATGTCAAGAAATGAATATTATTAACATCCTAAACCACAGTGAACCAAAATTGTTAAAAAAATACACACTTTTTTGATTATTGATTAATTAGACGCATAACAGCTATTGTAACTGACATGAAAGCTGTGCGTTAATAATATTCATTTCGCGGCCCTATAATTCAATCACGTGTTTTTAGGTAATTACTTATTTAAGACAGGTATTCTATTTTAAAAGATAATGGTAACAGTAATTCTGTATGGAAGCATTCTGAGCAAATTCCCATTAAAGATACCGTAAAGTATACAATGTAATATCACGGCTCCTACGCGCGCAATCAGTCTGTCCCAAAAGGTTTATTTGTGTACGCTTAGCAAGAGCGACAAGGACAACGCTATACATAAATAACATGCTTCTCACAATAATGCTAGATTTACTGCCACGTCAGGGGCGACAACAAACCGCCTTTTGACACACGCGCGGGAGAGAGAGGATGCTCCTGTTTTGAAACTGAGACCACACTTCATCTCTTAGTCTGATTAAAATAACAGTTGATCGACTTACCTCACTAACACCACATCCCACTTTCCAGCTGAATGTCCGAAACTCCTCCGAACCATGTGCTTCGTCCAACCTGGAGGTAGCCTCTTGTCTTCCACCTCAAATACAAAAAAAGCTTATTGTTATGTTCACAATTTCATCACTGTAGGATGCGACTTGCAAAAAATTCAGACTTTTAGTAGATAGACTTAGGTCGTTTTACTTGAAAGTCGTTTAATCCACTAGGGCATTTTATTAGAATGTTCTTCTGCTACGGATCGAAAAAATTCTAGAAACTGTATTCGTAAAAAAATATAGATGAATTTCGCTTGCGCTGCCATTCTTGCTAACCGACTTTCATAAAATGTTTTGTATTACATTCTATGTTGAATGTATAATAGGTTTGCACTTGGCCTTAATCTAATGACCTCAGATGTGACTAGATAAAAAAACAATGAAAATGGTAAGCGTGCGCACCCGGAAGCCTCAAGCATGTCGCTGGCTCTGCTACCTTTGATACCGGAACACAACAGCGCTATTATTACTGATGTTAAGCGGCATACTTAGGTAACATTATGGTAGATAAGCAAGAGAACAAAGATAAACAAGAGCTTTGTTAGGACAATGTAAGAATGAATAATGCCCGGACAAAACGCAGTGACAACGTGAGTGTGGTCTGTCGAAGTGAAATTTAGTGAAGAATCATTAAAAATGAACCGTGATATGAATTATATTTATGGAATTGAAGAAAGACGTATCAGAATATATCAAAATTTTTTACTGACCTCACGGTCGGATATACTATGTACCAATTATGTAAATCATCATTATCAGCCGTGGTAGGCCTCCTAAATACTGCTATATGACCGGTCTCACCTGAACGCTCCTCCTCGGTAGACCAGGCTTGTTGTTTGCATCTCCCTTGGGCTCACACTCGATCTCGCTCACCGTTCCCACCGGCTGTCCGTTCACCCACTTGCAGCACCACTCCCCGGGCAGCAGGAAGCTCTCCGGCATCTCCGTACCCTTACTCTTCTCCAACTCCTCCGTCTTCTGCAACATCTGCTTTCGCATCTCTTCCACTTGCTTCTTCATCTCTTCCAACTCATTCTTCACCATCTCTACTTGTTTCTTAACCCTTTTCTCCTGTAACAATCTCAATTTTTTACTTTTCTTTATCTTAGAAACGCTCTTCTTTGTTTTGTCTTCGCTTTTTATTTCAGTCACTACCGGTTTAGGTACATCATCTTTTATCTCTTTCATTTCATCTTTTATTTCAGTTGTAACGTCTACAGTTTCTACTTTATGGTCAGTTTGATTCAAACCGTCTTCCAGTTTATTGATGACCTCCTTCATCCTGTGTATCACCAGCTCGTGCTTCTCTTCATTCGCCTGATCAAACTTCTCGGGTTTCAGGTCTTCTTCCATCACCATCTACATTTCGAAAAAACTGACTTTTATAAAATGTGTGCAATTGTACAAACTTCTCCGCTAACGTAGAATATCTCCAACTCGCTGCATCGGTATGATCACAAGCACCACCTACATATTTTCAGATTTCTACTCAAATTCATTATTATGCTGCTAAGAAGTCGAATACCATGCCGACTTCTGTGTTTTCAAACCGCTACTACCTGGAACTCTTCAATGCTGAAGTGAATAGCTATTCCTAGGCAAACTTTGACCACGTTCAACCACAATAGATCGACATCACATCGACACTCAACATCAGGTGTGATTGTGGTCAAACGCAAAACTACATATCTACTATTAAAAATGTTACCTTCCCAGCAGAACAAAGCTCCATTTAGAAGTCATATTTTCATTTTTTCTTAACGTAACAGCAGCCTGCTTATAAAATAAAATAAAATCCCTTACCAAATTAGAAGAACATTTGCGATTACCTGATTTCACATTTGATTAATTTTCATTCCAATCAGTAGCTGAAATATTTTTAACTACAGAATCATTTAAAATATATGTAGACTGCAAACCTTTTCTCCAAAATCTGGCATTACATCGCCTTAAAGTGAACCAACTTTATTGATTTATTTCATACGCCTTTCATCTACTAGACCCCGAGACAGTATTGATATGTTCTAGGAAACATGATTCCACACGCAATTTCAGTTATTACTTAGGAACACGTCAAAAGCGTATGTTTAAATCATGGCAATCTACAAATATGTACTTCTATGTTTCTAATGTACCATCCATAAATAGGGCAAATAAAAGTTTCTTTCAGAACGGGAACCCTTTCAGAATGCTTACATACAATTTTAACATAAAATATTAAAATAATTGCCTAAAAATAGGATGGTAATGACGGGAAATTAATATCATTAATGGACAACTTTAATGTAAGCTATAAGTAATAGTCATTTCATGTCGTTTTGAACAATAACAAAAAGTGAGTAAAAATTAATTATATTAATTAATAATTGTGATTCACACATTTCAATCCTATTTCGAGATAATTACTGTACAAAACAAGTTATCCTATTATATAAGATTCTTGAAAAAGAAATTTGTATGAAACTTTTATCGAGAAAAGAACTTCAAGGCCTCATAATCATTTCAACATAATGGTCATGGCATATGAAACTCAGCAGAAACTTCGCGGCTGTAATAGCTAACTAAAGACAAACTGCTGAGCGATACCAATCAAAGCAACTTGGGGATATACATTATAACCTTAAAATAGTTATGTGTGGAAAAACACTTACTGGGTCCTCCAGTTTCATAGTCTCAGGTGCACTCAAAGTCTCACTGTTAGCCAAATCAAGGTTATCCTCCAGTATCTTCTCATCCTCGTGCGGACCGTTCTCCACAGGTTCATCCTTCACGACGGCATCGTCTAAATTCTCCATAGATTTCTTGTCAGGAACATCAGTTTTAATATCGGATGCTTCCAACTTCACTGGTACGCTCACTGGGTCTTCATTGGTTACAGTACCGATTATTGAAGCTACAGCATCTACCAAGTAACAGCATATCATGTACTAAACCAAACCAACTATAGATAATTGTGGCAAAATGCCTGAAACTTCTCAACTTTTATATTCTGTACTTTTATTTCCGTTGCTTGCTTATTACTGTATGTTTACTTTTTAAACAAGTAATATTATTTTGAAAAATTTGTGTCCCTATTTGTACCTATTGAATGCAGATAATTCTTACCATACTTCATATTATTTATTATGCATGCATTATTATGCAAAAATAATTTTATTTGTTTGAATGTTCCGTTATGTCATAATGGTGGGTCAGAATGACTTGATTTTGTGTGTAGGAATAGTTGATGAGTGGTGGATAGGATACTTTATCCCAATCGAGTAGTTAAATTAGTTTCAATAGTTTCAATGGGATAAATTAGATTAGAAATTTAAAAAAGATTATTTATTAAAAAAAGAAAACCCTAGTAAAACATAATTTTGGCATCAAGCGTTCATATGTATTTTTTGTTTGAAAGAAACTTGATATTTTCCTATTTACGAAGATTTTTATTGCAACTTTAGCGTTTCAAAATTTAATTTAGTAAATCCAAACATGATAACGATGATTATCATAAAAAAGAAATTAAGAACTAATAAATACATCAGCTAGTAATGACATGGAAAATACGAACTAGAACTTACCAGGTATTTCTGGTTTATTTTCAGATTTAATGGCCACAGGTTCAGGCTTAGGTTTCTTAACAACCACTTTTGGCTTGGTTTCTTTAACAACTTTATTTTTTGGCGGCTTCTTTTTAGGCGTACTCGGTCCCTCGGTTTTCTTCTTTTTCTGACCGATATTGAATATCTCTTTGATGTTCAACTTCCGTTTCATTTCGCGTCGTTCGCTCTTCGAACCTAGGTAATCACGTGTTGGATCAAATAGGTGAGTGTGGTAGGCTGGCACCGGAGCCGGGGGGAGATCCTTCCCGCTAGGTCCTGAACCGTCAACAGGAGTGGAAACACCTCCACTCAGAGTAGTATCAACACTCAGGGAGTTCCTCTTTTTGGTTAAGCGTGACATATGACACGTCCATCGGAACCCATCGTCGAATACTATCTCGTATTTGCCTAGAAAAAAATATAAATAAATACTCGCTGTAAACTTGGTTACCATAAAGTCCCGGGATATGCATGCATGCATTTTTTGTCCAGGTGTCACAGACATCATTAAAATCATAGAAATTATAGAAAACTACAAACGTCATCGACACACCTTCTCCCAAATCACAAGCAACCGTAGCCATAAACCTCCTGTTATCCTTCCAGCGAGCCAAACACCTCTCCCCAACGACAAACAATAATTTCTGCTTCTCTTCTGTTTTAGGTTCATCCTTCACTTGTACCCCTAGAGCACTCACTGAAGCACCAGTACTCATTGGGACATGTGAATCTTCTACTTTGTTAGGGTCTATTTTGGGGGGCACTGGGTCACTGCTGATGGGCCGCAATCGTGGGCTGCTCACACTTATCCATTCATCGTGTCTGGAACACAGTATACATAATATTGTCAGTTGTATGTCCACTGGTGAACATGAGCCTAACTCATTGACTGCCATTTCGAACATGCTTCCCATGACTAGATTAACAATAAACACCACGCTTGGCAAAAGGATAGGTGATCGCAGTAAAATGTTGACACAAAAGTACTGCTGCTGATCACCGGGAAGTTAAATTCATTAGCCTTTTTTTATCCGACTGCGCCAGAAGGAGGGTTATATTTTTCGAGAGTATGTATGTATAATTGTTTGGCACGCTCACGGCCTGAACGGCTCGATGCATTTTAACTTGAGAGGTGTCGTTAGATTCGTATTTACTGTGAGACTGACACTGGATATATCAAAATCATAAAAAGTTTAAAAAAATACACAGTCTGTTTTTTAAATTTACTTTTCATTCACTTTTTGTTGAGGTTTTCTGGGCGGTTTACACACTTAGCCATGTTTTGGACATTGACACCAACCTCTTCTAAGAGCGCGAGGCGCTTAATGTCACTGCACGCCTCCGAGTGATCCTGGATTCTAAGAAGAGCGTCAGGCTTCCTGAACCTGAGGTTCATGTTGAACATGTGCTTGTTAAGTGGTAAGTGGACAGTAGCTTGTCAGCACCCCTATCATTCTTTTTAGGGTTTTCCTAGTGAGACTGAGACGAGTGCGAGACAGGTACTTGGTGTGATTCAGTAGCCTTTTACGATTCAGGATTGGGATTAATACTATGCTAAAGACCGAATCATGCATCCTATGCCAATATATTGGGGATCAAATCAAGCCCCTGACTCGGGTCCACCCACGCACCCGTGGTAGTACGAGAGCCCACGACCAAAACCATGTATCTTAGCAATACGGTCGAAACTATATAAAATCGTCAAATTATATGATTCTGAACCCGACTAGGTGGATAATAACATCAAGAAGTGTAGCAACTGCGTGGGAGGCCATTTCTGCTGTGTCAAAAAAAAAGGTGGTCGGTACCACAGCAATATGTCTGATATCGAAAATGATAATAGATTTTGTTGTTTTGTGACGATCAAGTACGTTTTCAGAAATTTTGCGCGTAGCATATAGACTGAGCGCATTTTTAAAAATGTTGAAAAATTCAGCAGACCTGTATCATAGCAACCCGGATAAATTTTTTTTCAACTTTTCGTATGGCTGCTGGGATTATAAAAAAACAGTTTTCAGAAATTTTCGATGTCGCATATACTCCCAAAAATGAAAAGAGCGTTCCCGGGTCGCCTAGCAATCGCCTCAGCGCTTGTTATTTTTTCGCTCGTTAACAACGCTTACAAAGATTGTTTTACGGTTTCAGGTAAACTCTTTGTTAATTATCATGTAATGATTTGAGGAACGAAAACATAGACTCCGATATGCCTGAATACGATTTGTTAATGATTTCGGAGTATCGAAAAGTTTTCTGATAACGAAGGTGCTACACAAAAATTTTCTGATATAAATGTTTTTTACACCCAGACAAGTTATTTTATCGCGTCCAACAATTTTCAGACAGATTGCTATGTTACCGATCGGCAAATTTTTTTAACATTGGCAAAACAGTCTATAAATTTAATGGGTTCAGTTTTTCCTCTGAAAAATATTTTTTTCGCATCAACTAGTCCAAATCGACTCGTAAAAAAGATTTTCAGACGGATTGCTATGATTTTTTTATATCCCATTTCTAATTTTTTAAAGTAATCGTCTGGATTTGTGCTACACTACTGACTTCTGAAAAACCTGTTTTCGGTATCTTACAGCTAACATCCAACTACAGTCAAAAAATCAGACAGATTGCTATGATACGGCCGGTAAAATTTTTTCACATTTTTGAAAATTTGGCCGGGTCAAACGCTACGCGAAAAATTTCTGATACTGGTATTTTCGAGTTCACGATAATCGAATCGATCAATTTGATGCGGTTGAGGCCATATTGCTATGGGACAAAAATTTTGGTCGTGGGCTCTCGTACTATGGTGGTTAGCTTACCTCTTAGAAACATTCTCGTAGTGCACCAGGACCTCCATCTCGTCGTAGTCAACTTCAACTATCTGCGCGGGGTACCAATCCTCGCTATAATCTTTCGCCTCCACCTTGGACCCCACTGATAGGGACATGCTGCTGCTGCTGCCTGAAAATATTATTATTTTGTTGAGTTTATGTTTTATTTATAATTTAATTTGTAAAAATACTTTCAAACTTTATTATACAAATTTCTTTTCTTTTTTCTTTTACAACTATCAACTTAATAATAAAAATTCTAGCAATAATTAATAGCTATTTTAGTAAAGAAATAAATGTGAACGAACGTGTTTACAAACACTAGAAAGTTTTGCAACGTAAACAGCGCAGCTATATAGTGAGGTCATACTATGAAATAGCAATGCAGTTCAATGTAAGTTTCACTATAAATGTTTATTGTAAGTCTCCAGTAGAGTCTAAAAATAATAATAACCAAATGTACCCTTGTCTCCTGCACCAGCTCCTGCCTTCACTGGTTTCCTTTTACTTTTAATAGCTTTATCAACAGCGTCATGTATAACATCCAAAACACTAGATACACTCTCCAATTCTGGCTTAACTTCTACATCTAAATCTTTTTCCTCAATTATGTCCTCATTTTCACTTTTGTTTTCTTCTTTGATTTCTACGGAATCTACTGGATCTAATACCACTACTGCTGCAGAATTTAGTGGTAAAGTTATATTATTTTCAACATTTTCAGATTTATTCTCCAGATCCTTAATGTCGGGAGCTTCTAATTTTTCATCTGGATTTGCAATAGATTCCTTTGTAGCAGATTCATGAGCAGCAATTTCCTTTTCTTGATTGGCAATGAATTTCTTAATAGCATCTAAGTTTTCACCATCAGACTCTTTGCTGCTATTCAGCAATTCTTGTTCAGATGATGCCTTTAATTCATCATCTGTTTATTCTTCTTCCATTTTTGATTCTTTGTTATCTGTCATGTTCCATTGAAATATTGATGGCACTGCATCTGCAATAGGATAAAACCAATATTTTGAACACAATTTCAATAACTTTCAGTTGAGTTCAGTTAACCTACTCGTAACTCTCTTTGAGTTGATAATGCCTATATCTAGCTCTGAAATGTCAAAAAACTATTAACAGCTTTACGTATTTTGAAAGTTATGTAAAATCTGCCAGAGTTGTGGTGAATCTACATCTGGGACAATACTAATCATTGAATTTACTTTCGCAGTTGCTTTAAAACATAATTATTGCCTGAACAGGTGTTATATAAGGCTCTGAAAGGTTGCAAAATTTCATAGATAGTAAATTATAACACGGCAAAAAAATTCAATGACTTTCATTCTTTGTGATTTTTTGCACAGTAACTCTATCCTTGCAGACTTCATATATTCCTGGTCAGGTTATAAGCCATTCATTTCATGATACTGTCAGTATTAAGAGATTTGTGTGGGGTCCGCTCATGTGGTCTCGGCTTTAGAAAAAGACCATCCTTTATCATCCCGCGGCAAAGGCAGAAATATAGAGGAGATTGAAACCAACATCTCCCTATGTAACAACACCAATTTACTGTGATCACCATTCCACCTGCCAAGGGTGGTGATCATGGTAAATCCGTAGTACGACATGGCGATCTATGAGGGAGGATCATGTCCAACGTTGGATATATGATGACAATTATGGAATGAAGATTTTCATGCAAGGCATGGGGATAAACTATACAGTAATATTTTTAAAAGGAATATATGCATCACACACATTTCTAGAAGCACTCTGGAGCGGTGTGATTGACAATGATTAGATATTCATGCAAAATTAAAGACATACAGATTAAGTAAACATTTTTGTAACTTCCCTGTTACATATTTAGAAAGCATAATCGTATTTTATTAACATCTCTAAATAAAGTAACACACATGCATTATGTCGAATTGTGATACAGCGTCTACAAAATTGTTCACAAACAGCAACTCTATCTAACTACTGATGCATTATATATTTCATACAAGGATTTCAAGACAGCAGCACTTGCAACAATAAAAATTTCAAATAATACTCAAAACTGGTTCAGAAATAAAAAGTTCATTTCAAAACAAACACATGCTGTTCACATCTACAATGCTGTAGCAATAAAAAAATGTATTACTGTGAATATAGAAAATCAACCTAATATCAAAAATTATAATAATATTTTTTGACGTTGTTGCAAAAGATCAATAAATAGAAATGCAAACAAATCTAGGGAAAGAATATCACAACTCTGAAACATGTTTGTTGCTTCTGTTAACAACTAAATATCAGTCTTGTTTATAGGCTAAGACAGATGGACTTAATATTCAACTAAAAAGATATTACCGTAATAACGTAGTTTTAGTTAACACAGTTATAGTTTCAAACATTTATTACTTGCTAAGGTGATATGGCTAACAAAAGTTTCATACTAAATTTCTGTTCAAATAGGATAGCTGGGTTTGGGGAGTAATATCCTAAAAATAGGGTATGGGATATGATAATGTCGAGAAAAATGTGTGTGTACCTTATTTGCATTTTACAACATATATGGGTAGAAATAGGTTGACTGACTTTAATCAAACTCGGGAATCAAAGTATGTACAAACACACTTCTCAAAAAACTTATCTTCTCTTTTTTTCATTGATCATTACTAGTAGTAACTTGATCTACATGGACTTAAGAAATTAATCCTACTTGTTCTATAAAAAACAGACTATATCATTCAATTCAATAATTCAATATATGGCAACAGCCATCAATAGGTCAATAAAATCAGTCTAAAAGTCCTTCTTGTTGTTGTCACCTGTGAATATCTATTGTGACACACAATGCAATTGGGCAACAATCGATTAGCTATCTTTTTCATTCAAAATAAACTTTTAATGTAAGTGAGCAAGTGTAAGTTAAGTGTAAGTGATTCAATAATTTACACTTTAATTGCACACTCTTTTCATACAGCTTGAAAATATAAAGTTTTAATGCAAAGTCTGAATGAATAAATAAAAGTTTTTTCTATATATATAGTTTTGAGTCCTGAAATATTGAAAACATTTCTGACACTTTTCACATTTTCAAAGTTGTGACAAGAAACTAGCAACACAATTCCACCTAAGCCACTAATAGTTTATAAGATCTGTACCTGACTTCAACATGTACTTGGAATCCTTATATACTTGAAAATCATTTTTACAGAAATGCCTCGAACAAACATATACAAATGAAGCACACTTGTCTATGTGACAAGCAGTCATCCAAATATCACGCAGCTCTTTCTCTTTAGGAATCTTATGATAAGTGACACCGAAATCCTCTTTTCGTGTTGAACATGAGTTACAGGTTTCTACATAACATTTTTTTACTGCCATCCTGATGTCAAAATCATTGTTAAATCGGGAACAAGAGTCAATAAATAGTAAAAAATACAAGGATACTAAATAAAGTAAACCTAACTTTCATATAAAGGAGATGTTATTACATATAGGATTTGACCAATATTTCAAGTGAGGATTGGGATGTGCAAAAGAAGGCAGTAAGAGATATTTTTTTGCCCCCTTTTTAGTACATCCCAGCAACCATGAAATAGAATATAATTACATTATGCTGTAAAAACAAAAATGTTGTGAAATGCTTACTTTAACCATTGTTAGCACTGCCAGTGCGTTGCATGGCAAAATTCAATCCAAATTTGCTAATGAATAACATAAACAATTTACTAACCTGTGCAATCTGAGCAAAATGTATTAGGATTCGTAAATTAATTGAACTTTAGATGCTACTAAAAAGTATGCAACTAGACAAAGTTATTTACATTTGCACAAGCAAATCGACAGCGACACAAAGCCAGAGCTTTATTCACCCAAATTATATTTTTACGAACATATCAAACACGCATCCAGCGAATATTTTCAATTGATTTTTTCTTGTCTGTGACACAGACTATACTACTACTTGTGAGTATTATAATAATGTGTTATACTTAAATCTCTTTGGATATACTCTATAACTCTACTGCTGATTATATACTGTACTACTGATTATATGCTCTTAGTACTCTACATATTTCAACTTTTTTACCACTTTTTGTTTTAGACCACAGATCACTCACTATATGTGTTACTATAAGTTTTGACCGAACCGATCGATCGAACAAAACGCAGCCGAACCAAGAACGAATGACTATTATTTTAATGTGACCACTTAAGTAACCATTATGAAATTTTTTAACAACATTGAATTCTAGAAACCGATATTTTTTAGCATTCGGATAATTAAATAGTTATCTTAGATGACGATGATAGTGATATAATAAGGAAAACAAATATTTACAATGTTTATAATGATATATAGATATGTATTTTTTAAATATTAATGGAACGCACCAATCACAAAAATCGATAATATAACATGACGTCAAAGTAAAGTACATAGTACACCACTACATTTGACATTTCAACATTTGTGGTATTTTCACGTCGAAGTGGCTTTGTTTTGGTGTCCTACTTATAAGAAAGTAAAATAATACTGAAGAGAAAGCGTGACGGGATCTTCTAATCAAATTCATATACAATAAAAAGACATGGATTTAGCTAAATCGCTCTTCAGTTCACGCGATCACGTCGGCTACGTGGGACGTGAAGATCATGAACGTAAAATAAGTTCAGCACTAGCAGATGATGACCCAGAAGATGTTATAGATGCTATCAGAGGTCTTAACGTCGCAGACGAATTGTTACCAGCACCGGGTGGACCGTTTTCCGCACTTACACCGAGTATGGTACCTCAAGATATAATGGCAAAGTTGGCACAACCAGAATCTGAAGGTCATAGTGGTGGTTTGCCGGATTACAGATTTGATGAATTTGGCTTTTGCATTGAAGACGAAGATGGAACAGAACAGTGCTCTGACAAACTGCTGGCAAATGTATTTGTTGAAGATGATCAACACAGACTTGAATGGGAATTCTTTAGCAAGGAAATAAGTTTTAGTGAAGGTGATGGAAAACTGAATAAAACAGATAAGTTGCAAAAAATGGTTAAAGACGGAGTCCCACATTCCCTCCGACCACAAATATGGATGCATTTATGTGGAGCAAATAAAAAACGGGCATCTACAGAAATTACTTACCATGAAATTGTAAGGGCTTCCAGTGATGATGGCTTAGTTACAAGTAAACAAATTGAAAAAGATTTAGTACAGATATTACCTAACAATGCTTGCTTTTCACACCCTACAAGCACTGGAGTGCCACGACTGCGAAGAATCCTAAGAGCATTGGCATGGCTGTATCCTGATATTGGATATTGTCAAGGCACTGGTATGATAGCAGCTTCTTTATTGCTTTTGATGGAGGAAGAAGATGCATTCTGGATTATGTGTACTACAGTAGAAGATCTCTTGCCAGCATCATATTATTCATCCACATTAATTGGCATACAAGCTGATCAAAAAGTATTAAGAAGTCTTATTTCTACATATTTGCCAGGCATTGATCAAGTATTAAATGCACATGATATAGAACTCTCTTTGATAACTATGCATTGGTTCTTAACACTATATGCTAATGTTGTTCATATGAAAATATTACTCAGGGTATGGGATCTTTTTTTCTTAGATGGCTCTTTAATTCTTTTCAAAGTTACCTTAGCTATGCTCAAGATTAAAGAAAACAGATTTACTGAGATATCTAACTCTGCACAAATTTTCAATGCTTTGTCAGATATTCCTGGGGAAATAGATGATGTTGACTTACTTATTAAAACCATAGATGAAGTTTGTGGAGATACTTTGAGCCCTACATTAATTGAAACACATAGAAGAAGACATCTAGCATACCTTATGGCTGACCATGGAGCTTTAGTTGGAAATCCAAGCGCTGTACCCAACCTTCCTAAGCAACAGCTTCAAAGGCGTCAAATTAAACGGAGCAAATCAGTCATTCAAACAATTCTTTTCGGAGAAGATGGCACTAGTGCTGATGCAATTTCGAAAAATGTCAAACAGACTGAAATTCTTGTAGATCTAAGGGAAGCCATTTTGCAAGTAGCCAGACATTTCACAGCCCTAGAACCTCAATTAGCATCAGAGGTGAATTTGACAGCAGATTATACTATGCAAAGCCATGCTGCTGATAGAGACAGATATGTTAATGTATCACGAAGCAAAAGACGACGTGCTAAAGCTCTATTAGATTTTGAAAGAAGAGATGGAGACGAATTAGGATTCAGAAAAAATGACGTCATAGAAGTTATTAGCTCTCGAGATGAACATTGTTGGATAGGTGAACTAAATGGATTAAGAGGCTGGTTTCCAGCACGGTTTGTAAAACTGTTAGATGAGAAAGGTGTAAAATACAGCAGAGCTGGGGATGATTCTGTTACAGAAAAAGCAGCTCATTTAGTAAGAGGAGTGCTGGCACCCGCTATTAAAAGAGTGCTATTACATGGCATTAAACGACCGAGCTTCTTAGATGGCCCTTGTCATCCTTGGCTATTCATCGAAGAGGCTTCTTCTCGAGAAGTTGAAAAAGATTTTAATTCAGTGTATAGTCGCCTGGTTTTGTGCAAAACATATCGCTTGGATGAAGATGGAAAAGTTTTGACACCAGAGGAACTATTATATAGATGTGTGCAAGCTATTAATTTATCTCATGACAATGCTCATGCTCAAATGGATGTAAAACTCCGCACATTGATATGTATGGGCCTCAACGAAGAAGCATTGCATTTATGGCTGGAAGTGCTCTGCTCTTGTGTGGATGTAGTTCAGAAATGGTATCACCCATGGTCCTTTATAAATTCGCCTGGCTGGGTTCAAATTAAATGTGAATTAAGAATTCTTTCACAGTTTGGATTTAACTTGAATCCTGATTGGGAATTGCCACTTAAGAAAGATACACAAAATCAACCTCTTAAAGAAGGTGTAAGAGATATGCTTGTGAAACATCATTTGTTCTCATGGGATCTGTAAAATTCATTCCTGTTGTATTATGTATGTCATCTTGTAATAAATAGCACAGAAAGCATCCTCAAAAAATTGTTTTTTATAATTGTAAATAAATTATGAGTATATTTTGTTATGCACATGCAACTTGAAATAAGAGTATATTGTATACTATTTTCCCGCTTCCTTTTTATATTTGAAGTTAATTAAAGTATAAACGAATTTTTAAACCATTTTTTATTGGCATTTCAAGTTAATAAAAACAGTGAATGCTTCTAGTACATTTTTTCAAGTTCTAAAACAAGAAGAATAAAATTCGTAATATGTATTATAGTTCTCTGTGGTAATATGTATAGTACCTGCTAGGTGTAGGGTTCCTTGTTTGACTTATATATTGGCTCTGTCCGTCCGCGGCTCTGAGAGACCCTTAGTAGTCTTACTACTAGAAAGCTGTAATTTTGTATGGGTTTACATCATCATCAACAACAACCGTCGAAATGAAAACCTTCTCTTTTTTTACGTCGGTTGAAAAGTAAAACTATCACAACTAAGTTTGCTTTACAGGTTAACGAGTAGGTAACAGTCGACCAAATTTAAATATATATATACTTAGAAATGAAAGCTTCGTACAAATTCCATTCAAAATTATTTTACATCGTCCTATGGGCCCGTTTTTATACGTTACTAGCAGCCCGTCCCGGCTTCGCACGGGGTAGACAATTATTTATTTTTGGAAATTTGGATATAAAACACTTTTTTTCACAAATATTTTTATTTATTAAAAAATTATTATTTATTAATTATATATTTTTAAAAAATTATTTCAGTGCCCCCTCCACCCCGCCCGCCGCGATGCCCGGCGCGCTTTTCAGACTGCATCGCAAAAAACGGCCACGGCGCTATGGCGGTTTTGTTTACTGTTTGAATTTTTTAATTCGTAATATCTTTTGAATGGAAAGTCCAATTTAAATAATTTATTTGGATAAGGATTAATATAAACAAATAAATAGCATGGTTTGAATTTGGTTAGCATTTTCATTAATGATTAAAATGAAAAAAGTTGTTGTAGTGACATAACTACTATAGTTGGACATATGCTACCGCGGAGTTTTTTGTAGACATTATGATGTTCTTCAATATTGTTGTACATTATTTTGTTCTATCGCTAATAGTTTCGGCAGCGCATTCGACGAAAGACATTTTAAGACTCATTTTTCTACACCTTCGGTTACATTGTTCAAATTTTACCAAGGATCCCTAATTTTTTTCAAAATGAAATATAGCCTATGTCAAATTGGAAGAATGTAGCATTCTATTGGTGAAAGAATTTTTTAAATCGGCCCAGTACTTTTTGAGCCTATTCATTACAAACATACAAAAATAGGTACAAATCTTTCCTCTTTATAATATTAGTGTAGATTAGCGTTACACCGTGAACTTATTGTTCCGGGTAGATCCATGTTCTAGGCAACTACGAAACCCTACACTGCGCGTGGCCCGACACACACATGGCTTGTTTTTACAATTTTTGGCAAACCGTTATAGTTAGGGAGGCGAGGTAGCTAAATGGCGTAATTCAACGGCGCCGTCGAGACCTATCAAAATCGAAAGATAAAATAATTTCGAAAAGAAAAGCTCGTATGGTAAAAACCATTTTGTGTTAAAAAAAATAACACCAAAATGTTAAAAAAAAACAGTTACTTGGGCATTCTCGAGCGCGTCAGATATTCATACTACGTATGCCCCAAGTGCCTCTGATAACAACGGTATACTAATCTGCCGGTTTGCGTGGTGGGGGTAGGCAGTTTTTTTAAAGAGAGGCCCCAAGGAAGCTCCCTTTAAAAAAACTGACGATTTCGGCGTGACGATATGTTACGATGAATTTTTGAAAATGCAAAAAAAAAAAGTTTTTTTGAAGGTTTTCATAGGGGAGGTTTATCTCGGTATCCTGAAAGCATATTTTCTTCATCATCACCAGCCTATATATGTCCCCACTGGATGGGCTCAGGCCTACTCTCCTACAGAGAGTGTATGGGCCATAGTCCACCACGCGGGCCCAGTGCGGATCGGCGGACTTCACATGCCTGTTCAAGACATGCAGGATTCCTCACGATGTTTTCCTTCACCATTAAGCAATCGGATAATGTACTTGAATTGAAAAACAACTCATAGGTACACGGCTGGATTCGAACCCGGTACCCTCAGATTGAGAGTCCGCGCCTTATCCACTGCGCCACCGACGCTTTTAATTTTCTTAATCTGACAAAAATGTTGGTGGGTTCTCTTAATCTGACCGAAAAAGGCATATTCCTCTTTTTTGCTTCAATTCTTCACTTCGTTTTGCATACGGTACGTCCAAAAAACAATTTGAGGATCAACAGGCTATTGAATAATATACATACATGAAACTGTACATACATGTTAATAATACTTTTGTATACAGATACGCGTAACTTTTTCTGAGTCCACGAAAATTGTCGAGAAGCTTTAGAAAATATTTTTTTTGAGATATAATAAAAGTCACATAGTTTAATCATCGTTATTTCATATCAATTTTTTAACACCCACAGTTATCGAGATATATAACCTATTACTATATTTAAATCTCTCTGGGCAGAGCATTCGTTGCAATTTAGAAAAGTCTGACGATTACGTCATTGTATTTCTAAAAAACTATAAGAATTTTTCAAACGTTTCCCAATAGTCGGTGTTGGTATGTGCACAGTGCACTTCAATTTTGTTTTCATTTGCACACAATACAAAGAAAAATAATTAACCGGTAATTTTACAAACTACCGATTTTTATTTCTGTGCTGGCAACAAACATTGGACAATGTCAATGTGACGTTTTTGACTTACGTGCGTACCTACTTCCTCCCCTTCTTTCTCCATAATTTGAGAAGTCAAGTGCTTGTTCTCTCTGAGCTAAGGCCTTTAGGCGACTTGCACAAATATAATTTAAAATGGCATCAAAGGCTGAATTAGCTTGCGTTTACTCCGCTCTTATCCTTGTCGATGATGATGTCGCCGTAACTGTGAGTATTTATATTTGTTATTCTCATGTTTATATTTTAGGTTAAGACTCCGTATGGATGTATATCTAGTTTCATCGACGTATTTATAGGTGTTTAAAACGTTAACGTTATGAAAATAACGACAAGAAGACCTTTATCGTCAGTTCCGTGGTGATATTTTATTATCTCGATAGAAAGACGCACATATAACCATTGATTTATTTCTAGGGTGAGAAAATCTCGACAATCCTCAAGGCGGCCGGTGTTGACGTTGACCCTTACTGGCCTGGTTTATTCGCCAAGGCTCTAGAAGGCGTTAATGTTAAAGAACTAATTACCAACATCGGATCCGGCGTGGGTGCCGCTCCGGCCGGCGGCGCAGTGCCTGCTGCCGCCGCCTCAGCTGCACCGGCTGCTGAAGCCAAGGAGGAAAAGAAGAAGGAGGAGGAACCTGAAGAGTCCGATGATGACATGGGCTTCGGTAAGATAATTTGATTGATCATTCATTATTGCCTCTGATATTACAGCTTCATCAACACAGTACATTTCATTTCAAATTATAATTAGAACTTTGTTATAATTATTATTTATAGGGTTGTGTACTCAAAGGGTTCCCAACAGCACCCTATTTACTAAGCCTACACTGTCTGTCTGTTATCACAGTGCTGTATCTTTTGAACTATCTGTCATCGGAAGATAATTGAATTTTTCACATTATGTGTATTAATATGATCACTATAATGTAACACAACAAATAAAAACAAGTTATAAAAGTTTTGATTTAACAGATTACACCTACATTTACATCAAATTGTTATAATTAAAAGTTAGTATAAAGTTCA